>OX451209.1:14855083-15046962 GCA_949628255.1 Macrophya alboannulata
CTTTTAAACCGTTACGCAATACTTATATTGTTGCCGTGCTATTCTTGTTCTGCTGATCCTCGATCACGTTCTATCTAAATACTGGTAATGAGGTGATCGTGATTTCACTCGGAAACTATTGCAGTCAACCGCAGCAGAGAGTAGACTCACTGCAGTAATACAAACCGTAGTATCTTAGAGCGCTAGTTTTATTGCATTTTGGTACCTAAACGCGTAGGTATATCCGTTTCCACGGAAATTTGGGTCCCAAAAATACCGATTTATAACGACGACGTCGTGGCTGACCCAAAAAAAATGTTTAAAAATAGATAAATCTTCGTCTTGCACGCGGATATGTTCGATAATAAGTAGAAACCTGGTCGTCAGCGGCGAAAATTGGGTGGGAAACAAAAAAAAAATTTCAAATTAAATGACGCGGGGATTTAAACCGTGACCTTTCAAATCACGCATACAGAATTGTAAGACACTTGTTCAAACTGAAATAGTTATAGGCTGTTGAATAGACGCCTCGGTAATCTCAGCTAGTCGAGATAAGACGTTGATTTTTACGGGAACGTAGTTGATAAAATAATAATTTATACTCAGGTCACGTTTTAAAATGATAATATAAGTCTCTGCTCGATATAATCGATTTATTAAATGCCAATATGATCGGACCGTTGCGATTTTTGACCTACGATAGATTTTTGATTTTCAAATACAAAATATTGAAGCACAAAATTTTCTGCTGCATTGTATAAATCGCGTATAATTTTGAGGTAATCTAATTTTCCAAATATAGAGAAAAGAAGAAACAAACATTGCCACGGTTTTGCGCCAGCAAAGGAGATATATGTCGGTTTCGGACACTCTGTACGTGGTTATACATATGATGCATGTGGGAATATAAATAAATGCTACCCAGCACCGTGTCCGGCACTCCTGGAGGTTTGCACTCCTCGACCATTATTGAGAACCGAATGGAGAATGGGGTGGAATACTTTAGCGATTAAATCAATTAGAGTATCACCAAAATCGAGTTTTCATTCGAGAGTATTGAAGTGTTAATTTGGCCATTGGGAGACTTTGGGGTACTATGTGGACTTGTAATAGAGAATTGATCATATCCTCCCGCTTTTATGTAGATACACTCGGTTTTGTGGTCTTCAGAAATACCCTAGTGGTATCGGAAGCTATATATTCATTCATCCGCGATATCTATTACTCTGGTGAATTAAACTGAATGCGAAAATAAAAAAAAAAGGTTGGAAAATTTTATTTCACCATTTACCTTCGGGATTTCATTTTTTAATTGATTCGATTGCTGCGGCGATCTGTAAAGCAAAACAAGCTGCCGTTGACGTTGGACGTATAGTATAGGGTCTATTACTCCGGAATACATTTCGATGCAAATGTTTTGTACTCTCGGTAACCGTTATGTACGCTATTGAGAATGAAAAATGAATATAAAAACGAATATAACGTACCATTGGAAAAAAAACCCATTATATCTAGATATCTGGAACACAGTTTCAACCGAAAATAATTCATCACCATCGCGGTTCCATAATTTAAATTGTAAACGCGAAATTTCTATTCTCAGTCAGCCTCGTATCTGATGTTTTATTGATCGCTTAAATGAGACTTACATATATGTATATTTTATACCCACAAGAGAAAAAAACAAAAAAGACAAAAAAAAAAAAAGAACTTTAATCAGAATATCCGCTTCTTTTTTTCTGAAATAAAATTTATTGATAATAATCGTTGTGTTGTCTGAAAAATCCATGATAATTAATGCCATCGTACTCCGCCTGTATATAATAGATATAAGAAATATTACGGTATATAGTGTAAAATTTCTTTTCATTTTGAATATCACTCAGCACCCTTTACTGATGGCCCTGCTTACCATCGCCATCGCAATGCTTGGTTTTGGGATCGCGAAGGGGTGCCGTTATTTCGTAAAATGTCAAAGGCGATCGTTGCTCGAGCCACCAGTTGATCTCCTCGAGGGTAGCAAGGAGGAACCAGAAGAACAAAACGAGAAGAGCAACGATGACAGGGATAAACACCCGAAATACAGTAAAGCTCAAGCAAGACAACGGTTCAAAAAAGGAAAATCGTAGCAAATCATAGCCAATGATTTAATATTTAATATTGTTTAGATTCCCGTATATGTAATACAGGCGATATTCGGCTGAATATTTAATCATCGAATCTGTATTTGCCCTTTGATTATATTGGCACCTAATCTCTGCATCATCATATAATAACGTTTCATAATTTAATTGAAAAAATTACTCAAGCTGCACTGTGGCTTTCAATTATAAGATCCGACGAATAATATGATAGTTTAAATAATAAAACAGAATTAGCGCCGAGTTTGAAGAGTTATTCTCACCCTTTAGCAATGATTAAAATAAAAATAAAATTAAACAATTTTTACTAGTACGCGCTAGCACGTAGATAGAAGTACTTTTACCATTAATAATTCACGAATTTTTACCATATATTTCTAATATAGATGTGATCGAACTTCATCAATAATAACGCATCTCGCGACAAAGATACTCAGCGTTTAATATGGTGTATTAAGGTAAACGAGAAATGTGTGCAATCCAGGTATAGGTATGTATGTAAAATACCTGTACACAATGTATTAGTAGCTATATTCAGTGATCATACCCCTAAGGTAGGTAATTTCAACGTGTAAGGTATTATAGGTATGTATACTTGTTTATACGTACGTAAGTCTCGTTTTTTTACCGTATTTGTACGATCTATTGAATATTATATCTAGATTCCAATTATCGGATGTATTAAACAGGCTTTAGAAGGTAGGGCCGATTGATGGATTTACAATACATCTTAATATACCTCGAGATATTTGAATTACATATACAATACCATACCTATTTGTAAGCAAAGTGTCGATCTATGTAATCAGCTGCAGTGAGCGCTGTTATTTTAAATTATTAATAGCCTATTAAAGACAAGTCTGATGATGAGTATATATAGTTCAAAGATAAGGGGGCTTGGATTATCGATTTAATAAAAATTCAAAAAATTATGTCCACCTGGATGGTGGGATAAGATTTTTTTCGTTTTAGAATATTCGATTCTTAACTTAAGAAAACTTGAGACTTTCGAAAATCCTCGCACACCCCTTCATCTGACTATACCTAAATAATATAAGCTTTACCCCTGTACGTATTCAGGTCGTTTGAAACTAGTTTTAAAGAAGCGAAAGCTCAGTGATTTGAAATAAAACCTAAGAACTTAAATAAATCAAAATCATTAATTGAGTTTTGATTATATATAATAAAATAAACTCAAAAGCTGCACCTAAATATACATATAGCAGACATTATGCGTTCTTAAAAAAAAAAAAAAAAAAAAGAGAGAAGTTTTCAATATTTAATAAGAAATCCCAGAGCCATAATCACTTCGTATTTGATCTAGTATCGTATAATAAATAAAAATATTAAATTGAAAAATATATTAAACTGTGTGCGTGTACATATTATTTTATCCTTATTATTATTTTTCCACCGGTTAACTTCCCTATACCCCCATCCGCCTCATATCCCAATTCCTAATCCGCGTTTGATCAAAGTGGTTCTACCCATTGTGTAGTCAGACGTATCGTCTCTGTCGATAACTGCCAAATCCGAATCATTAAATACGTCGCGTTTGTAACTTCGGGGTATTGGCTACTTTCCCAGATCTTATTTGAGAATAAGTTCCATTCTGAATCAGTTTATAAAGAACAATAATAACTCGAAGAATTGTTTGCTCAGCTGTTTATTTGGATTCCATTCATCTGGAAGAGGATTGAATTGAATTGGGTGACAAATTTCACTACAATGTAAATTGTTGTGAAGAAAATTTCATATAATCTACAGCAATCGAGAAAGGTGGATCGCAGAATAGCTATAATAAACTGTTGATAAAGCTACGTGTGGATTGTTTACGCATATTTGAAGTATCAGTACGGCGTATCAAGAATTCTAAGGCAATTAATGTGCGCAGTAAATATTTAAAGTTTAATCGAACGATGTACGCGAAAGCTCTCCCCACATAGCGCGCAGGGTCAAATTTCGGTATTCGTGCATCGCAATGTTTCAAAGCCTTTGTCTAATATTAATTAATATCAGTAACTTTTTACACAGTATGGACACACGGTACGTGAACAAGTAATGCACGACCACGATGATAAGTTAGATAATATCTAAAAAGTCATTAATTTAAAACTCTGAAAGTATTTCAATGTCACACATTTTTTTGTTTTTTTTTTTCGCTATTCGTCAAAATTCTATTTAGGTATTTTTGAATATCAATCGCGCCGTATCCATCAATTTGATTTTTGTTTTATACTCTTTTAGGGAAATAAAACCGATCAATTATAAAACATTATATAGGTATATAACATAATACATGAGCTTGTATAGTAGGCACAACCGCAAAAGTCTGTTACTCTTCGCTGCACCGCTCCAAAAAAGGAGTTGAAATGAAACGTGGATTCTTAGGTCATTCGAAGAAAATATTTCCCCTCGTTGCGAACATTGCAGTTATTCAAATTAGAAGTATGAAAATGATGTAACGATTTATTGGGAAATGATCTGAAAAGACCCCTGCTCTTACATAAGGGAATAACAAATTACACAGGAACGATAACGCGTTAGTTTAATGTGGCAACTAAAAGTTATTATAAGCTATACGCGAGTGGTAATATCATTCCTAGAATGTTTCATCAAATACAAGCGACAATCTTGTAGATTAAATCTGAGCAAATTGATACGCGACAAAACCGGAAGTGAGTTCCGTGATTACCGTTTCATATATTGTATACGGAGGGAATATGCTCCGGGATTTACGCTGACGTTGTATAAAAAAAAAATGAGTGAAAAGAGCGGGTCTTATAGTGGAACCAAATGTCCGACATAGTAAAGTCCAAAGGCTTAAAAGGACAGTGCAAGTCACGTCAAACGTGTTATTAATCCTATACAGCTTGTATTTTATCACAAACCGGAAGTACGCGGTCTTATACAGGTATAAAGTCCGGTCAGGCGGCAAAAGTACGGGGCGAGTATAGGTAACTATACACCGTATAATAAGATATAGGAGAAATAGAAGAATTATAAGAAGTCGGAAGACAAAGGTAAAGACGGAGCTTTGATTAAGAGAAAGAGAAGGTGAAACAGAAAGGGAAAGAGGAGGAGAAAGAAGAAGAGAAAGAGAAAGACGGAGACACGAAAGACACGAAGACGAAGATGAGTACTCGAATTTACGCGAGATCGGATTCTTCGTTCAGGCAACAATGAACTTGGCGGGGGGCTGGAGGGGGAGCTAGGGGGGATATATGGGGGGGCAGCTGGGGCTTTAGGGAGTTGAGATCGCGAGCCAACAAGCGCTTAATATGTGGTGAATCTATGATCTGCGCATGCGTATAACGGACTATTTTGTTCCCCCGGTTGAGACCGCGTCACGAAGCGAGGCAAGGCAGGGAAACCGAGTGTATCAATGCGCAATCGCATCGAAACGTTTCACGACTCCCGAGGACGAGGAATAAACAGACACGATGCTTGGAGGAAACGGTAGGCAGGCAGGGCAGGCCTCGCGCGTGAAACACCTTTGAGCGAGTGCTCGCGTACGGAAAGGCCAACGATGGACCAAACGAAAGCGACTGCCTCTAGGCTCTTCAGTACGTCATGCATCGAGAACAAGGACGAATTAGAAGAGGTAATATTAATATTTTAAATAATCCCTGGATACGTATCAAATGCGAAGTCGGCCATTGTTGTCACGGTCCCGTGTTAACCGAGGCGGCCGTACGAGGCGCCACCTGTTACGGAATCTCATTTTTCGCGGGATATTCAAAATAAATAATTGATTATAATCAAAATAACATTATCATTCGTCACATCTATTCAAATCTACTCCAAAAATTATTCATAAATTTTAATCACGTATTCCAAAAGTTCTATCAATGACTAATCCCAAGTATTGTGAAAACTCAAATTCACACAAACGAAACGAACAACTTACATTTTTAAATCTAACAAAACTCCCACGATTTTAAAATCGACAATATCTGTGAATTAATTTTTTTTCTCAAAGCAAAACAAGTCCGATTGCTGATAAGTCCATAGTACTGTTCAAATACAATAAACCCATCTATCATCAGTTTTGATCAACTATGTACACTGCACTACCCACCTGTGATACAATCTCCATACACATTCATATTCACTCGATTTTATAACAATCTTACCCATCCACGAAATAAAGTTTTTTACTTTTAAAAGAAGATTCTTAGAGCCAAATATGACATTATTTTCGTTATGCGACACTGTGTCACACACCTCGCACATACATGTGACGAATAATTTACCAAGGTCATTGGAAGATCTGCAATTAAATATTAAAATAACTTTCAGGAAACTTTGTCTATTAGAAAAATCTTACGATTTTTGTATAAATTGGAGTAGATGATATCTTGGGATTATTTGTAGAATCAATGAATGATTTGTTAGTTATAATATTATTATGTTTGAACAATGTTAATAATAAACCAAAAAAACAAAACATTTTGCCAGAAGTTCGAGCGCTGCTACACAATTTTACAAAATCTAACTTCTGGACTGTCAGAAAAAGAGGCACACGACAGCCTGAACAATGCTGTATGCAAGGACAAGACTCACGAAGATGTGTCGCTAGGACTGCTAGTAGTAATATTAACGGAGCCACCAAACGCTGCAAAAAGTTATCGCGATTTGACGCTTATAACAAGAGACGGTTTGGCCATAGTATTAAATCACTTAATTCAATTAGTACTAGAGAGATATTTACGCCTCAACGATACAGCAAGAAGTCAGCTGTTATGGCTATTGAAAGAAATGATAAGAACAAGCGTCGCAAATGTCGACAATCTTTGTTCAAGTTTATTGAGACATGCGGCCGGCGGTGATACTTCACAAAAAAATTTATTCCTCGTCGAAGCTCTGCTTGATATATTTCAAGAAAATCGACCATGGTTAGACAAGTTTCCATTTTTGATCGCTTCTATCGTCTACACTTATTTAAGACTAATAGAAGATCATACCGCACCTCATTTGGCCACTCTTAGACAAAAGGAGGTATCTTTTATGGTATCGCTTATTAGAGAGAGGTGCGCCGACTGTTTGGTCATCGGGAGGTAATTTTATTGAAATATTTTAACAAATTTTTCAATATTTTCTTTTTCTGTTTTTTCAATTATTTGTTTGTCTGTTTTCAAATCGTAAATTTCTTTACTATAAAAACAAAAAAAAAATTAATAATAAAATTAATTACAGGGACCTGGTCAGATTGTTGCAAAATGTAGCGAGGATACCAGAAATTGAAGCACTTTGGAAAGACTTGTTGCTTAATCCAAAGTCATTGTGCCCAAATTTTATTGGTATATTACAACTATTACAAACAAGAACATCTAGAAGGTTTTTACAGTCAAGACTTACACCGGATATGGAAAGAAAATTGGTTTTTTTAACAAGTCAAGTCAGATTTGGTAATCACAAACGATATCAAGACTGGTTTCAAAGACAATACTTGGCTACTCCTGAGTCTCAATCACTCAGATGCGATCTCATTAGATTTATTGTCGGCGTTATTCATCCGACTAATGAACTTTTGTGCTCTGATATTATTCCAAGGTGGGCTGTTATCGGGTGGCTATTTACCACTTGTACTTCAACAGTCGCTGCAAGCAATGCTAAGCTTGCGTTATTCTATGATTGGCTATTCTTTGAACCTGAAAAAGACAATATAATGAATATAGAACCAGCCATTCTAGTTATGCACAATTCCATGAGATCGCATCCTGCAGTCACTGCCACTTTGTTAGACTTTTTATGCAGGGTAAGTGAGGCAGACGTTGTTTTCATATAAAAATCAACACTAGTGTGATTTTTTTTATTTATTCGTTCGTCAAGTTTTTAAAGTTATCTCAGAATTTTTGAATCGAATATTTGTCTCGGTTATTAGAAAATTTTACATATATCTATATATTTTTTAATTTATTAAAAATCTTTTTCTGTTTAACATTTTTCAGATAATACCCAATTTTTATCCAGCATTAACTGAGAAAGTAAGAAGTGGTATATTCTCATCATTGAGACAGATTCTTGAGAAACGGGTGCTGCCTAGTTTGTACCCATTATTTGATAGTCCAAAACTAGACAGAGAATTGAGAACAAAGATACGAGAAACTTTTAAAGAATTTTGTCTACCACCCAATACTGATCCAGGTAATATTTTCTCACGTTATCATATGCTTTTTGTAATATATCAGCAGCACAACCGGCAGCTTGCAATGTGACTAATAACAATGAGGATACTTGATGAGAAAATGATCAGAAATTAACAGCAAGTTTAAAAAAAAAATGGAATAAAATAAGCATGAGTTTTTTTAAACATCATCAGCAATCAATAATAAAACATCATTAACAGTTTTCTCACTTGTATTTGTAAATGTGTATAATTGTCACCTGATCGCTTTTACTAACTTTCATTTTTGCACGATCTTTCTGACCAGGTAATAAGCTTCCAATCCCAATGTATTCAGGTAAAATGGAAGAGCTTAATAAGGATCTGGGTCCTGGACTGATGTTAGAAGGTCCTGGGAGCACGACTTTAGAAAATAATCATATGGGCCCGGATGAGCCAGCCTTTAGTGACGAGGAGGAAGAAATGCCGTTACAGTGAGTATGCTTTATTTTATTTCAGATGAAAATGATCATCCCTTTGCTCGTATCCAAGTCATATTAAATTAATCACGCTTTTATAACAATTGTTGTTTTTTATTGATCCTAAATGAACAAGTTCAATGTTTAAATTACACTCATTTATCACAAGCTTTATCGCCCAACAGGATAGTTACAAAAATTGAAGAGGAAGAAGACGAGGATGATATGCCTCTGGCTAAAGTTAAACTGAAAAACGATCAAAGGAATGCCAACTGTGTTGTTAAAAAGGAAGAAAAGGAAGTAGTACCCCAATTGAATTTCATGTTAGACCCTGCCGAACTGAGGATAGCAGTTGAAAGTTTACACCTCGAACCTGACAATGAGGCCAAGTAATTTATTTTTTATTTCTCATTTTTATACGTTCAATATTTATTGTTTGAGGATTTATTACTTCCATTAAAAAAGGGGGAGAAAAAAAAGAGATGATTTTAAATTTGTGACTTTAGCTTAAAATCATTGGGGGGAATGTTAAACTTATCGCTATTAACTGCCGGAAAATTAATCTATGACCTTGTTCACGTTACATCTGTTATTTATGTGGAATAATCTTTTCTGCAGATGCCAAGCTATGGAAAGGATAGTTCAATTAGTAATAGAGGACGAAATTGAAGCAGAGACATTACCCACATTAGCATCATCGATATCTCCAGTTTTATTTCCGCAAACAATACCAGAAATATTTCCAACTGATAATTTAAATGACGAGAATTTGGCAGATAGCATAAGCACACCGCTATTTGTCATGTTCAGGAACCAATTTCAGTTATGTAAAGAAGAAGATAAACGTAGAAAACTTTTAGCCAGAGTTTTGGCAGAAGTTCACGCCATCCAGCCAAGAACCGGATACTTACTTTTGTATTTTCTCAAAGTTTGGGGCAGGGAGGAAGAGAAAAGAGAAGGCGAGCCCAGGTTCGTATTTTTAAATAATTTTCTCCGAATATACAAGTTATATTTATGTTCAAACTCCTATTCGCAATTTCAATGCCCAGTATTTGAACCGATCAAGACTAAAAGTTTATAATTAAAATTAATTCTGATCCCAGTCTGCTGTATCGAAATGACACAGCTTTATCATATCTACTTTTCAACTTATCCACTTCCTTTCTTTGTTTTCCAGCAATGAGTTAAACGACGTAAAAGCTTCAGTGTACAAAGACTTTTGCTCAGAACGAGAAAAGAAATTAGAAGCATGTCTTTTGGCGGATTTGAAGGTGAGGCTTGAATACAAATATCTAATACAAAATTATTAACTAAAAGCTTATCAATTTTTCTGAAGTATAAAATCGGTCTGTATGAATATAGAAATTTTTTTTACAGCTTTGCCACGAAGATAACATATACTTGCTGTGTTACTTGGTACCCGATGTATATATGGAATTTCAAAATGTAGCAGTCGGAAATGTGCAGCTATTACAATTGGTAGTATCAACTGTCGACGCGAGTCAATTGCAAGACTTGATTTGCCAGATAATGCAGGGTCATTTAAGAATGCTAAAAAAAGAATCATTCACCACAATCTTAACAGCTAGTCTACATTGGGAAACCTTCGAGCAATATTGCTTCTGGCAACTGATTGCTGCACACGATTTTGCCATCGAGTCTGTACTACCAATATTGCCAAAACTCGAGTTTCGAAACCACGCAGAAGCTCTAACGTCAATACTCTTTATGCTGAAGCAAGAAAAGTTAGTATTCGAAATTTCAACACATTATGGAACTTGGAACATTATTCATCTATAATAAGACCAGAATTTTCATGAAACCGGAAACTTATCTTATTTTTGAGAAGAAATTTAACAATCTAGAAAGTGTCTAATTAATTTTGATCTCGCCTTTACAGACCTACAATGGATTTATTGAGACAGCTTTTTTGTCGCCACAGTGTGGATGGAGATATGTTTGTGGTAGCTGCGTTACGCTATTGGTGCCGAGAGTACGAAGATAAATTAGGTGAATTAGTTGCAAGTTTGTTGAGTACACGCTACCCTGCGACAAGTCCTAACAAACGAAAGCGTTCGTTGGCTAAAATTGCCCAGCAGTCAGGCCCACCAACGGGAGAACAAGTACTAGGTCATCTGGACCAACTTAGACAGCATTGTATGTCAACAGTAGAGTTACAATTTTACCAATTAGATGGAATGCAGAGAGCATTACAACAGGCGCAAGCTTCGAGCAGTGATTCTTTGCGGAAAAGTTTCGGAGATCTATTCGCTCTTGCGGAAGTTAATGAAGAAAATGAACCACCACCACCACCACCGCCTTCAAGGAAACACACAGCTGCCAATACCGGAAGTGGCGGCGGAGGTAAAGGAGGTCACAGAAAAGCTGGGGCTAGCACGAGAGAAAGACCAGCTGCCAAACGTCCTCCACCTCGAGATAGGACTACTGAGAGTAGCGATCAGAGCAGTGAAGTAAGTAGTTTAAGAATTTGAAAAATTATAGCATCACCATAATCAATTCTCTTCTGATAATACACATGTGCATCGCTTGCGCCTTAACAAAGATCTAGTCTTTCTTTATCCTTCATCTCCAAATTTGTGGTTTATAGTCTCAGACTGAAATTCCCTAAATTTGGGCATTGGTGAAAATTTTTAGGAAATACCTGCCTTTGATCATTTTTTTAGTACAGTGTAAAAAAAAACACAACTTTGGAAAGGAAATACTTGACTTTCTGATGGTTTTCTTTGAATCTGAAAAACTTTTAGATAATTTTGCCAAAGTCTAGATTCTGGAAGATTCCATATTGGATTGAAAATGATAAATTTGTGGGGTGTAAAGAGAAAGAAAATATTAGGTAGCTTTGTCGAGTCCCTAAATAAGTTTTTTTCATCGTCAAGCTGGCTGCAGAAAGAAGATACACAGTTCAGTTGTAGAAAAAATGTATTATTTTCATGAAAAGTTGAAGATTTCGTGTATTAATTTCAGGAAGAGATAATCATCAAACCAAAGCAAGCAAAAAAAAGAAAAATGGTAAGCCTCTGCTCTGATAGCGACTGACCACCCAGTGTCTTCATACGTCATATGGACCACGCGTGCGTGTGTGCAGCAAGTTAATCTAGTTTTAAGAGTAGTAAGATAAATATAATATGCTATACATAATAGAATAAGGAGAATCTGTAAATAAACGATACGCCAAAAGTCCAACAGTCCTGAGATATTGATAACAAAATAATTTGCAATCTCTGGAGAAATATTTTCATTGCGACTAGCTGTAATTTTTATTTATCTTATCATGTTTTCTTATTGTTTTTTTTTTTTTTTTCTAATTACCACTAATTTTTCTTTTTTTTTTTTTCTTTTGCTCATTGGTCAGAGAACGTTAAAAATTTGTATCAATTCTCACGGTATATTATAAAATAGTCTTAGCCCTGATGTCCATGGTTTAGATTGAAAAGTAATTTTACAGAGATTGTAAAGAATGAAGTAATTTGTTTCACAGACACTAATTTTTACCGTTAAATAGGTACTTTGTTAGTTGCTATTTTCCGATCTGTTATTCGTATTTAAGTAACGATTGAGGACACGCGTTAATATTAGGTATTTTGTTATGCGAATAAATGTATGTCGAGTATATGAGGCCAACAAATGTTTACCTTATTTTGTTGTCATTTTTGTAAATAAAATTTAAGTAAATTGGTTAATTTTTATTACTTTAAACAAAAATGAAAGAAATAAAACAATAAAATGAAAAATAAACAAAAACAAATATGTATGTGTATATATATTTATATATATATATATATATATATATATATATATATATATATATATATATATATATATATATATATATATATATATATATATATATATATATATATATATATATATATATATATATATATATATATATATATATATATATATATATATATATATATATATATATATATATATATATATATATATATATATATATATGTATAAATCTTCTGAGAAATGGATGTTCCTGCGATCGATCTATTATCGGAACAATCCTATTATAAAGAAGGGATACAGTTTAATGACCAAAATGTATTTCATTTACGCCTGTTGTAGCACAATATTTGATGTAAGTAATTCCTAATGTTTAAATGAACCGAAAAATGCGAAAACATTTATTACCAACAATGTACATTATTCATGTAAAATCAGTTACATAAAAATATAGTTTAAGTAGCTCCGCTGCATTATGTATCTCGTAGATTTGTACATACAAAAATTAGAGAGTATGGTTTCCCATCGTCGATTTTCATACTCAATTTGTATTCGTAAAACAAAGAAAAAAAAAATAATATGAATAAGAAACATTCATTTGTCGAGCCAAAAAAACAGGAATATACGGTTTTTACTAATTAAAGTATAAATTCAAAAAATTGCATATATATATATATATATATATATATATATATATATATATATATATATATATATATATATATATATATACACATATATATGATTATATACATATGTATGTATATATATATATTGGTGAACCGTAGTTTCAACATCAATAGAACTTTTTTACTGTAAATAAATAACGAAATTTGAATGAAAAACTTTTGAACGACAAGAGTTTACAAACTAGCAAAAAAATATAAATGAATAAATAATAAAAAAACAAAAGAAAAAAAAACCTTAAATTGTAAACATTTTGATGTTTTTAACAATCTTGTACACACGGAAACATGTAAATGTAAATACATAGATTATCGTAATAACGAAACAACATTTTTTTTTCATTATCACATAGGTATAAGCTGTTAGCATTATTCTATTCGTGATT
Source organism: Macrophya alboannulata (assembly GCA_949628255.1). Lineage (NCBI taxonomy): Eukaryota > Metazoa > Arthropoda > Insecta > Hymenoptera > Tenthredinidae > Macrophya > Macrophya alboannulata. Next base: position 14,868,620 of record OX451209.1, read on the forward strand.
GTAAAAAAAATAATTGAAATATCGTTTGAATATTAGTATTCTTTTTTATTCATCCATAAATTGATCACATTTCAGTGCTTCGCTAAATTTTCGAGAACAGAAAGCATGCAATTATGTATAAGCAGTAGAATCTGCAAGTTCGAAAGCCCGGTAAGGACCATCACACCACCAGTATGTGTAGGTGTTGCAAACCTATAGCTAATGTTACAGACTGAGTTTAATTTTATACGCAATTGGAACTGACTCGTTGCTGGACGGAAATGTTTAAACTCTGATAGAAATTTATTCGACTGTAACAGAAAGACGAGTGTAATAATGTCACAATCATTGAATGAATTACACAAAAAAAAAACTGGACAAGAATCTTTTTTCGTTAATGAGTACATTCTCTACTGTGTGACAAGTTCTCCGCGTTCCGCATGATGCCTCTCACAGTCGTATATCGTTATCGCTGCCCCTATGTGAACCCTTTAGGCGTCACGAGGGTCATTGACCCCGCGATAGGTGTCCTTAACCTAGGTCAGTGCTCCTTTTTTTCCCTTGCTTGTGGCGCTAACGGGGTGTCTGCTTTGCCCGAGTTATAGCGCGAAACCTCCACATAGTTAGCCCCTCATCTGCACGGAAATAATTAATTGTCTTTGCAATCATTTGTTGGTGAATGATGAACTAATCCTGGACGTTCGACGGTAATCCGTTGATTAGGAAGCAATTATTTTAAATTCGACTAGGGAATTATTTTAGTCAGCCCCCCGATCTGTAACTCCGCCGTTATCATAACTGCAAAATAACCGCATTACAACAATGTCACGCTTCATATTCGAAGAAACCCATTGGCAGTCGCCAATTGTTTTTCATGATTTCGGTGCTAATTTGCAGTTATTTCTGCAGTTAAAGTTATAGAATAAGCCCCCTGATTCATTTTGACGTTAATCGATGTAGATCGAAGGTTCTGGAGATCAAAGATCTACCGATGGAAAATACGGAAGCAGATGGTACGGCACCATCAGCGTATACCTATGGGTATTTTAAACTCCCCATAGTTGGCCCCTTATCTACTACGATGGGATTAATTATATTTTCAATCGTTTGTCGGTGATTGATGAACCATTCGTAGGACGACGATTCTGATATTTTCCTTGTAAACGCGAAAAAACAAAGCGTAGAAAATTCGCTGTCGAAACAGGAAGTATGGATTCATGGAAACACACATGTTTCCGCTTCACCCTGCATGTCGGCTACCTGTGCTACAATATGGCGGGCCTAGGAAATTGTTTCGGAGTTTTGGAGCTACGTGGTAGCTGGGAATCATCGCAGTGGTCGCAATAATTCCCGACTACATCATTTTCAGTTGTCTTCCGTGATTGTTTTTTTACGATTTTGAATCAACTATATAGGTAGTGATTATACTGCGAAATTAACATCTTACGCGCACTTTCCTATCTCGCCCAGTCCTAATCGATCACGGTTTCCTAACTCGCCCAGTCCTAATCGACCACGTGCTGACGTGCTGCCAGAAAAAAATCAAGAGAAAAATCTCTGTCCGACACAATATAGTTTATATTATAAGAACTTGTGTAGCAGTAAGAAAACAAAGGTATACTCGATAATTTGCGATGCGTATACCTATGTGAATTTGATATACATACATTGACAATAAGAAATATTGTATCGATGCTGCATCAATAAATTCCCAGATATACCTATAATTATTTACTTCGTTATTTTCCCCTCTTCTCTTCCTGATACTCTTTATTTCAGGTATTGAATGAGATAAGGAAATTATAATAATTGTAAGAAGACACGGCGTCATTTTTCGATTCACAGTAATTTTCAATCGAAAAATTAGCTGAGCCTAATGATGTGGTTGCATGCAATATTCGACTTAAAATTTCAAAAAATTCGAATAACTTAAGCATACAGAGATTCGCATAGAGCCATACAGCTATACAACTGCATGCATGCATCTAACCCGAGGAGGTGTGCTGAAATTTTTGGCGGGAAAACCCCCTGAGTGTATGTCTAAGCAAGCATGCATTTGTTTAGATCTCTCTCTCTCTCTCTCTCTCTCTCTCTCTCCCTCTCTCTCTCTCTCTCTCTCTCTCTCTCTCTCTCTCTCTCTCTCTCTCACTCTCTGCATGTCTCATTCGCTTACAAAATTGAGAATTTTCGAAATTTTAAGTCGAAAAATTCCTCCTGGTATCAGGAGAACATTTGACCCGAGGAGGTGTGCTGAAATTTTTGGCGGGAAAACTCCCTGAGTATATGTCTAAGCAAGCATGCGTTCGTATAGATGTGACTCTCTCTCTCTCTCTCTCTGCATGTCTCATTCCCTTAAAAAATTGAGAATTTTTGAAATTTTAGGTTGAAAAATTGCTCCTGGTATCAGGAGAACATCTGACCCGAGGAGGTGTGCTCAAATTTTTGGCGGGAAAACCCCCTGAGTGTATGTATAAGCAAGCATGCATTAGTATAGACGTGACTCTCTCTCTCTCTCTCTCTCTGCATGTCTCATTCGCTTACAAAATTGAGAATTTTTGAAATTTTGAGTCGAAAAATTGCTCTTGCTATCAGGAGAACATCTGACCCGAGGAGGTGTGCTGAAATTTTTGGCGGGAAAACCCCCTGAGTGTATGTCTAAGCAAGCATGCAATCGTTTAAATATCTCTCTCTCTCTCTCTCTCTCTCACTCTCTGCATGTCTCATTCGCTTACAAAATTGAGAATTTTTGAAATTTTAAGTTGAAAAATTGCTCCTGGTATCAGGAGAACATCTGACCCGAGGAGGTGTGCTGAAATTTTTGGCGGGAAAACCCCCTGAGTGTATGTCTAAGCAAGCATGCAATCGTTTAAATATCTCTCTCTCTCTCTCTCTCTCTCTCTCACTCTCTGCATGTCTCATTCGCTTACAAAATTGAGAATTTTTGAAATTTTAAGTTGAAAAATTGCTCCTGGTATCAGGAGAACATCTGACCCGAGGAGGTGTGCTGAAATTTTTGGCGGGAAAACCCCCTGAGTGTATGTCTAAGCAAGCATGCATTAGTATAGACGTGACTCTCTCTCTCTCTCTCTCTCTGCATGTCTCATTCGCTTACAAAATTGAGAATTTTTGAAATTTTGAGTCGAAAAATTGCTCTTGCTATCAGGAGAACATCTGACCCGAGGAGGTGTGCTGAAATTTTTGGCGGGAAAACCCCCTGAGTGTATGTCTAAGCAAGCATGCAATCGTTTAAATATCTCTCTCTCTCTCTCTCTCTCTCACTCTCTGCATGTCTCATTCGCTTACAAAATTGAGAATTTTTGAAATTTTAAGTTGAAAAATTGCTCCTGGTATCAGGAGAACATCTGACCCGAGGAGGTGTGCTGAAATTTTTGGCGGGAAAACTCCCTGAGTATATGTCTAAGCAAGCATGCGTTCGTATAGATGTGACTCTCTCTCTCTCTCTCTCTGCATGTCTCATTCCCTTAAAAAATTGAGAATTTTTGAAATTTTAGGTTGAAAAATTGCTCCTGGTATCAGGAGAACATCTGACCCGAGGAGGTGTGCTCAAATTTTTGGCGGGAAAACCCCCTGAGTGTATGTATAAGCAAGCATGCATTAGTATAGACGTGACTCTCTCTCTCTCTCTCTCTCTGCATGTCTCATTCGCTTACAAAATTGAGAATTTTTGAAATTTTGAGTCGAAAAATTGCTCTTGCTATCAGGAGAACATCTGACCCGAGGAGGTGTGCTGAAATTTTTGGCGGGAAAACCCCCTGAGTGTATGTCTAAGCAAGCATGCAATCGTTTAAATATCTCTCTCTCTCTCTCTCTCTCTCACTCTCTGCATGTCTCATTCGCTTACAAAATTGAGAATTTTTGAAATTTTAAGTTGAAAAATTGCTCCTGGTATCAGGAGAACATCTGACCCGAGGAGGTGTGCTGAAATTTTTGGCGGGAAAACCCCCTGAGTGTATGTCTAAGCAAGCATGCAATCGTTTAAATATCTCTCTCTCTCTCTCTCTCTCTCACTCTCTGCATGTCTCATTCGCTTACAAAATTGAGAATTTTTGAAATTTTAAGTTGAAAAATTGCTCCTGGTATCAGGAGAACATCTGACCCGAGGAGGTGTGCTGAAATTTTTGGCGGGAAAACCCCCTGAGTGTATGTCTAAGCAAGCATGCATTAGTATAGACGTGACTCTCTCTCTCTCTCTCTCTCTGCATGTCTCATTCGCTTACAAAATTGAGAATTTTTGAAATTTTGAGTCGAAAAATTGCTCTTGGTATCAGGAGAACATCTGACCCGAGGAGGTGTGCTGAAATTTTTGGCGGGAAAACCCCCTGAGTGTATGTCTAAGCAAGCATGCATTCGATCAGATCTCTCTCTCTCTCTCTCTCTCTCTGCTTGTCTCATTCGCTTACAAAATTGAAAATTTTCGAAATTTTAAGTCGAAAAATTGCTCCTGGTATCAGGAGAACATCTGACCCGAGGAGGTTTGCTGAAATTTTTGGCTGGAAGAACCAACGCCGTACCTGCAAGCACGCATGCAGCTGTATTGCTGTATGGCTCTATGCGAGTCTCTGTATGCTTAAGTTATTCGAATTTTTTGAAATTTTGAGTCGAATATTGCATGCAACCATATCATTAGGCCCAGCTAATTTTTCGATTCAAAATTGCTGTGAATCGAAAAATTAGGCCGTGTCTTCTTACGATTATTACAATTCACTTACCTCATTCAATACCTGAAATAAAGAGTAGGAGGAAGGTGAGAGGGGAAAATAACGAAGTAATTAATCATAGGTATATCTGGGAATTTATTGCTGCATTATCGATACAATATTTCTTATTGTCAATGTATGTTAACTATGGGGAGTTTCAAATACCCATAGGTATACCCTGATGGTGTAGTACCATCTGCTTCCATATTTTCCATCGGTAGATCTTTGATCTCCAGAACGAAAATATAAAGCTGCGTTTACAATAGACGTTCTCGTTCCCGTTGCCGAAGACAATTTAAGTATGCGAAATCTATAGTACCGTCTAAAATTGAACGCGCGTTCAATTGTAGACGATACTACAGAGTTCGTATATTTCAATTTTCTACGGGAACGGGAACGTATACGTCTATTGCAAACCCAGCTTCGAAGGTTTTCATTAAGCGCTGATTTGACTCTATCCCCGCAGATTCTTATTCACATCGTTGACTGAAGAGTGTTCAGTCTACAGTTCAGATCACTCTTCAGTCAACGTTCACATGTGTAACATAATATTTCATCATCTAATTAAATAATTTCCTTCGTTAAACGTATAAATAGAATATCTTAAAGTATTATCGCTGTAATATTACTAATCAGATGGTATATTGATTCAAATAATTCTATAAAGTATCATATTCCGAAATTTAATCGACTCCGTCAGTACCTCTTCCGGTTTCTCGTTTATCTTGCCAGTCGTCACTTCCCCGCCATTTTGCGGGACGCGTCTTTTCTTGTGTACAGTTGCGTGGCGTTTAGTAATTTGTCTATTAGGTTCGAAGTAACAGTTTTCAGTTAAGGTCTTGGTGTCAACTTTATTCAAAGTAAGCAGCAAACCTACTGCTATGATCAAGACAGAAGAGTGAGTACGAAAAGTGTCTGTTTCCATATAAAATCAACGCTCTTTTCTAAATCTCTGTATTGAGTCGAGTGACCGGAGTCGGCGAGCCGATAACAAACCTGCCTACACCATGCTCAGGCACTAACCGGTAAACAAATAAAATTCTATTACAGGTCACAAATGCAAAACAGTAACGACGAAAGGGACCGAAGTAGAGATCGTGATCGTAACCGAAGATCCGACCGACCACGAATGAATTCAACGAGTCGTGATCGTAGTCGTGAGCGTAATGAGCGGGCTGGTAGAAAGGTTTCAGATCGTCGTATTTACGTATCCAATATTCCCTACGACTTCAGATGGCAAGACTTGAAGGATTTGTTCAGAACCGAAGTCGGTAAAGTTGCACATGTCGAGTTATTCATGGACGAAAATGACAAGCCCAGAGGATGTGGTATTGTTGAATTTGAAGATGCAGATTCAGTCAAAATTGCCGTAGACAAAATGCATCGATTCGACATCAAAGGGAGAAAACTTGTTGTCAAAGAGGTATAAAAACTTCTTCGTATAGAAATGCATAATTCTCTATTTTACATCTCTTTCTTTTCCGTTTTGTTTACATTTTCCACGACTCAACAATGCTCATGATTTATCACAAAAATAGTAAAGATCATAACTTCGATATCAAAACTAAAAAAAACTCAATTTCTATGTGATTCAGAACCCTGCAGATATTCCTTAACTCAATTTTCAGGACTACGACGTAGAGCGAGATAAATACGGTCGTTTAGCCTCAACACGTAACAACGACCGAGGCAGAGACGACAGATTTCGAGATCCACCGAGATCTACCGGTGGTAGACAAAATATGCCAACGCCTGGCGTAGGAGGTGTAGGAGTTGGCGTAGGGGACAATAAATTTGGAAACACATATGGTCTTAGTACTCAGTTTTTAGAGTCTTTGGGAATATCCGGTCCACTTGTAACACGAGTTTTTGTGGCTAATGTGAGTCAGGGACTAAGATATTTACATTATTTTTACAGTTCGAACAAAAAGATCTTCGTTTTCTTTCTTATTTAATTATTTTCAACATTTTATTATTGATTTATTTTACAGCTGGATTACAAAGTCGACGAGAAAAAGTTACTCGAAGTATTCAAATTAGCCGGTAAGGTACTACACGTCGAACTTGGTAAAGACAAAGATGGAAAGTCTCGTGGTTTTGGAGTTGTTGAGTATGATCATCCTGTTGAATCGGTTCAAGCTATTTCTATGCTACATAATCAGCAGCTATTTGATCGACGCATGACTGTTAGACTAGATCGTGCAAACGAGCCTGATATGCCGCCAAAATTGCCTGAAGGTAATCTGACTAAGATTTTTGTATCGCTGATTTTTTGAGCTGTTTTGTTTGTACAGTTTCAGTCATATTCTTTCTTTTTCGATTTCGATCACTCTCTAGTATCAATAAATCGATATCGGAGCTAAAAATCAATTTTCCATGCAGCAATTCAACCAGTTTGAATTAAAAACACGTTCCATCTAGTTCTAGTCGAATTATTTTCAACAAAGCCTTGTTTTCTTTGGTCAGGTTTGAAAGGAATTGGCATGGGTCTTGGTGCTAGTGGAAATCGATTGATGGATGTAGCCAGGAACATTCCGAGTGTTCAACCAAACAATACTCCAACAGTAAATCCTATATCAACGCCGGTTCTTACCAGTGGAGCATTCGGTGCTGGTTTGAATAATGTAGTACCTGCACAACTGGGTGAGTTTTAATTAATTTAATTCATTTCTCATTTAGACATTACGAAAAATGTTAAAATCTATGTCTTACATTTGTTTAAAATTTATCCTGAGTCTTTGATGAACACCAAAATTAGAAAAAACTGTACCGAGAATCCAGTCTGAAAGTTCTGTACCTTTTCACATAGCAACTGCGCTCTCTAACTCAAATGCAGCCGCCATCCAAGCAAGTTTAGCTGGTGGTCTAGGAGCTAATCTGGCAACAAATTCATTGTTGAATTCATCCCTGACTAACGAATTGGCATCAAATTTAAACAACTTTGGAGGTGGAGTAGGAGGATTGTCCAGTCTTCAAGCTTCTCTTGCTGCCAGTGGACAAGGAAACAATGCCTTTGCACCGAGGGGAATGGGAAAATTAGACAATGATATTGGATTTGGTGGAAATAACGCGTTTGGTAGTACAAATTTTGGGAACAGAGATTTTGATGGAAACTTTAGGGGTGATGGAGACCGTATCTCAGGAGGAACTGGAGCATTCTCAACAAATCAAAGTCAGAGTGGAACTGGTAACAGACAAAATACAAACGGCGGAAGATCTTCAGACACAATTCTAATCGCAAATGTAAGTATTATTAATTGGGATAGATTTTACAGCTGATTTTCAACAGTTTATAAACTTATCACCGTTTCTGCAAACAAACAAAGTTTAATAACAGATGCTTGAATACTTCGCGCAAAACTTATTCCTGTATTAAAAACGTTTCAGTTACCACAAAGTACAACGTGGCAGATGTTACGTGACAAATTCCAAGACGTTGGCGAAGTGAAATTTGCTGAAATGCGAGGCTCGGACATGGGACTGGTGAGATTCGCCTCAGAATGGGAAGCAGAGCGAGCTGTCGGTATCCTTTAATAAGAATGATGAATTATGTGACTTAAAGTTATCTTTAGCAGTTTATTTTTATTTTTTCTTTACTCTTTCTTATCTCAAAAGATATATTATCTTCTTTCGAATTGTCGAAAAATATGTGTTGATAATTTATTCTCATAAATTTCCTTACAAATTAATATAACAGTAATGATGGACCGTTCGCGTATTGATGGTCGGAACATTGAGGTTCGTCTGTACTAAGTCTTCGCACATCAAGGTAAACATCAAAAAAAAAAAAAAAAAAACTTCCACTGAGTACCACAGAATTGATTTTTAAAGACTTGACGGCAATTAAGCGAGGTCGTAATAGCGTTCGCTGAATTGCATCTGTTGTGGTGAAAAGATACCTGTTTTATTTGGATTTTAGGCGCAAGTATTCTAGTCGCGGTAATAACTATATCTGTCCTCGTTAAAGTAATAGTTTGATAATCCAATCAACGTTGTTCAGTTTATTATTTTTTTTTTCTTGGCAGTCAGTCGAGGTTCGTTTCGTCCACGATGTAATATTTTTATTTAAGGGATGTTTTTACCGTGATTAAATTACAGCATGTATTTTTTTTTTGAGGTAATTATCCAGATCGGTTCATCTCCAAATCAATCGTTTACTCAATCACTCAAAGAATTAGATGTTAGGCTTAGGTTTGCTACTTCTATGTAGGTCATAGACGTCATTTCACAAATTATTACTACTTACAGTGATGAAAAAAAAATCTAGTTTTATAAGTTATTTCTTACTTCAATGACAAGAGAGATCGTGATCAGACTTAGGGTTTTCCCCGTTGTAACCAAGGTTGATGTCCAAAGCTTTCCAATACTGGTCATTCACTAAACCCAGCCATGCTTTTAATAATTCAACAGAGATTCAACTACCTAAATTAGGTATACATTTAAAGTAACTATCATCATTTCGTTGGTGGACGTTGCAAATAGTTTACTTGAACAATGAGATTGTTGAACTTGTAAATATTTCCTCTACTAAATATTGCAGGCAGTCTTGTTTTGGTCTATCAATTATTTATTGAGAGAAAAAGAGAGAGAGAGAGAGATATATAAGCTACTGGGCGGTTACTTCGATACATAGATAAATCAGTTTCATAGCTCTGTTATACGGAACACGATCTATTCTAGGATTGGAAGGTAGCAGAGTTTGGTCCCAAAGTTTGTCGGCCTCTTTCTTGAACTCATTGCATTGTAATCTTGTAGCGCACAAGGCGAAAGTGTTAATTATCTGATAATATTGAGGTGGTCCATGGTGGTTCACTCGCTTCAAGGTTTTGGTGAGTCAGTCATCAGACCAACGAACATCACATAAAGTTTACCAAAAAATATCAGCTTTTTCCTATTTTTCGTTTTTTTCTTTTTTTTTTTTTTTTCTTTTTTTCTTCTAAGAAGTAATCTTCAAATATTGATGACTAAGTATAAATATAGATTTAATAACTGAGAAAAAGATAGATAGAAAAAATAAACCCACTAATCAATAATTGAATATGGGATGAGATTTTTTGGTAAACACATATTTTCTATCGTCATATAGATCTCGAGGAATATTCTGTGCATTGTATGACATTCTTGTGTAACAACAACTTCATTATCGTAATTGAATAAAATTTCAACTTCAACTTTACTTCAATTTGGGTCGTATTTGTACTTTATTTTTGTGCTCTTGTGTATTAACCACTTTAAACACAGGCTATTACTGATCGTTATCGACATTTGGAAAATGTCTATGGCAAATTGGATCCTCGTTAATACAACAGGTGAGATTAATTTACAGGTTTTTTTTTTTTTTTTTTTTTTAACATGTCGTAAATCTTTTAGAAAAGATATAGTTATTTGGAGACAAAGTACTCTTATCGACAAAGAGGGATTCTCTCTATCTGTGATTGGGAAGAGTTGTGTGAGAATCAACTACACGTATTGTGTATCATTCCAAAACGATCATCTGATATTATCCAGAAAAATTGTCTCATCTCTATTAACACATCAACGGCATCAATTGTATTTCATTAGCAATGTCGGTTTTTATAATACATCTAAGTTAAATCTAAGCAATAATTAATCTTTGTTCTATTACCAAGGAAAATTTTTTCAATCAAATTACGTTGGCTATGTCGGATCTATCCACACGTTTGAAGCTCTGTTTTGAAAATGGGATGTTGTTTTTAAAGTTCCATACTTATCGCACTAGGAGGGACGTTTGCTAATGAAAACATCCCGTCTAATAGGTATACGTTGGATTTTTAAGCGCAATATCCAGTGGTCTTTCAAACATTTACCCCTTATAGATGGTGTTCCGTTATTTCAATACTCGACATCACTTCATTTGGGGTCTCTTTCATCAAAATAATGATTTTCAAATATGCATATTCACTTTGATGGCTTGTACTCTTGACATGTTTATCTGTTCAAAGAGATTAGCGAATATTTTGTCGGTTCACAGAAGACAGCTGTGGATATTTATATCTGAAAATAATAATTAAGTGACAATGGATAAACGAGTGATTTTTGTTCAACATAGTTCTGTAATTAAATAGCTGCATTTATTACTCTAAAAATATAATATTGGCGAACATCCAAAATCTGATAATGCTGTAACTAACATCAGTTTTTAGCGATTTCAAATGTGATTCAAGATTCAGCAGATGTTGCAATTCTACTTTCAGATTATTATTGAATTTCAATCATTATTTGTAATCCTAGTATATGAAATTATATATATATTTTTTTTTTCCAATAATACTGTGGCATGTGAGATTCAATATTTTTCAGAACAGGATGGATAAGTACGCACAAGGGAAACAACGATGAAGGATTACAATAAAAAAGGTAGGTTTTCGATAAAAAATTTCATATTTTAAAACACATGTTTTTATTTTTTTCAGGAGTTACATAAAATAACTCGAAGAATTGTTCCAGTATCAATTAAATACGCGCTGGAAGGGTATATTGTACAATTATTGAGAAATATCTCTTAACAATGTATCTTCCATTTGTGCAAAAATAAAGGACACACCTCGTGATATATTTCTTTAACACGTTTGTATCTTCAAACAGTCTTTACATTACAAAACAATATTTTATATATATAATAATATATTTTATTTGTTTATTTAATTTTAATTTTAACTTTTTTTTTTTTATATCACAATTGAAAATGAAAGTAATCATGTTTATTACAAGGCTTAAAATATTCTGTTGCACATATCGTATATCATAACCGATTCATCGTTCAGATCTAATAAAAGAAAACATCTTGCTAATGCCAGAAATATCGTTGTTTTTTTTTTTTTCAAGTTATTCAATATTTATTTATTTATGTACTTATTTATTCATGCGCGATATCGCAAAGAGGTGATTTTTTGGATTAAGCAACTATTTAAATTTGATGCACTTCATATTCTATGATTAAATAATAATAATAATAGTAATAGTAATAACGTAGTATTTATAGTATGGCTTTTGGGGGGCGGGGGTATTTATAAGGGGTGTCACGAATCGCCAATTTCACTATACCAAAAAAATGTTTCATATTAATCGACGGATTTTTCAGTGCAGTATTTATATTTCATACAATTAGGATCTATTTAGTGTAAGGAATCAAGTGATTGCTAGTACAGCACCAAAATCCTTATACCAGAGAGTTAGTGTTTGTCTCTCTCTCTCTCGACGAGTTCAATGCAACATAATAACTGATAACGTAATCAGCTGTCCATCATAACTCCGATGTAATCAGTTATAAAACAATTAAAAATAAACAAAAATTCTCGACAACACATAATCGCGGTGTTGTTGTTGTATACAAATAAAATCGTATTATCTGTATTTCCCTTACATTTATCCGAATGATACGATGATTCTGACTCGTCTTTGAATCACAATAAACGATTTACTAAATCAAAGCAAAAGTTTTTCTTTCCGTCGTTCTTGTCAAATAAAAAGTTTAAAAAAACAAAAAACAAATAGAAAAGAAAAGAAAATTTAAAACAAAAAAAACCGTAATAGTTTAATAGTCGACGAGTATAATGGACGAGACAATTTATTTCTCTGGTATTAATATTTGCTAGTGCATCGCAACAAAAGCCTGAAGATGTTTAGGTACTTTTGTACATTGATGAGTCCGTCTGATAACTCTGGCTGCAAGACAGGCTAGCGATGTGTACCTGAGTGGTTCTACAACGTCATAAATACTTTGATCTTTAAGAAGCATTTCAAAAGTCTTTCCGTCCCCGTTAACAGCATCCAAATGTGCACCAGCGTCGAGTAAAGTAGTGGCTAAAGCCGGTGGACAAGGATGAGACAAAGCGGCAAGATGAAGTGCGGTATTACCGTCAAAATCTCGAGCCGTTACGTCGGCACCTGTTGTTAACAAAGCCTTAGCCAAATGTGGTGATGGAAATTCACAAGCTGGATACCTCCCGATAACTGTCGCGTCTCTGCTGCACGCTAACTGCAAAGCGTCCCTTCCCTGTAAATTTTTTATATTTTATTTATTAATTTTTTTTTTTTTATCAGAATTCAAGTTTTATCACAAAATTTTTGTTTTTTATTCATTTTTATATTAGAAATCAGTTTTGAAAACACATACCTGTTTACCCTTAGCGTTTATTCTGACCAAATCGTATATAGCTTGGTGCAATTCCATGTGAGCCTCCGTACCAGACGGTGGTGTTTCGTGAGTAAGTAAACAAGCCAAGTGTAACGTAATGACGAGTACTCGATTTAAAAAACTTAAATCACGTTCACAAGCTGGCACTTTGTCAAGCATCTGTTTTCCCAATCTGACTTCGACTACCTGCAACAGTTTGACGTACATACATATGTCAGTTAAATTATTTTTGACCCTAAATTTTTATTATCCATAGGTACATACATAATATGTGATTAAAATTTTTATTGAATAACAATAATTATATTTACCGCTTTATTGAACACTCTGACAAGTTCCTTTCTCTCTACCGGAGGAACTCTACGACCTCTGCTTGTCGGTCTTCCCTCCTCGCCTATCATGAAACTAAAAAGTTCCGTAAAACTGAATAGAGAGCTTTGAGTCATAGGATTCAACGGTTCGAGGATGCTGTGCTGCATGTCCAAGGCGTAATTCCAAAGCTCTATACATCGTCCGAATTTTCCAGCATCAGCGTAAACTGCACCCCGATATCGTATGTAGTAACTAGTGTCGGGATGTGCACGTCCCAATATTCTTTCCCTGATAACCAATGCTTGCATTCTTGTCTCGTCTGGATCAGCTAATAATTCGTCCAATGCTTCAAGGTCTGATATTTCACTAACATTATCATACGCTGCTACAGGAGGTGGTGGCGCTGGTTTCGGCATTATTGGAATTTCCGAGTACCTGAAATTAACAGTTAGTTTTTATTATCGAACTGATAGGGGGATTCACGTGCGTCGATTAATCGTGCTTTCTTCGTTTTATAATCGTACAACTTATAGCTCCTTACGTAACAATTATTGGGAAATTTTTTATTATTATTTAACCGTTTCCAATTCAATCGTGATTAATAACCGTGTAATAACATGTAATAACTTGGAAACAGTTAGATTCGTCGAAAAAGTCTAAGATACCTTTTTTGTAAAGCGTTAAATTTTGAAGAAAAGTAGCTGTGCAAAATCTTTTCCAAGTAGATTAGTTCTTGAGATATAAAAATTGAAAAAAAAAAATAAAAATTATTTCTTTTCAATCACCCTAAGGTATACGTATACAATATATTTGAGCATAATATCACACATTTGTTTATTGTGTAACCAACCTTTCTTCCATCGCTCTTTTCCAAAGTTCCATCGCTCCTATCATGTCTCTTTTTTTATCTACGTAAGTTGCACCGAGTAATTCTAACGCATCTATTCTCTCCTTTCGACCGACTAGATGTCGCATTCCTATCAGATGTTCAACCATGTGTGTGTGGCCTGTAGAAATGTTTGAGAAATCGTAATTGTTAGACGTAAATAAGATATCTTGAAACTTGTAAGATAAATTTTTATCGTTTGCTGATTGCGATTATGTATACTTAGAATTTTGGATATCTGTGTAAAGTGGGTAAAAAAAAGTGAAAAAAAAAAACAATAGCCAATGATAATAATTTGTAATCACCTGTAACGGCTGCCGCAAGAAGAGGAGTCATTCCATAAGAATCCACGTCCATTCGCGCCCCATGTTCGACAAGTACTTTTAAAATTTCTAAAGATCCGCTCTCTGCGCAATCGTGTAGCGCGGTGTTACCCTTTACAGATTTTCTATTAGCGTCTGCCTTCATTGCGAGAAGATATTTTGCGATTCTTATGTGCCCTTTGTAACAGGCAATCATTAGACACGTGTGACCATGCCTGTTTGCTACTTCAATATCTGCAATTCGAAATAGCATGATAAATTTACCAATACGTCTTCCAGTGGCAAATATTTGTCCATTCTTTTATTTTCAATTTCATTTTCATTTCCATTTTTATTGTTCTTCCTTGACCGTGTTTATCATGAATATTTTACGTCTACTTACGCACGTTTTAATATTGTATGATAAATGAATATTAATAAAAGTTAATCTCGCGTTGGTTTTGACGCGTTACAACTTTTAAACAAACTGTGTACAATTAGATGAATCATTGCCTCAAAATAGAGTAAGTATTCAGAAAATAGAATGAACCAACATACTCATCAAATAAATTTTATTCTTTTTTTGTCTTCATTCAGAAGTTTGTGTATACATATAGGGAAGCGGTGGGCAAAACGGGGTATCGCAAATATTTAGTAAAAAAAAATTTTTACACCCAAAATAATTCTAAATCGTCATTTATTACTCTTATTATAATTTTTGAATAATTTGGAATGTGCAAAAATTGTTTATCAAAAATGTTTTTTTTTTTTTTTTTCAAAATTTTCCGTGAATTTTATTTTTTGCTTTTATTCAAGTCTATTTTTTTTTTTTTTAACAATCATTTCGAATGATTCGGAGTAACTTGAATTTTTTTTCCGCTCTTTGGGAGGGGTAAAACAAATAAGAAAACGGAAAAAACAGAACATTCAGCGTATTCAAGTTGAAGAATGTCCATTATTCCCTTGACGTCCCCCGTTTCGCCCCTCTCCCCCCACCGCCCCTGTGCATATTATTAATATGATTATTGAAATATAATCTTACCGGCACCGTTTTGAACGAGATAATGAACTATGTCATAGTGTCCATCGAAGCACGCGGCTCTCAGAGGTGTGGAATTAGTTTTAGTTGTGGAATTAACTTTTGCCCCGCTTCTGACCAGTAATTTAACTAATGCAGAATGGCCCGCAGCGGCTGCACACCACAAAGGCGGTGCACCCTCTATCGTTTCCCCATCAAATACTACTGCAATAAAAAGAAAATAATCAAAAATAATCAAACGAAATATTTACTATCGGATTTACATTATTATTATTATTATTATTATTATTATTATTATTATTATTATTATTATTATTATTATTATTATTATTATTATTATTATTATTATTATTTTTTACCGATTAATATTCTGTTAAAGTTATTGATATATATACAGTTGTTCCTTTCAGTGTAAATAATATTCAGCATCGAAACGCGATGAATAAATATACGGAACCATATGTTTGAACTTGGAATCACTGCTGCACAGAAATTAATATAACATTTTCTTATTTACTTAGAACAAATATTTGATTATATAATAACTGTGCGCGTGTGTGGCCCGTACTAGGTAAGAAAAGATCTGTACAATTCCACACGCCTAATATAGTAACGATATATATGTATAGGGATATTGTCGGGACAGATTAACGAAGTAACGAAGCATAACGTAAACAATCCTGCACGCCTTTTTTAATACTAACAAAAAAAAAAAAAAAAGTCTGTGATAACTTCGTTGTAATTATCTAGGTACAATCTGCTGCTCCGTTTCTGCTACTGCTGCCATTTGATCGAAAATATTTACTTACATACTATGGCCTTCTTGTATTATTAATAGTATAGCGAAAAATAAGAAGAAACAACTATGTGCAAAATATGATCGTCGCAAAAACCTTGACATTTAGTCGGCTTTGGGTCACATATGGGTATAATCAATATTGATAGGTAAGTTAAAAAGTTTCAATGATTTTGCAAAAGTTATAGGAGTATAGTTTTGGCATATGATGTCTTTCGTCGTTCGTGAAACACTCGCTAATTACACTACAAGCTATTTGCAAGTCTTCTTCCGTGTGCTGCAAATGAATGAGAAAAAAAAAAAAAAAACGAGCAGGTAATAAAAAATATGGAAAAACTGAATGCTTATGATAATTGGGTACGGAGTTCTCACCTGATCCTGGCTGTTCAATGTCTGCGTCACATTTTTCGATCAGGTACTCCGCAACATCGTAGTGTCCGTTTCTACAGGCCATTACCAACGGGGTGGCGCCATGAGTTTTGGCGCCCACCAGCTGCCCTACCTCATCTTTACCTTTGTGCTCCAAAAAGACCTGGAATAATAATAATAACGAATATTCGAATGTGGTTAGATATATCGAATACGCATATTGACCACGGTAAACAGCAATTGCAAATTATATTGGGGAATATATTTAGTTAAATAATGCAAATTAAACGCGACCGATCAATGACAGAACAACGAACTGTCCTTGAATAGTCACACGTACATAAATGAGCCCGCGGAGAAATAAACTGGTGTGAGTTAATTTCGCCTTTTTGCTTTTTTTTTTTCAATTACTAAAAGTACAAAAACATATATGTATGTATATATACATTTTTTTCTTCTTTTTTTATTTTTATGTTTGGTGATAAAACTGAGGCCGAAGGGGATCGCGTGATTTTCACCTTCACATCGTCTGAATAATAATTATCACCTCGAACCGTGATTAATGTAACATTTTAGCCGAGGTAGGTATAAAACCGTTCAGTGTTCAATGACACGAGAGTAGGAGGACTAGGTAAGACGAGAAGTTAAAGAGACAATAGAGGCGAAAGAAACGCCCCCGGAACAGAGTCAGGTATCATTAGGCACGACCTTATCATCTCTTGACCCACATTCGGTTCATGGTATATAACTATGCTTTGCCGCGAACGTTGACACTCGGATATGGTAAGTTTTGTATTGAAATGTCAACCAATTACAATAATATTATTATTATTATTATTATCATCATTATTATTATTATTATCTACATCTTAATTCATTGCCACGATTTTATTATACTGCAAGATAATGACACACCGAGGATACCTCCTTATCGAGCACAAATTTACGGAAGAAGATTTATAACTCATTTACTTACATATAATGTAGGTATGTACTTATACAAACTTCGTCTAAAAAAATCATTCTATAAAACAACACTGCATGAGTTTCCTTGGTACAGTACCGATGCGAGATGTAAAGACAAAATTTCTATCCTGTTTTATTAAAAATTTCGAACAAACAGATCGTTATTCGTTTTTCATTTGTCGCACCAAAAAGTATAATTTTATTGAACACTACGTATGAACACTTACACTGGAAAGTACGGAACCCGTGTTGAATGGTATCGTGAGCAACGTTCGTCGACAAATTGTGAGGCGTTTGGAGAGACCGTTTTCACGCGCGACACATGTCTACGAGTCGATTAACCATCGTTGAATAAACTGCGCGAATCGTGTGTCTTGAGAAGTCGTGAGTCGAGGAACAAAACTAATCGGTAAAGAGTAGAACTAAGAGAGTTGACATTGGCTCGCCGCGATCGCGTCACTTCGTGGAATAGTAAATATTTAAAATAGGAACGAACGTTCGCTCTGAAACGAGAGAGCCTTCAGTCGAATTGCAAATTAGCGAGAAGGATATATTTTTGACGTTATATACGTTCCTCCGTGCACGAGACCAAAGACTCAACTGAACTTTTATTAAATCGGGAGAAACACCGCTGCTGCTGCGTGACGAACGACGGAAATCAAGTTTCGGGTTTTTTTTTTTTGTTATTTTTTATTTTTTTGCAAGTTATTTTAATTCCTGACCTTTGAGGAAAGTTTTTCAAGGATATCGACTATATAATATAAAATATCGTCGGAAAAGAACCGCGCGCTCCAGCAATGGACAAGTATATGATGTAGGAGAAGTATAATCCCCCCCCGATCGAGTCGGCGTCTCGATGCAGACTAACATAGTAAGATCATCAATTTTCCAACGGATTCACACGACTCATCGTTACTATAGTCCCGTTAACCGACGTTTTTTGAATGCCGAATACGGCAATGAAGAATTCACAAATTCCACACGCTAATATATTTGTGCTAATAAATCCCGTGTAAATGTCATTCGTTTCGGTTCTTGGGACGTTGGCCCGATCAGACACGTGACATTTTTTTTTCTTTTAAGGTCGCCTAGACAGCTGTATCATTATCTCATATGTGACGGTCGACTATTGGCAGATAAATATCACGTAACCGTACAAAACGAGCAGAGAGGACGGGGCATAATCGGCGCCAAAAAATTTTTACCATTTCTCAAAATTAGCTGAACCCTCTAACTCTTGAAACGAAATTTTTATTTCACCAATTTTGCCCCATATTATAAAAAAAAAAATTTGCCCGGTCTTATCATGCGCATCGATGGGATAAATTTATCATTCAATATTTAATATATAAGCAGTCGAAATATTAATTCGGAATCATTATAATCGATTTATTTTCGTGAGGAGAGCCCATTTTGCCCTAAGCATCCCGATAAATTACATCGAATTTGGATTCCCGTATTATTTCTGGGAATAATAGAAGTTTCTGACTAATTGACGTATATACCAAGAGAATACGTATACTCTGACGGTTTAAGTTTTTTGGGTTATTAACACAAACGATATGTGGTAAAGAACAAACATAAATGAGGAAAACTCATTTTCATAAGATACGTCGTTGTTTGAGCCGGTTTATGTGCCCAACTGATATGTATTGACTCAAAATTACTATACGTATATACATATATACCTACATTATACGTTCTGTATCTTTTCTTGGGTCAATGACTAACAGTTTTCATGAACAGCTGGTATATTTGTTCAATCTAAATTCCGATTATATTTAATATATAAAAATACTTGCTCCAATGTCTATTGGTGCAGGTGTAGATTAGAACCTGCTACATAAATTTGTTTGATATATTTTCAGAAACAAAAAAAAACAAAATTGTTGCAACTATGTCTTTGCGAAATATGTCACCTACTACGGAGTGCGTATATTTGGTATGAAGAATTGGAGTATTTCGCGACGAGGTTATAGTATAATATATGCGGATATATTATACACATAAATATGTTTCATCCATACGTATATAAGATATGCAGATATAGCTATAGATATAACTCGATCACCTCCATCGTCCAGCCCTGAAATATCAAACAAACACAAGTTCATGCGCGGTTCCCACTGGTTTAGCGGTGACTTTCGTCAATTTTGTTTTGATATTTTCCAAATCTGCATCGATGAGCTGGCGATTCAGGATCACAAACACGTATTGCTTGCAACAAGTAGCAAAATCCGGAGTCAAGACCGTCAATATACGTTGGATGAGTCGGTACTGCTGGACAGATTGCTAGTTTTTAGTTCTCTGGATGTGACCGTATTTTATTTGCGTTTGTGTGCGCGTGTTCGAATGACTATGCATGTGGCCGTGATGCACTCTCGATCATTTCTGCATTTTTTTATTTTCCTACTAGGATTATTACAGACTTTCTGAAATCCGAAAAAATAGGTTCTTTCAGAATATTTCGAATTCTAAACAACGCGTCGTGTCTAGTTGTAATAAAATTTTGGTAAATTTAGGAATAGGTATTTTCTTTTTTTTTCTTCTTCTTTTCATCAACATAATCCGAATTTTGTTTTAAAATGCAAATACTTTTTCAGTGTCACCAAGTATCTATAATTATAAATCCGGTTTAACTTTATTTTCCTATTTTGTACAAAATTTTTTGCTCATATTATAGTGATGAAACTATTTTTGATAACTAGCAAGGGCGAACGCCAGTTGACATCGTGCTCGGGCCAATCACCGATCATAATCGTCCTCGATAGGAAAAAAATCAAAATTGGATGGTAAAGATCACTTCGATCATGTTTCGATCATGTGACTATAACATATGTGTACAACAAACTTCCTCAACTAATAATTGAAAGAAATATAAATGGCACAGAATCGAAGGACTCCGAGGCACGTGTAAAATGTAGCCTAATTTAACCGTGAGACCGCGAATTAAACACTATCCGTAATTCAAACGAAGGCCATTGCACGAACATAGGTTAACATTAATCGTTTTTTTTTTTTTTTCTATTCAAAATGTACATATGGTGCGCGCACAATGATTCGATGTTAATTCCGAGTAAAAATCGTCTATCGATTCGAGTCGTTACTATAATACAGACTCCAATCATACCGAAAAAAAAAAAAAAAAAATTATAACGCAAAATTTTTTTGCGCACTTGATTTTTCGAGCCTTGAACATTCACCACTCGCAAATTTTTAATAGACTTCCCTGATTGGGAGTTACGAAACTTATCGAGAGAATCGTGACTGTGTAATGTATAGGATTTTGCAGAATTATTTTTATATTAAAACACAAAATAAATGGCAAAGAGTTTTTTTTTTTTTCTATGCATTTGTTAATCTCGTTTTGAATAAACGAATATTTGACAAGTAATTATTAGTGAACGAATGGCCATTGGAAAGACGAATCTATTGAAATGGAAAACTATTATATTCGTATTATTTCGCCACTGTCTCCGCTGATTTCATTTGAACTAAAAATTACCGGTATTTCCATGTACAAATAAGAGAAATGTTTGAGTCATTCATATAGCGTCATATTCTCGTACATGTCGATCGTAAGTTAGGTTAAAATAAGCTTATTCATTTGAATTCATCAGTAATAACCTTGTTATTTAAATATTACGGTCATTCTAGGAATTGAGTGGCATTGCTTATAGTGTAGTCATTCAAAGGTGCATTCATCCCGTAAAACCCTACAGATTATACCCATCCCGAAATTGGCGTAAGACTTTTCTCGCAAATCTAATTGAGAACAGGATATCGTACGCTCCATGATTTCACGAAGCTTAATAACGAACCGTGTAACTTGTTAGAACTTCCGGTAGCGAACAAAAAATAGTTTAGGATTATAAAAATATACAAAATTTCATCAAGTATACGTAAATTTGAATGTAAATGGTTTTCTTTCATTGACTTTAACCGACTAATTACATCGATAGTAACAATGGACCTTCATATTCCATCGCTCCTAATGACCTAAAGATAAAAATCATGTATATTATAATCAGGAGAATTTCGTAACCACATACATATATACGAGTATATATAAATCAAATTCTAATATAACGTAAGTCCTTCGGCTGGACACAACATGAAAAATCGTGGGAGGCATGACGTAATCTTATTAATAATTCTGTATGGGGGATTTCACGCCAACCGCACCAGTGTTAAACCCCGACCATTTCGAAATCATTTCAGGTTGTTTTTTTTCCAAAATTCTACTCAGTAAAAAATGCGTCAAGATTTTTTTATTTAGCCGTTTATTTCTTACAAATTTTTAGAGTTGATTGAGAAAGCCCATTTTCAAAAGAATTTTCGTTCTATTTTTTTTTTTTGTTTTTTTTCCACTTAATCCGGTATTTTGAAATTTCGAAAATTGACCGTGTCACAGAGATAAGTTAAGGTAATTACGATTTGATCCATACGATCCCGCACATACGATTTCTATACCCAATATACCCAATATACCCAAATTTGTCTGTGACATGGTCAATTTCAGCCTTCAAAATTTCAGAACTCCGAATTGTGAGAAAAAAAAATAGAAAAAATTTTTACACATTTTTTATAGCAGAGGGCTATTAAAATGTCATCCACTGGATTTTTGAGAGTTTTTTCAGATTTTCGAAAATGGGCTTTCTCAATCAACTTCAAAAATATCTAAAAAAAAAAAAATCTGGACGCGTTTTTCACTGAGTAGAATGTTAGGAAAAAAAAACCTAGAATGATTTCGAGATGATCAGGGTCTAACACTGGTCGAGTTGGCGTGGAATGCCCCATACAATAAAAATCCTAGGTATTTAGAGTACAGTATACAGCTGTATATCATTATCATAGCAATAATAATTCACTGTTTCATTAGACTTGAATTAAATCCGAGAAATCGTCTACCTTCTCACTATATATGTTCCTATTTCTATTCAATCGAAAAGAGACACGATCTGTGGGAGCAGTGTACTATAAAGTAAAATAAAACCTGAATAATTCTCATGTGCCTATAATATTCTGTTCTGGAGTCGTGTGAGACCGCGGATCAACAAACTGGTTAAGCTACCGTTGCTGTAGGATCACGATGTCGCAAGACTATACGTATACTTATACTAACGACGTGTTTGCAATGGATAATGAGCAACATATATACCGTAACAAATACGACGTCTAGCCTACGATCCCACGGCAGATCTTTGGTCATGATTCAAAAAACTGAGATAATATTGTTGTTAACAAAATATAGAAATATATTATAGTTCTGATTGTTAGCGCTTGGATCTACGTCTATAAAAAAATTTTTTTTTCATGTATCTACCCGCAGGATATGACGGGAATAATAACACGATGAGACCATGGATGTTAGGAGTAAAAAAAAAAAAAAAATTGCGAATGCGATATTCATTGTCTAGAGTGAAAAATAATCCGTATACGGTTTGTTTACCTCGCTAGCAGGTATAGGTACGGCCTTGATTTGATCCGAGCTGTTTTCGCGAGTGGCGTATATTATTATCCGTACGGATGATAATTAAAGGGAAAATAAGAATTGTAATGAATGTAAAATAACACGCGATTTGATATCCGATCTCAGGTGATTTATAAACCGTTTTTTTTTTTTTTTTTTCAATAATTTTATACCCCATAGCGGGATAATCGTAAATTCCTAGCATCTTCGATTCCCGATAAAATAATTGTGAGGCCGTACTTGTGGTTCGATTGGCAAACCTCCAGCAAATGGATATACCTACGTCGAGATACTCGATTCTATTGAATTGATAGATCTCTCGGCAATCAAAGCGTCTATAACTGGCAGTTGCCCCCGGAAGTTTGTCCTCGATTCACTAACAATTCAATCTACACATATAGGTATATGATAGATATATAATACGTATGTATGTATGTACATACGTATGTCAAAGGAAATGATGTAAAATTAATCGATGAAATTAGTTCAATCGATCATTGAATAAATGCAGTATATCAAAACTTTTTGCATCGTACAATACGATGAAGAGGTAGAAAACAAAAAGAATAACATAAATACGCTAATGAACTGTCGACTAGCGGACTCAACAGGCTTGCCGACAGAGAAAAAAAATGTTTGGCAATTATTCGCGCATGATCTGCAGTATTATATAAATTATATATCAATCAATTTAAATCACGTTAAAACGTACAGGTACAAGGTGAACTAGTACACCATCCACTGCAAAGATTTATCGGAACGGTCTATACGTAAAAAAATTGATTAGATTAGTAATATAATTTGAAAAAAAAAAAAAACAATCTGTACCTAATTCCCGGGAGAATATATATACATAGGTTCGATTTATTGGGAAGAAAAATAATCATTAACAATATATAAAGGTGTGTCAAAATATTTTTCAATTTCTTGAACAATTTCTTCAACACAAAGAAAACGAACACCCTATACTTTGTATAAAGATTCGATGGTATAAAGTATATGTATAGATGTCCGAACGATTCCTTTGGTGCAATTCGAATGCGGAAGAGAGTATATATGTATGTATGTATGTATATAGAGGTATGTACTATTCAACATCCGATGACTGACTGACTGACTGACTTTGTCCATACCTACCGTTCAGCGGCCCCCAGCTATACTATACTATCATTATTATTGCATCGTTAAGAAAGGTCGTACGAGTTCAAGGTGCCGCGAAAGTTTAGTTGATTACGAAATTCTGCTATGATATTCTATGTAGTGATTCAACAAGGTGAGTGAATGTTGACTATAATGTATAATAGAAGAACGAAAATTGAAAAAAAAAAAAAATCGTCAAAAGTTGCTGTCGTCATATTCGTCGACAGACGAATGATAAGAATTCTCTCAGTTTTCATATGCTCATATTTGAGATAGAGATTCAGCACGCATATATATCTCCCACTCTTTTTCTTTCTTACTCGAGGCGAGATCCATTATCTTAATTTCCACCCTTACATATATGTATAAGTACAGGCAAACCAGGTACGTACCTATATCTCCGTCGAGTAAACTCACGCGAGAAATCTTTTGAAGTTAAAATTTACGAAGCTCGTATTTTGCTTATCTGAAAGTGTACACATACGAATATACAAACGCCTGCATATATTACGTGAGTCTTAACATTTGCGAGAGCATTGCACGCGGGGGGGTCGCTCGGGCAAAGACTCGCGCTTTCTATAGCTGCGCCTTTAAAGATCGACTCTTACTTTACACAAGACACATGGGTGCAGGTGGTATACATATACGTAGGTAACCTGCATGGAATTTTAAATTTAATTGATACCATTACCTAGGTACGACTAAAGAGAAGAGAGAAAAAAAAGAAAAAAAAACTCTGATTTTGACGAAGAATTGATTATTTTTGTATCAATTTTAGTCACAATAGAATTTATATTGGACAAATTTTATCGCCAAAAATTAACCGACTCGAATTGACAGAAAAAAATTGAGAAAAAAAATCTCCGATTAGGTAACTTGTAAATTTTGATAAGAATCGTTAAATTTCGAAGAGAATGCTGATATCAAATGCGAAATAGAATTAGCGAACGAACGCCTGGAGGGTTAGTATAGCCGAGTCTTGTCGGTTCGTATAGAACGTATCGGTAGATATATATCGGTATAAATAATCGCAGCTCGAGTATAGGTACTGGTACAGGATTACAGAATCCGTGATCACGAACATTGAGCAATAATTTCATGTCGATATCGGGACATAAAAATCGATAGGTATATATGCAACGGCGTGTGTGAATATTTTCGTATTGTATATGTGTGGATATATTATGTCGAGTGATGCAATGAAGTTTGGGCAACTATCTGACCGAAGGTGTATAGCATATGCAGGGTGTTCATTCGAAAAGTTTCTACCTTAATATCTCGAGAACCGGAGAAGATTTTCAAACTGCAATAAAAGATTATAGGTAAAAATCTGCAATTTTTTTCTCTCCAAAATTCTTTGTATCAAATCATGCACTTTTTGTGGTTTTCGAGATCTTATAAGGTGGAAACTTTTCAGATGAACACCCTGTATACGTGTATAAGCTATAATATGCCTATGGCTATACATTTATGTACAAAATAAAGATATACGCTATAGATTCGAAATCCAGATATTGAAACGATAAAGAAATCCATTTCCTTTCCGCAATCGTGCGATGAATATTATAATCGAAGTTTTATCATCAATTTATAGCTATAAACAATTTAATGGATCATATAAACGCAACACACTTGTTTTTCAGATCAATACTTTACATATAATATAATATGCATTTATGGTAAAATTTATATTTACCCAAAATCAAGGAAAAACGCGGTGTGCTTTGGTCTATTATAGTGTTGTTTGTTAGAGCCATCAGCCATTGATGAAGTGTGATAATAGCTGGACTTATCTATTTGATCAACGGTGAGATAAATGAAGGATAGATTTTAATTCAGCGTTATATATACAATATAATATACGTATCGTTGATTTCTTACCGAGGATAAAGCCGTCGTATATGCAAAACGATCAATAAATCATAATCCAAGCACTGCAGATCTAGAAGAAAATTGATTCTCAAGACTGGTAGAATAAAACGGTGCTGATCGTACGATCGATTTCATATATAAAAATATTATTCTTCCATTTATCAATAAAAATAATCTCAAGGAACTTTTTCCATGCCAAAAAAAAAAAAAAAGACTTCACTAGTATAAAGATAATACACGCGATTTTTTTAACAATAAATCTCGTGTTTGTTTGTTCCTAGTTTGGCAAAAGAAAAAAAAAAAATTTTCTCCTACCTGTGTGATAAATAAATGGCGGAATTCGATAAGCCGATGAAGGAACAAATTAATCTCTCAAAGGTTTTTATCTATACCTACTTCGTTGATCGCGTGATCGTAACGTGTCTCGGCGTTGGTATATATATATATATATATATATATATATATATATATATATATATATATATATATATATATATATATATATATATATATATATATATATATATATATATATATATATATATATATATATATATATATATATATATATATATATATATATATATATATATATATATATATATATATATATATATATATATATATATATATATATATATATATATATATATATATATATATATATATATATATATATATATATATATATATATATATATATATATATATATATATATATATATATATATATATATATATATATATATATATATATATTTCGCGTTAGTTTATACATATATTTTCCTTTTGAAAAACCAGTTCGCGTCTACAGTATATACAGTGTATATAAAGTCAGTATACGATATTGTTTTGATTGTCGTATTATACGGTAGGTATATTCTGCGTCTCGCGCAACAATCGATCGTGAAATATTGCGAATTTTCTTGTCCATAGCGTTTTAATAATGAATAAAAATATTTATCAACGTTGGGATCGTTCTTTCCCATACTCTACTGCAGTTATAACAATTAACAATTCTAATCAACCGGCACCTATACTACTTGGAAATCTTGCATTCTAAACATATCTGTTTTTTTTTTTTTTTCCTCCGCTCCAATTGCGAAACTCTCTTCTGCACCGCGGCTTTCGTTCGGTATAAAATTGCAACTTTCCACATTTCGTTGCAACGATCGCGAGACTACCGCGATCCGTGAAATCATTCGGATAAAAAGAAGAAAAAAAAAAAAGAAAGAAAAAAAAAAAATACCGCGCATTTACCCCACGCTTTTTTCTTGGCCCGTGACCAAAACCGATGATCAGTGGATACCGTAAAAAGTCAGACGACACGTTTTCCGGTCATTTCGAAGTCAGTCGACGCACGAGGAATTGACATTGAAAGTCTGCGTTTGTAGTTCTGTTCCTGGCGCTATACGTCATCTATTTTATATGTATACATATAGTGAATAAACTGCAGGCCTTGGCATCTGCAAGGCGTCACCGACAATCCCTGCAAAAATATCTGTACACGTATATGTATACCAAGATTCAATAAAAACGATTTACATTTGTCTATATATTATATACGTATACATATATACCAGCGAATCGAATAGGTAAATTAATCCAAGCGACAGCACGAGGTTTTTCCCCGTGATTTAATTTCCCGATCATTTTTTTTTTTTTTTTCTTTTACAACAATAACTATACATTAACCGTCTTATATATATGTATATAAATCATGACAAAACGGATATTTTTATTGCAGGGATATAAAG
The DNA here is from genome assembly GCA_949628255.1 of Macrophya alboannulata. Lineage (NCBI taxonomy): Eukaryota > Metazoa > Arthropoda > Insecta > Hymenoptera > Tenthredinidae > Macrophya > Macrophya alboannulata. The sequence goes on from OX451209.1 coordinate 14,896,387, forward strand.
AATCGAGGTAAATCTGAATCATCGATTAGGTTTGGTGTATAATAGCTTCTTTTTTTTTCACTTATCAAAGAATAGATAAAAATTCAGACGAGAAAAGAAACGAGAAATTGCTTCCCAGTTGCTGCAGTTTAGTGTTTTCGGTATTTGTCATATTTTAGATAGAGATATTTGTATAATTTTTTTTTTCTTTTCATTCTCTCTTCATATTCACTAACTATAAGTGTATATCCATGTATGTACCTTCACTTTGCATACCGTGTGTGATTAAATAGTCGCGTCGTCGTTACTCCGAGTCTGACCTTTTTCATAGATTTCCTCGATGTAACGAGATTTTGTAATATACCATGTATGTACATAGTTTCAGATGTAACATCATAAATTATATTCTACTAATACTCGTGTTTTACGGTAGTTTTGCAACATAATTTATCTCGTACAAATGTCTAGTATATAACAGATATTATTGTATATGATACGATCCTTATTTTATGTGTGATTTAGTTCAATCGAGGATATTTCGTATGCAACGTTACGACGAATTGTAATTACATGTACCTACGATTTGTGATAACCGGTGATAGTTGATAGAAATAATTATAATCGTTTCAGAGATGTACATACTTTCGAGACGTACGAAAAAGAAAATATGTATCTATATATACAACTATGTACTTGACTCAATAAAATTTTTGTTAAGAATGACAATTTTCTTCGTGGTATTTCTTTGTGGCAATACAGGGCACTGCCCTAATGCCGTAGGGGGGGGGGGGGCTTGCACTTTCTGACTCATAGTTTATTCCACGGGACGAGTAATATTAGAATCACGGTATAAGTCGAGTGGAGAGAGGTTTTGTAGTTGCTGTACCAAGGGTCGTTGATTTCTGTTTGCATATGCTGAATAATAAGGAAATAACTAACCTTCCAATTAGAGTAAAGAAAAAAAAAACATCAACGATACAAGACATAAAAAATCAGAGATAATTCCCGTCTCTCTTCTCGCGAAGATGAAAAAAAAAAAAATTTCAAATTTTTGTCACATAATTGGCGCGTCTTCGACTTGTATCTAATTAGCATCAATTTTTTTTCCAGTTTACTAGCAGCCTTGTAATTCGTTTCTTAGGTTTGCTTCGGTGCTTTGAATGGTACACCCACGATCATTATAACTGGTACACGAATGATTAATAATATTCTTGAATCTGCGACAATGAGACGAATATATCTCGAGCGGTTTACAAATCTGTACCTATATACTTGTCTATTTAGAATATCATATGATCCATTTGCCTAACGTATATAGATGTCAATATCTATACAGGAACGACTGAATAATTTCAAAAAATTTGAATCGCATTTAAAACGCAAATGAATTTTGCCTCGCATAGCATTTGTTAAATTTGTGAATATTTTCATTGGGTGTTGCGCGATGTTCGAGGACGGTGTATGAAGAAGAAAAAAAAACAAAAATAGTCAACCATGTATAATAGTTTTTACGCAATATACATTCTGATCACCGATTTATTTTCTAGATATACCTAATACATGTCTACAAGTTTTTCTAAGAAATTTATTTTTTTTTCCTAAAGTTTCAATTCCCTGAAAGTCGAGACACGCTGCAGTGAAATGATTTAAGAACCGTTTGATATTTTTGAAATTTCCTCGCGGGATTGAATAGCGAATATAAATTTATTTAAAACTTTGCCGGATTGTTTGAGTGGGTATAATAAACGTTAAGAGAAAAAAAAAAGGCAAACTTTTCATAATTTACTTATCGCTCTCCCCTAGAGTAGATTAAATTTTCAATTCAAAGTGCAACGACAATAATCATCCGCAGCAGCAAGCACCAGATATCCGTAGAAATAAGATAACGCTTTGCCTGCATATGCAATGTGTCAAGGTAACTCGACGTCGTCTCTTCCTATTAAATTACCATAAATATGATACTGAGATCAGATCAGACTTCATCTCCCAATATAGCTTCTTCTCTATGCAGCTCAACCTTTCGATTTTCACGTCTTCGTATTTTAAATATATTGAAAATAATAAAGGAATGAAAAAAAAGGTTTATACATAATTAGGCTTGCTGCAGCTCGAACCGGTAGCCAAATTCGTTACGCAATATATGGACGAAAAGTATGCGAATTTTAACACTTGTAAAATTTATACCCGTGTATAATTTACGTATATATATATATATATATATATATATATATATATATATATATATATATATATATATATATATATATATATATATATATATATATATATATATATATATATCGGTTCGTCTTGTTTGTTGCGAAAGAAAAAAAAAAATTTTTAGTAACCGTGTGAAAGAAAGAAAAAAAGAACAAAAAAAAAAACTGAAAGATTACATACATTTTTTTTTTGGCATAAAAACATCTAATTCAATCAACGACTCTAACATCAAGCTCAACAACCGAGAATTGGTTCGTAATCAGCTGTGATCAAGAACGTGTATACATATATATGGTATGTATATATGTTATTAAATTTACATATACCTATTATCCATCATTATATCGATATGTGTACTGATTATTCATAAACTTATGACACAGCTTGGGACCGGACGATTAATTGCACGTATCTCGCGCAGATATCACTTCGACTGATCTGTTATGATTCATGATTCGCTAGTTTTAAAGTTTTTTTTTTTTTTTTAATTTTTATTCGTCGTGTTAATCTCTCTCGATTTCGTTCTATACACGGTTTTGAATGAAATTAATAGAATTTCCAGGTATAACAATTCGTCATTTTTTTTTCGTTTTTTTTTTTTTTTTTTTTGCTATCTTTATCGCATTTCGCGATGATAAAACCCGCGCGTGCGATTGGTAGAATTTATATGCATGCATGGAATATTCTGACTTTCTGTAAAAGCTGGAAGACCAAGTGAAGGTTAATTTTCGACTGTCATGTTATCCACATGCCTGTATGTACATGTACAGATACACAGACTGCACACATACTCACATCGGCTAATGTTTTATTTTAGTAAATAGGCCGAGCCGGTGCGTCGATGTTTAAGTTAACCTAAATACGTTTGCTTCAAGGTTTTCAACGGAGTCTAGAAATTCCGTGAAATTTCTTGGAAAAATTGTTCGGTGATTCCTGACGACGATTTACGGAAAACGAAAAGAAAAAAAAAAAAAACAAACATTTTTCATCTGCAAAGTCTGCAGCCAGAACAACCCGATCGCGACTGTAAAATTGTTACGGAGCAAAAGTTCACGAGAATCAAGTATCTGTACCGTTATATTATAAAGGTGGTAAAACAACCGCTATAATATAAACTATATGTATATACCATACAGCTGTTACATATATAAAGTTTTACCTAGAGAAAATTTTACACAGTAATTGATCTGCAAGTATTATTCAATCTTTTTACCCTTGAACTAATAATACGACTAAGCGGGTATACTAGAAATCTTTTAATAGTATGGAAGAAAAAGAAACTGGGTGCAAAAAAAAAAAAAAAAAAAGAAAAGACGAAAAAAGGTCAAATAAAATATATATACCTATATATGTACGATATTATACGTATAACCGACTCGCAACTCGATTCTGTTACGTAATGAGTAGGTATCTCGCTGGTTTGGTCTTCAGACCATGCTCATTTTATTGCTCAATGAACATTTCACTTTCAAACCAAACCTCGTGTTTATTATAGGTATATACACATAGGTCGGCCTCTTTTCGTTTAATTAGTAATAGCCGGTCAATTGGAGATCGTCGATAAAAGATATAGGTATCGGACAAAATAATGTAGGTATACAGTTTTCAAAAGCGCGTTAAGTATTATTCAAGTCGAGTGAAATATGTATTTTATAAATGCAGTGAAAAATATCTCGTGAAATATACGAACTCCGCGTGAATCAGAAGACGGAGTGTTTTAGAACTCGGACGGGATCCAGCGATATTATTTCTACTATTTTTAACAGATTTAAAAACTCCGAAACCGAGACAGCGCGCCACGAGACTTTTCTCCGGATTTCATTTTCTTGGTCTTTTTTTTTTTTTCTTTCTTATCACGTTCTGAATTATTAACATTAGGATCTTTGTCTGCGATTTATATACCGTCTAGCGTATGGTAAATTTTTCTAACGTATTATAGGTATATATTATGTACTTATTAACTGGACTTTAATTCGTTAAAATTGAATTATCGTATAGTATAATCAGTTCTTATCATTTTCGATTGTTACGAAGCAAGGCCTTGGACATTTCACGAACAAAGAATAATCGTAAAAGAGCTAGTAAGTGTATTATTATGTACACAACGACGCGACGTTAGACAGCGAACAAGAATGATTCAGCGAATCAAATCTCTAGATACCTACGTCTATCTATCTATATCGCGGCAAATTAAGCTCCAACATTAACACAGACGTCATATTATTTTATACGTATTAACATACTGTAGTCCGAGTAACGCAACAATTATAAGTGATTCGAAATATTTTGCATCGGCTGATCATTGTAAGACGCTTTCTATATGATAAAAAACTTCGCAATGTATGAAAAAACGAATACAATCTATATGTAAATCGAATAAATATTTGAATATAGGTTATCGCGCTAGTGAAATTGAGGCTAAAAGATCATTTTATATGATGATAAAAATAAATAAATAAATAAATAAGTAATCTGAATTAAGATATAAAATAAGAATCTTATAGCGTATATCAGGTTTGACCCATTTTGATCGACTATTTTTTGATTTCGAGTCTCGTATGAAAATTTATTGTTATTTTTTTTTTTTTCTTTTACATTTGAGGAGCCCCATATACCCAAATTCTAGATCAATAAAAAAAAATTCAGAGGTCGCTCGTGGATTTTGAAAATTCCAAAAATTGGTCAAAAATCGTACTATTTTATTTTTTTTTTTTTCAAGGTATTTTTTCTCGTTGCGGCAATTTTTTTCACACTCAACAGAAATGACATCCTGATAATTTCAGCTCAAAATATAAATTTTTAAAGGTCGCTCAAGAATTTTGAATGTTTCGGAGTAGTACAACTATTATACCTATAATAAAATTCTTGAGCGACCTTTGACAATTTATATTTTGTGCTGAAATTTTCAGGATATCATTCTGTTCAAGTTCAAAGACAATTGCCGCGACAAGAAAAAAGATTTGGAAAAAAGAATTATTCGATATTTGAAAATTTTTGAAATTTTTGAAATTCAGGAGCGACCTCTAAAAATTTTTTTTAAATTGATCTAGAATTTGGGGAGGGCTTCTCAAATGTGAAAAACTAGAAAATTTTCATAAGAGACTCAGAATAAAAAAAATAGTCGGTAAAAATGGGTCACCCTAGCGTATATATGTCGTTTTAAATTTCATTCGAATCAGAGATCGCGGTATTGCCTTGGTTAGATTATTCCAATTCATCTAAATAATTATTTAGTTCCTTGACTCATCTATACGAAAAGGATCTTCCCCGCGGTTCAATCGATGGATTTAAAATTCCGTAACCAATTCAAAGAATCCTGCACCTCTCATCGTCGTTTCTAGGTCAGGTTTATTTGTCTGTCCTCCGTGCGGCGTATTACGCGGATTGGAGTAAGAGGTATTGGGTATACGTATTGCCGATATAGTATAGATATATGGATATAAGTACATATATACATACCTATATATATACATATAGGATTGTCGCAATGCAGTTACAATCGACTGTATATGCACATTACTATACGGTCTTAAAATATATTAAGAATTTCAAAATTCTCTCCATTTTTACGAAGGTTAAAATACTGAATTATACCCTTGATACACGTACATACAACGTAATATAGAATCGACGTCATATAGTTATATTAAGATAATATGCTTTTGGTCGTGTTTATAGATATTATACCTGTACTATAAGAGACCTTGAAACTCGAGAGGCATAATCGATGAGGCCCACATGAGAGTCTCAAATATACTAATCACATATATATACGAAGTCCGAAATGCGTTATTGATTTATTTATTTTTGTTATTTTAGAGAAGTGTGAACGAGGCAGCACGCGTCGAACAATTTTATCATTATTAATTGAAAAAAAAAAAAAAAAAAAAAAAAACCATTTCCCACATATTTTTTCGAATCACCTGATTTCATTTCACGATAAAGAACAACCCCTTTATGATTCTATATACGTGGGATTTCATGTGAAAGAGCTCTTCGGATCAATGAATTATTTTAGGGTTCTGAAGCCTGTTTTTTTTTTTTTTTTTTTCTAATTTTCACTCACTCGAGAGCAGAATTTTATTCTTATTTTCATTTTATTTTTACCTATGTAGGTATAATACTTGTTGGTAAAATTATAGAATTTCCGAGGGGTTGATCACTGTTGTAATCTGGTGTACAAGGTATTTGTAATCACATGTAATCTTTTGTAATTTTTGTAATCTTTTGTAATTTTTGTAATCTCTTGCAATCCTGCTGTAATCGTTGTCATCTCTTGTAATCTTTTGTAATATTTCTGTAATCTTTTCAATTTTTCTGTAATCCTTGTAATCTTCGTAATCTTTTGTAATCCTTGTAATCTTTTGTAATCTTGCTGTAATCTTTGTAATCTTGCAGTAATCTTTGTAATCTTTCTGTAATCTTTGCAATCTTTCTGTATTCCTTGTGACCTCTTGTAATCTTTCGTAATCTTTGTAATCTTTCGTAATTTCTTGTAATCTCTGTAATTGTTACCGATGTATTCATCTCCTACAGTGACTGACCCCTTGACGTACCTATTATAATGCATGGCAAGCTGAATTCAATGCAACGGGTAATTGTCGATGTAACAGGTTCAATAAGCCTCCATATGTGTGTTCGATTTTCAATCTAAACACTACTACTCTATTTATTGATACAGGAGAGAGGTTTCAAGTGGTTGCAAATAAAACAAGCTACGTTAACAAATGGATAATATCGAAGGTAATATTTAATACAGAAAACAAATGATACATTGAGATCTCGATTGAGACGGAAACATATATTTTTAGATACTCATACTTATTCTCTATCAAACATATTTATTAGGGTGGTCGTTAAAAATTAAATTCTTTCCGACGCCCAAAAAAATCCTTCCTTTTGACGAAAAACTGAGGGGAAAAAACTTTTTTTTGGTTTCCAAAAGTAAGAACACGTGCCGGTGGCCAATTGAAGTTTATTTTTCGATAAAATTGTAGTTTTTTGAAAATATCTCTTACAGAATTTAGTTTTGAGAAAAATTAGTGGGGACAATTTTGTAGAAAATTAAATTCTCTACAAAAAAGGTTTTCATCAATTTTTCCATAAAGTTCATATTTATCAAGATATTCTCATTAGTAAACTTATAAACTTTATTATGTCAGTCATTTTAGCACTAAAAACCTTATTTTTCCGGAAATATGAACAATTTTGTAACTTCTATCTACAATTATTTATTTAAATAGGTCAAGTTAATGACTACCAAATTATATTTAATATTATTTAAAATATTTTCAAAACGAAAAAGTGCAAATTTATTTCTCATAAACTGATTTATCAATGATAAATATGAACTTTATGGAAAAATTGATAGAAACCTTTTTTGCAGAGAATTTAATGTCCTACAAAATTGTCCCCACTAATTTTTCTCCAAACTAAATTCTGTAAGAGATATTTCCAAAAAACTACAATTTTATCGAAAAATAAACTTCAATTGGCCACCGGCACGTGTTCTTACTTTTGAAAACCAAAAAAAAGTTTTTTCCCCTCAGTTTTTCGTCGAAAGGAAGGATTTTTTTGGGCGTCGGAAAGAATTTAATTTTTAACGACCACCCTAATATTTATATACCATGACAAGCGAGACCATGAGTATTCGTGTATGCGGGTCATTCCTGGTTCACTCGATTCAGCTCGACACAGATATTTGCATTGCCGTAGATGCAAATATCTGTGTCTAGCTGAATCGAGTGACCCGCAGACACGAATACTCATGGTATACAGTTATAATATTGCTCAGGGGTAGTTAGGGATACTTTTACATTGAGTTCTACCCTCGGTTCTACCACAATATACGCATGATATATGATATCGGTTATAATCTCGGTTATAACATATTACGTCCGATATCAATACACATATTACACATACACATATTACATATATCTACTTTTTTTCCTTCGTTTGTACTCTAAGCAAACGATCACTGCTCATTTTCGAGTTATCTTGCGTTAGAATCCAACACAGCGTACTCTTTTTTATTAAATGGACAGAACCCTTTTCATCTGTGTACAGTGTTAATGGTCCCTTCTTAAGACTATCTGGATCCGGTACGTTTTCAACATTTCCGCACCCTGCTGCGGCCATTAATAATAAATCATGCTCTACATCCTTTTCTATTTCCGCTACTAATTGAGAATTCGACAAGTCATCAATTTTTCGTGCAGTCTCCTCATCAGAAAACTCGATATGTTCGGCCCGCGATTCGTCTGCACTGTCTTCATTTTCATTTTGTTCAGGCTCTTGATTAATGAAGGTAATGTCATTCATATGTGTAATGACCGGACGAATACAAGGGCCCTTCTCAGTTGATTTTTTATCTGTTATGTTTATATTAGCCGCGATTTCAACAGCATTTTTCCAAGCTTGAAACAAACACTCTAGTATCTGGCCTTCCGTGGGTAACACTTGTAATTGAAGGATTTCTCGCCTTTGTTCAGCTGTTTTCATTTTTTTTTCTATCCTAGGAAACACATATCTTTCATTCAATGCTTGTGTAACCTGAGATTGGAAGAAAATTCTGTTAATTCGTCCAGCGAATTCTAAAATACTGAAATTCACCACCGTTGCAAAAGTCGAAGTCATGGACCTAGCAGCTCGAAAAAACTTTTCGCAGGGTTGGCTGCTAAAAAGCCAGGGTAAAAATAAATCTGGACAGTCATTTAGTTTACAGAAGTGAATCGCAGCTACAATTGCATGTGCGTTTAGCTCGATGCATGTATAACAATTTGAGGTGATGAAGTTTTTTGTCACAGAATGTTTGTTTTTAACCAACCATTGGCGCCAAATTCTCAACAAAAAAACGCTCTTCCAGATAAGATACACTCGCTGTATTGGCGATATATTTTCATCTAAGTACGAGACCATTACGTTTTGCATTAATTCCAGGTATAATATAGTGGCATTGGACGATGGAATATTATACAGAAGAGTAATGACTTTTGGTGCGCAAATTTTTTCAGCGGCTTTAAAATTCATTTTATCACGGGCGTCTAGATCGGAGGAACATAAGCAATGTTCTTGCTTACCCTCGTTATTAATCAAGTCTTGTAAATTAGCAGGTGAAGCAATATAATTCCCGATTTTCAGTTGAATTTTTTCGTTCAAAAATCTTGTGCGAAGCTTAGTCAAGATGTGAATTGTGTCTTGAACATACATTTCTTTTTGTACTAATGCTTGTATAAAAAAAGGTTGCCAAATTTTAGGTATTTGTGGACTTTTTGATAAAGATTCGAATTTCATAGATTTTAATAACCTTGTGTCACCGTCAGATGAAAACCCGAGAATTTTAATCCCTCGAATCGCTGCTTGTTCCTTCATCCATTGCCAACGTTGAAGAACTTGGTCTGCTCTGAATTTATTATCAGAGCCAAAAAATGAAAGGCAGAAGGCTGCAACTCCTTCGTGCAATGGCTGAGCCATAATAACGTACGCATAATTCGCAATTGTACTTGACGCGAAATAATTTTGTATCTGCTCACTAGATTCAGCTGGAAAAGATCGACATATTGGCACACCGTGATTGTTAAAGGGTAAGGAAAATCCCGAAATCTGGTTGTTTCGCGCATCGTATTGGATTTTACCTGTTACTCTAGTCGCGTCCTCACTTATCCAAACTAATTTTGGTAAAGATTTTTCTTCCAGGTATTGTCTTAATTGTTCGAAACGAAATTCACCCTCTAAGACAGATTCATTAAAGTCCCGTAAACACCTCCCAACTGTGGCGCTGGATGGTAAAGAACCTGGCAAATTTTGCTCTATTGTTTCATATACACTTCGCCCACCCATTACAAATAAATATGAAGCAAACAATTTCAAAGTCTCCTCGTACCTGTGACCAGATTTATGCCTTCCTGAATTTTTTTCAGCAGTATTCATCAACGCTCTCAGGAATTGACTAGACCTCAAACCGCGGTTCAAACAAGTCTTTGACTGGGGATTGCTATCCGCCCACTCGGTTGAGTCCATGTGAGATACCAACATTTTTTTCAGTTCAGAATTTTCGGCGAGTAACTTTTCTACATTATTTACGACGCGAAAATAATCAGTTATTTCAGTCTGTCCATCAATGGTCCGATTGAGTGCTCTCCTATCTCTCTCTCGTCTCGAATACTTGCAAAGTTTCCATTTTAGAGATGACGTTTCTGATTTTATTGTAGAGTGCGAGGTGGACTGTTTTTTCTGACTCGGAAGAGAATCCGCCCTAATAGTCTCTTCCACATTTAAAAATTTTCTTCGTTGCGTTCGCCGTTGCTTGTACTCGATTCTTGATTTTGAAGCGAGTCTCCGACTGCCTTGGAGCCCGCCGGATCTACTTTTCTCTTCTTGGCGTTTGTCACGTTGTCAATCTCAGAATACGCGGATTTTATTTCGTTTTCGTCCTCAAGAGCACTTGGAGCATTGAGATGGACAATAGAGGGATCTACGTCGACTACAAATGCCTCCATTGGTACTGATCGGCGTGTCCTGTGTACAGTAGAAAGGTGTCTCGTGTAATTCCCTATTATCCATCTTCCTTGAGCGAAGTAACTGCTGACTTGTTGGACGCAAAAGATGCAGGGAATTTTGGTTTCAAATTGAGACTTCCCACTGCCGGATGTGGATTTCTTCGCCCGTACCACGATATTTGTTAATGCGTCCGAACTCTTCTGGTTCAATTCAATTTTCTTCTCTTTCACTAACGTTTTAATGTTGGTCTTAATAGTTTGCAATAGTTTTTTCTCGACTTCGAATAAATTCCTGCCTTTAATGCTATCATCCGTAGCGAGAGTAGTAGTGTCGGTGTCATGAACGTTTTTATTCTGCGGTCTCTTCTTAATTCCAACAGCGATTCCTTGCATCAGTTCTTTACAGCGTCCCGACAAGCGTTGCAATAGCACTCGATGGCCACAGACAATTTTGAAGGATTCTATTTTTCTTGCGTAGATCCCATAATAGTTTGTGAGTGGCTGATCAACATCAACGAAGTCTTTTAGATCATGCCGTGCAAAATTTTCCAGCATTTTAATGTGTTCCTCGGACAACGAGCTCAGTGCAACTGCATTATCAAATCCGTTGAGGAATAGCAAATTCTTCAAGTATGTGGGTAGTGTAGCGCCAACATCAGCTTCGATCTTCAGCCACCATGCTTCATTGCAGTCCTCCGCTGTATTATTTCTCGCACCCTATACCCAAAAACAGGAAGAAAACGTGCAATGTAATATTGATAATGCATCGCAGAGAATAAAAAAAATAAATAAATAAAAAACTCAAACAAAATATAAGCCTGCTCTAATCTTACATCATTGTATGAATTCAGATAAAACTTTATAAAATTATATTGAGCAGCGGACAAGGGACAGATGCTGTAGGCCATGTACTCAAATATTATTGATCCTCATATTTACCCGTATGACTAATTCGCCACCCCGTAGGAAATACCTACAGCCTCGTATTTAGTACATCACGAGGTATGTCATTGTATCCGTAAGTTATTCAATTTGATCTAATTGGAGAAAAATTTTTTTTTGCCCTGAAGGCCAATACATTTTTACAATTGGTAGAATAAACAAGAAATTACTACGTGAGTTTTAATTCCACGACTTGATTGTTGTTCGTCGACCACACGTGTTTACTCAAGTTCGTTGCGTTCTCAAGAATCAACGATTCCGAGAAAATTCAAAAAAATTTAGTGCAATTGCCATCGACTCTTTTGGCCTTATTTCGCGAGAAATTTCAACTTTTCTCCATCACATCCGCGACGACTTTTTTAGTCCAGTCGAGATAGACATTCACCTGGAAATAATTCGGGGGAGCGATTTTTTTTTTTTAAACTTCGGGGGGGTGGTTGGGAGTGTAAATCTCGATTTTCGGGAAAATCTCACCATTACGTTCGCCGCTATCTTGATTTCAAGGTGAATTTTTTGTTTTTTCAAAATAACTGGCTTATTTACAAGTTTAGAGCGAAAATGGCGGAATCTAAAGTTGTTGGAAATTTAATTTCCCACAAGTTTGGTCATTATAATTTTTACCCTAGGATCGATATTTGCAGAGTTATACTGCATCTCGTTTATTATCAAGTTTATCGAAAAAATGGTAATAGGTAGGGAATCTTATTTCCTTCAACTTTGGTTATCACCATTTTTACCGTACCTTTTGTACGTAAAAATTTTAATAACCAAAGTTGAAGGAAATAAAATTCACTACCTGACCACCTATTACCATTTTTTCGATAAACTTGATAATAAACGAAATGCAGTATAACTCTGCAAATATCGATCCTAGGGTAAAAATTATAATGACTAAACTTGTGGGAAATTAAATTTCCAACAACTTTGGATCGCACCATTTTCGCTTTAAACTTGTAAATAAGCGAGTTATTTCGAAAAAACAAAAAAAATCACCTTAAAATCAAGATGGCGGCGAACGCGATGGCGAGATTTTTCCGAAAATCGAGATTTACACTCCCCCCCCCCCCCCCCCCCCCCGAAGTTTGAAAAAAAAAAATTGCTCCACCGAATTATTTCCAGGTGGAGCTATTTTTATGTCTATCTCGACTGGACTATTTGCATTCTAATCTTATTGAGAAGAATTATTCTTAAGTACCTATGCTTTGTTATGAGCTGTGATCTCAAGAAATGTTAGGGCTACTTACCGTCGTATGATTCATGGTAGAATCCATCCCGGAGAGACGTTGATCTTGAATCACTTCAAATTTCACTGTCTTAGTAATTATAACAACCGATAGCAACCGTGCCAATAATACACTATTAACAAAATCTGGAGATCTGCAACGTGAGATGCGGCGTGATATCGGCGTCCCAACAATGCAAAAGACTTCTTTTGTTGAACAGAAGGAGAACAGTCCTCCTAGCGGCCGCGTACTGCGAGACCCGTGCGATGCGTTTTTGTTTTACAGTTCATATGTTTGTGGAAAATATATACATTGTATATTATTACTGATTATCGTTAACCATCTCCGAGCCATTCTCTTATTATTATATTTTATTCTCATTTTGATGAGTGTATATTCCGTATTTCTAGGTGAAAGAAGTATCTGTGATTTTGTTCACGGAATATTTTTAGTTGAGGATTTATACCCTTGTTTATACCAATGTCCAAGGATGCCCTTGGAATTTATCTTAAAACGAATCGGAAATATTCTGCGTCCATAAACTGAACTGAATATCGTTAATCAGCACATACAAATATGGATTGAGTGAAAATATTAATACTGAAATGGAGTGCTCGTTTTTAATTTTTTGTAATCTCTTGCAATCTTGTGCAATCTCTTGTATTCTCTTGTAATTTCTTGTAATCTTTGTAATCTTTTGTTATCTTTTGTAATCTTTGTAATCTTTGTAATCTTTGTAATCTCTTGTAATTTTTTGTAATCTTTTGTAATCTTTTGTAATCTCTTGTAATCTCTTGTAATCTTTGTAATCTTTATAATCTCTTGTAATCTTTGTGTTCTCTTGTAATCTCTTGTAATATCTTGTAATATCTTGTAATCTATTGTAATCTTTTGTAATCTTTCGTAATCTTTTGTAATCTTTGTAATCTTAGTAATCAATTTGTAATCACTGTAATTGTAATCGGTGTACGCCATTTTCGCCTAGTGATCTACCCCTCGAGAATTTCTTTTGAACAGGTTCAAAAAGGTTATCGAAGGCTAAAAGTAATCGAATTTTCTATTCTTCGATATTCATTGTAACCGCAGATATAAATGAATCGAAATTTTGTATCTTATGTGGATATCGATTATACATAAATTAAAACTTGGATGAGAATTTTTGATTAATTTTATACTGTCGAAAAATGCCAAAAAGTGTATCGGCAGATATTATGAAATGACTATACATATACACCGTAAGTAGTAAATAATTGTTATCGTACTAACAAATTACTGAATTACACATTAATGAGTTATTTGAATACAGGTCAAACTCGAGCATTCGGAAGATCGTGGGATAATAATTGGTAATAACAAACGATCGAACAATGGTAAGTAATTAATGACAATCATCGAGGGATAAATTAAGTAAAGAGATACACTGTTGTAATTAATCGTGAAAAAAAAAAAAAAAAAAAAAAACTTCGTAAATTAATAAAATTTTGAGAACAGAATCATTTTGTCGTTTAATTTCTATGTATATATTATTGTCGATTAATGTCTCACTACCGTGAGAGATCACGGGTTAAGGTCATCAGCCTATATTCATATACAATTTATCGTCCTCGAATCAATTGTAACGAAATATATTTGATTTGTTGTTTTTTTTTTATCAATATGTAATCAGCCAGCAAATTAAACTCATGGAATGACTAGTGATTCTCCAAATAGATATGAGCTTCAGTGACGCATATCACGATACAAAATTAAATCGTTTTTCAAGTTCAAGTCGATTAATTTATGTATATAAAGACGGAAATATATGGCTCAAGAGAAAGAAAAGAAAAAAAAAAAAAAAAAAAATGATGCGTAAATAAATATAACAAAAAATTGTCAATTGGGTTAGTCGTGTATGTTGAGTCGAAGAATAAAACCTCGACGCGTCGTATGGTAATTAGTATAAATTTAATTCACGCGACTTTATACTGTACATACAGACATACATACAATAGTCTAACGCAATAATCTATTCGTCTGTTTGCGCGTTTATTAAAACGACGATCGCGGTGACTCAAAGTATAAACTATAAGATTTATAAATAATGTGCGATTTGTCTATTTATACGTCGCCGGAAAGAAGTTATATTATAAGCCGAGGAAAATAGATAAAACAGAGATAGATATATCCGCATATAAAGGTACGCTGTGCAGCAACGGGAATTCAAGCTCAATGAGATAATTCAGCGATTCCCAATAGTTATTCTTCCTCTACGCGTACGTATGGAGTTTCAATCTGTATTCTGTTATGCGCATAATTATCAAGCCTCTCGAAATACAGAAGTAAACAAATAAAATAAAATAAAAAACGAATATTACGGTGCTCTTCGTCACTGGATATTTTTAATGTGCATACAAAATAATGAAAACAGAGACAGGATTGTTCGTTTCTTCTTTTTGTCACGTTTGATTACACATCTAATAAAAAAAGAAATATAAACAACAATTATCTGTCAAATTGTGGTGTATTTCACTCTGTATTACCATCGAAATTCGTCGTATATAGGAAACAAAAAATTTTTCCGGTAATTACCTGAAACTATAGAAGAGAAGAAACAAAAAAAGATGAGAACCGCTGGGGTCTGTCTCACTTAACGGTTCTGAAGAACAAAAAAATTAGGCTAACCGGAGGAGAGGGAGCCTGAAAAAGTAGTAGTAACTCAAAGCGATACATCGAGTATAATACTAATGAACTCGGGTGTGGATGTATGTACATGTGTTTATATTATATTTTTAATTTAAAAAAGATATTTTCAATGTATAAAGTATCTTTTGCAATCATGAAAAACGCGCAGGTCTGTTCTGTATACCGTTGTGTCATTATGTATTTATGGTTAAGACGAAAAGAAAAAAAGCAAAAGAGATTTTTTTCATTCCTTGAACTCGAGTGATGTTTGTATATTCATTATCCCCCGCAGAAAGATTCGTACTGTCTCGAAGATAAGTATGGACTGAATGATTCGAGTTCATTGATTAATACGGTAGCAAAATTCTGCGGGGGAAATTTTTTTTTTTTTTCCCCCGATAATATAAAACGCAAAATGATCGAAATATTAAACAGATAAATAACTACCCGTAAAACCAGTTTAAATTCGCGCAGACTAACTCCTCTCCGAACTGGTTGGAGAGACGCGGGCGTCTTTATTCTCTGTGTATATATGTAGCCTTAAGTTACCCAATGATCGCGTATGTGTATTGTATACGTCACGTCGACTCGTAGGCTGCAGAGCGCTTCTCAACGCCTATACATAATGCAGTAAGCAGCGAACTGTAGTATATCCACTCCTAAATATAACTGCTTGCCTGTTTGCTAGCTGGCTTCGAATAGTAACTCTCAAGATATATAATCGCAGGCCAGGAAAACTAGATTTTTTACAGTAATATTTCACGAGAAAATTCCTGGAATTTAAACGGGGATTTTTTTTTTTTCTTTCATTGTATCCTTTCATTTTTCAACAGAAAGATGAAGACACAAGCGAAATCTTATTGATGAATAAAATCGTTTGAAAATAGTTCGAGTTATATGAAGAGTAGAAAAAAAAAAAAAAAACGCGTGTAAGATAATTTTAATTAGTGGTATAATTCTCTGTTGATTAAGGAAATGGGGTTGATACTTCGTTTTTTTCTCATATTATTTTACACTCGTGAACATCGGTATGGAAATATATTTCGCTACCTAACCAATTAAAAACAAACTTGTTTCGACAGTCGTAAACGACCACGCGCCGGTTCAGGATAACTCTATACTCACTGACGTCAGCTGTGATGTTTTCAAACCGACTTATTTATCATATCGCTGTTTTATTTTATTCTTTATTGTATTTTTTATTATTTTTTTTTTCCCTTGTTTATTAGTGTTGTTCAAAAACTAATTCACGACTGTTTCACGATAATCCCCAGGTATAGGCATGACGTGAGTGAGAATCTATTATTCAAATATATAGACTAAATTGAAAAAACGTACGACGATCGGAATTTAGCGATTTGTTTTTTAATATATCGAAAATTTAGGCCGCGGGTGCCAGTAGACTATTCTTGTCCAGAAATCAGCTGTTACCGTTCTAATTTTGTAGTCATGGCGTGATTCTTTATATCCTACTCTGTTCAACATCTAGCGAAAATGAAATTCAAAATTTTTAGGTTATGTTATGTCGTGCGTTTAGTCTCCCCACGTCGAGACTCCATAATGCGGAAGTGTAGTGAATTGAATAATTCCCTCTTTTTTTTTTTTTTTTTTTAATATTTATTTTTATTTTCACGGGAATGTGTTTCCTTGGCGATATCGATGTACGGTGTTAACGTATATGTTGATGATGTATTTTCTTTTTCTTCCAATAAAGTAATAATCGATTGACAGAACATTATTTTTCAATCGATTTTAAATGGTTAATTGAATTTAGATTCCAGTGTCCGAACGAATATAGGAAAAATAATTTTCACTGACCTTCAAACGTTTGAGTTTTCCATCTCTCGCTGCATGATACACAACGCTTTTAAAATCCATATTTTCATACTACGATAAACGAAACTGGGTGTTCTTTGATGCCGATTCCTTTTGAAAAACTCGTTATTCCTTTGTTCGGGCGATTTAGGTTCGCCCTAAACTTCCCATGAATAAAACCGACGTTCACTAGAAACGGTAAAAGTCCGATGATAAAACTAGACCGAAGATCTGGATTCGCTCGACTGCGAAAACTACGCTAAGGTGTTGTAGTTTTGTTCGATTTTACGGTAGTGGCAACAACACGGGTTTAGGCCGTTTTATGCAACGTAAAAATAAAATTAAGCTTTTTAGTTTTTGACCATATCTAAATTTATTGTTAATATATCTAGACACGCGCTCTTTGCGTCTACCCTTATTTTTCAACAAAACACCTACACTTTTATTATATTACCTCGATAGAGGCAACCGCGGATCGGCCCGTTACTTCTTAGCCTTGTCGTCAGCGACTACTAAAAACTCCAGCATCGATCGGTGTTCGTCCTATCGTGATATTCGTCCCCCTCCCGGCACCGGACGACAAAGTCAAGTTAGACCGACGCTGTTGGTCCGTATTTCTTCCCCTCCCTCGTTTATAGCGGTTCCTTTTTTACCCGCCTTTCTTCGAGATCAGCGAGCTGCTGTTTTCTACCGCCGAACAACACCTGTCGTTTTATTCCTAGTTCTTATCTATTCCGTTAATCGCAGCACGGTACGGTTCCTAATAAAGTCGGTAACGTCGCGCCCGTATAACGTTGTACAGATAACATTTAGTTTTCGATAAAGACGAGCGGTAGCGATGCTGTTGCGTAGCGTATACAATGTAGGGGAGATAAAAGTCTCGATTTAAGGTCACGGGAGATCGTGTATTTAAAAAAGTTTAGAAAAAAAAAAAACATGTATTTTTCTTTTTACAAATATATAATGCGGTTTTATCTTTGCCCTAGTTTAAATCATTTTATAGTACGTACCTTAGTTCAGTCGTTGCCTCGTATTTCCGAAGGTGCATGGGTAAAGTTATTGTACTACTTGTCTATGAAGATAGTAGTTTGCAGTATATAATATGTATAGTAACTTTTTCAGATTGACGTTATAGTTACTAATTCTCATACATTTCTCATATATCACGGGGCTTTAACTTGTTCGAAGAATCATTTACCGTAACGTAATTTTATTACGTATATAAAATACCGAGTACGTATTTTACCGTTATAAAGGTGATTTTACGGCGAAGAAAAATAACGTCACACGTCAAAAGCAGTAAAAATCTTGTAGAAAAACGTGCCCAAAACAATATAGCAAATCATTTATATTCATCGTCCCCGTTTATGTTTTTTTTTTTTTCTTCGTTCATTCATGAAATACGTGTAACTACTCAATTCCACGTTACAGATTACGTATATAAATTACACGGTGTTCAACTAGCATTCTTTTTTCTTGTAAAATTTCGATCTTAGATTATATGCGTGGAAACAATAGGAGATAAAAATATTGTATATGATGTAAGGAAGAAAATGAATAAATAAATATAAAAAAAAAAAAAAAAAGAAAATGATATCGATTCCTTTGAAACACTTCTGTAAAGAGTCAGGACTGGTAAGAGTACCTAGGCGACTGTCTCGCAACCAACAGCGTGTGCAGTGAAACAGTGGTTGAAAAAAGCCTCCTACTTAAGTGCAACGTGTAGAAGAGCGAGATGAAGAGAAAGTGCATCTCTTTCATAGCGAAGGGATGGTAGATGAGTAGAATGTTCCGTGAGAGAGGAAGGGCGAAGGAGTAAGAGAGAGAAAGAGTGAGAGAGATGTGAGGGTGGTGTAGGGGGTGACTATCGGTGGGCGAAGGAACGAGACATACACATAGGTAGATATCCCTATTCGTTGGGCTGTGCTGCTATAGCGTTGAGAGTAAGAAATTCCGTCTGTGGGTAAATAGAGGAGCGAGAGAGAGAGAGAGAAAGAGACAACCGACTCAACTGGGATATAGAGTCAGAGTCGCAAACCCCGGCTGCTGGTCGTCGGTAATGGCACGACTCGCTTCACCTCGATGCTATACAGAAGAAAAAAGGTATAAAAAGACAAAAAAAAAAAAAAAAGAGAGAGAGAGAGAGAAATAAAGAAATAAAAAACAAAAATAAAAAAAAAACATAAAGAAAGAAAGAAGAAAAAAGAAGCGGCTACACAGAAGTGGCTACGACATTTTTAGCCAACGGCTACGAAGCCACGCGAGAAACCCTCCTACAACGTTTCGATTCGACAGCCGCGCGTTCAATCCACGCGGACACACGTTCTCTTCTTGACTCCGACTCCCTCCCCCCCCCCCCCCCCAACCCTCTTCTTCGCCCAGCGATTGTTTCTTACTTGCACTTTGCGGAAAGTAAGACGCTAGTTCATCGTTACTACAGGAAATGGGGTAGGATTTGAGGGGGGAGGGGGCGCCTAAGATCGCGGCGCCTTTTATAATGGTTTGAACGGGGGATAGATAGTTGGCGGCTAAGGGATCACGGGATAAATAAAGTCTGAAAATCTGCAGAATGGTTTTTGCACAATATATAAATTTGAGTATTTCTTCATTTATTTCTAAACATTTTTTTTTTCCATTAAATATCATTTCTTTGAAATTTAATTATCAATTATTTAACACACTTGACATCCACGTCTTTAAGTTTGATATATGTATAATAAGCTGCAGTCAATGACGTCTTGAATAAATTATTCATCAAAACTTGCTTATTTGCTTAGCGCCACAATACATTGTACTTGTTCTACCTTTCATATCTAGGTATAGTAATACACACCGCGTAACTGAACAGGTACAGTTGGGCAATAAAGTATACGCATAGGGTCAAAATTTAGGCTCAAGCGGTTCAGTGTCTACGCTGTTGAGCAAGTCCATCGATGCGTTACGACCGGTCGGTCCGCTATTATATTTATAATACATATTTCGGAAGTGTTTCTTACTTTACTTCGAGCAGGTAGTCTGCCGCGTATACCTTCTCAATGAGCAGGCATGGGGGCGAGGGGCCTACTCAACAGCGTAGACACTGAAACGCTTAAGCCTGGATTTCGACCCTATGCGTACTTTATTGCCCAACTGTACATACTAACGGGTAAATTTCATACAATAGGTAACACGCGTGGGTATAGGTATATGTATGTGAATACATATGTGTAAAGGTTGGGTTTGAAAAAAATAAATGAAGTCATGTCTTGTATTAACTTTTATTCTATTATTTTTTTTTTACAAAAATATTCGCAACAGCTGCCGACATAAGTAGGATAGGTAAGTAGGTATCGGTTAGAAAAATGTCTCGCAACTATACATTATTCCGTTTTGAATTTACAGAGGTGTATATCAATAAGTGATAACCACAGTTTATCTTCTAGACAAATACATATGTATTATATTTTAAAAAGAAAGATTGGCAGAGGTATTAAACATAAAGCACACGTTTTAATAAAACAGGGCCACACCGTAGTCAATAAAATAGTATATTCTATGACATTATACGTATAGTTTCCGAGAGTAAAATAATTTACATCAACGTCATAAATCTGTATAGGGTCTATAAAAATTACTCTAAATTTTCGCACTGGATGATTAGATCAATTTTTATCGGTGGTATGTGATCGGCAATTATATTTCTCTGATTTGACCATTTCCATATTATATACTTATTTTTATTTACTTATTTATTACTATTTTTCAAGACGGCATAAAAATTGATATCATTACATCGAACGATAAATGACAATACGACCAAGAACGAAATGCAATATAATAATTTCCGCGTCCCGCATCTTATTTACGCGTGCGGGTGACTCGCGCCGTCTCGCTTCAGCACTTTGCTGCACTCATCCGGCTCTCTCCGACCCAGGCAGCGCAACATTTGGTGGTACTCGACTTGGTACGCCCCCCCGCCAACCTATTCGCCCACCCCCTCGTTCGTTGAGTTAGTACGAGACAGAGAAAGAGCGATGGGGGTGCGCGCGCCCGCGCGTTCAAAAGAGAAAGAGAGAGTGAGAGAGAGAGAGAGAGAGCGAGAAAGCTGGAGCGAGAGAATGAGACCCGGCTCGTCGGTTCGTCGGTCCGTCGTTCCCGTGTCGTGTGTTCGACGCGGCGGCAAGCGGCGTTCACACGTTCCAACTTCCAGCCCCAGTCGAGCGTCGTTCCTCGCAGGCGAAGAACGTTTCGTAATCTGCTCTCATCCGAGTCGTAGGTAGGGCGCCGCCGTTGTTTCACATAGCCGCCTATATACCAGCGAGAGAACGTTACTGCGGTGCACGCTGCTTTGGTGTATCGAGTGCGGGGGTTGGGTCGGCGATGGGGCGAGAGGGGGGAAACTGTGTTGTGGGTGTTTGTGTGCCGCTATAGGAGCGAGCAGGGGGGGGGGGGGAGGAGGAGGAGGAGAAGGATGTGTGTGAGTGTTTGTGAGCTGGGTAGCTCCGCAAGCAGACAACAATAGAAAGATATGTATAATATCAGGATGTGCGTGTAATTTTGGTATGTGATATTAATCCCGAATGTTAATATAAATATATCGTATATGTTTAAGAAGTGAATCGGGAGTTTACGATACATATGAACAGCTGATAAAAAAACGAAAAAGAAAAAAAAAAAAACAAACAAACAACAAAATACAAATTTTACGAGGTTGCAACTACAGGCATTATATTGTTTTTTATTATTATCATCATTGTTGTTGTTATTGATATTATACTACGATGTAATGTACACAAGTATAGACATATTGTGTGTTGGGGTATCGAGCGTTTATGTTTTTACAGCTCGTTCTTCACTACTAACTCCGCTGTAATTTTACTCGGTCGGATTTCATTCGGAGACCGTCAAGCGTTAAGTACTATTAATATCAAGTGAGTTTAAACGGTTCTAGTTTCGCCAATTTTATTTATTTATTTTTATTTTTTCCTTCCAAGTATGTATTCAAAGTTGGCTAACTTTTTGGTGCCACCGTATTCCCAAATCGCTTAGTTTGTTGTTATTTCTTGTCAATCGTTTTTCTGTGTCTTTTTTTTTTTTTTTTTTTTTGTGTCTTTTTCTTATTCGATTCTTTCAACGATTAATCGACCGGTTTTTTTTATTTCTTCCGGCTTTTTTCTATTTTTATTATTTTCTTCAAACAAGATATTAAATGAAACCGTGAATCGATCAAGTAAAACTTAAATACATCGAACAGTTTTTCTCCCGCCTACATGAAAAAACACATAAAATAAAATAATAATAAAATAAAACTTGTTTAATAAAATAACAAATATTATAAATTCGTGTATAAGTGCTTATTATATTGTTCTCTATCTAGATTGTAACATGCGTGTGAGATTCCTCACGTAGAAAGAAAAAAAAAAGAAAAAAACGTGCGTCAAAAAACATTACACGAGACAAAGGGATTACAAATGCGAGATTATAATAAACGAAATAAAAGTAAACAATGAAGAAAAATTAAAAACATAAAAAAAAAATTGATGTTGAATTGAAACGTTAAAGACTGATCAGATAGATTCGAGAAGACTTTCTTTCTATATAATTGTTGTTTTAATAAATAATAAATATATGTACTCCCCGGCGTTCATACGGACCTTCTATATCACCAGCCTGTTACAATTATTAAACGTGATTAATATATGTGCGTAAAAATATAGAGTAGTGTGTGTGACTTGAAAACCTTCATGCTAACGAAGCGGAGATTAAACGTGGCAATCGTAAGAGTCCCGGATGCGATTCAAGACTTGCCAACAAAGTTTTATAATCATGAAGTGACGACGCGGCGACGTATTACCAGCAGTTGACAGTTGCCTTAATATTATAACTAAGAAATTGGAAACAATTATTAAGATGTACCCCGCGCCGGCGAGACATCCATCCGCTCCCGTAAGTTAATTTTTCTTCATCATCACTTAATCTTGTCATTCTCATTCTTAAATCGTTTATACAATATAATATAGGTATGTGTTTCTATTTTTCATTCTTATCATTCGAATTTACTCTAGTTTAGATATGACCGTAAGGTCAAGTAGAGATTGAATAAAGAACAAAAGAGAGAGGAGCGAGACGTACAGAGGTATACAATAAGTCAAACAATTGCGGTATATTTTTACGCCCGAAAATTGCGTAGACGATATTTGTAAAATAACTCGTTTCTTTGCTTTTCATTTATTTATTCTTCTTTGTTTCTTCATAACGAATTGAGTACGGCATTGCAAATACCTAACTTGTTATAAAATTAAATACTCGAGTTTATATTAGTCCATCACAGCAGCCCGTGTCACGGTATAAAAACAAAAAAAAAAACAAAAAAAAAAACATTTTCTTTCCTCTCCGGAGATATAGCCCGCACACCGGTACATAGAGGCAGCAGCACCAGGCAGCTCTAGGTACTTATAACGTTCTTAATTAACAAGCACGATTATAATCAGCGGACGACGTTAAGTAAGCTACGCGTGCGCCGATGCTTAATGGGCCAAAGAATCTACCAGCTACCGTATATATACACACGGATATAATATTGGATATTATGAGTATAATATGTGTGTATATATATATATATATATATATATATATATATATATATATATATGAGTATATTATGTATACCGACATATATGTATATATAAAGCTGTATACAACGGGGCACGAAGCTGTCTAATGATTAAGTTTGATTTCTGTGACATAAAAATCTATACTACGTCCGGGGAACTCGGCCAATTAATTTTCCCGGTGGGCAGCTTCTCGGACATGTTTATATATATATATATATATATATATATATAACGATTCTACGCATATAGGTACACGCACACGGTATATATATACATATACGATATATGTGTTTATATATACGTGCGTGAACACCCTTTGACGATACACTTTTGCTCCTCGATGTCCGATAACTTTGAATTAATAACATCACGTTCACGTTTACGTTAGGTTAGGTGGCTATATACCTTATATACCTAAATCAATGTATGTAAACCCGTGTAATCGTTTCGGAGTGTAAAAACTCAACATGTGTAATGTTTCGTTGAAGTTGGTGCGTTCGTTTGTTCTCGAGTAATATTACCGTTACGTAAAATAGATTATAAGTAATAATTAAATAAATCAATAAATGAATAGAGATAGTAATGGCAAAACAATTTTTTAATCTATATCTGTAATAATTCTATCTGCACGCACCACTTTCCACGTTTTAAACTGCGTCTATATGAATGTATAGGTAATATAACAAAGGTTCGAGTATAATAATTATACTGGGAAAAAAAATTACGGCGTTCTCTTTGTATTCCTGTATATAGCATATACGTAAATTACTTTTTTCAACAATTTTATTATATTAATAACCGTTAATGATATATATACACTTTTTTTTTATTTCTCCGAAACTTGGAAAGAGAAAGAAGAAAAATAAAAAGCATTAATTAGCATTACTTAGCATCGCTTAAAGTAAAAGAAAAAAAAAAAAAAACCTATGTCGTCGAGTCATCTAAGTTAACTACCTATACATATGTACGCAAGTTTTTTTTTCATCTCATTGTTGAAAATTATGCTTCCGAACGATTAATATCGATTCTCAACTTTTTTTTTGTTTTTTTTTTTTCGTCATCTTTTTTTGTCACCTTTTTCTCTCTTTTCATGTATTAATTTTTTCTTTCTTTTTTTCGATTTTGCTTCTACCAATTATTATAACAACCCTGCAGTAGAATTCAATTCACGTTTCACATATAGGTATACCCACCAAGCGCAGACGTGTTCCGATAATAATATCCATTATTATTATTGTATTATTGTTAGTATCAAAATTTCTTCTTGATATGTATATTATTATATTTATTTGCGAAAATTTGAATTGTTCAAGTAGAAATATATAGCTGTTAAATAATAACAATAATATAGTAAAGGGAATTGATGAAGAAAAAAAGATGATCCGATTTAAATATCGATTAAATTTTATATTATATACATATCGTCAGAAAAGATGAAATAAAATTATAGGAAAAAAAAGGAATAAATAAAAATTTGATGCTGAGTAAGAGAAAATAAGGGAGAAATGTGATTTCGATGAATCAAGTTTTACTCCGATTTGAAGTGACGAAATTTAAATACTTCGTACCAGTTTTCAAGAATTTGACTCTCATTGTCAGTTTTATTCTCAGCGCTAATTGCTTCCTTCGTAAAGAGAGTCGTTGTCGTCATCGTCGAGTGGGGTGCGCCAGACTTCTTTCTCCTCATCCGTTCTCAGTTTGACCAAAATCGTGAAAATAATACCTCGGGAGTTGTTTGTTGAAAACAATACCGATTGAATAATTCATATATGTGTACATACATACATACCTACCGTATACGTGCGCGCGTGATTCTTCCCGCGGAAATAATTTGCATATTTGCTATCGACAAAAGCAGAAATGAAGGAAACATAAAAAAAAAAAAAAATCTCATTTATTTCTGAAAAATAAAAAAAAAAATTCAAAATTTTTAGAAACTTTAACACGAAGGAACAAAGAAAAAAAAAGAAAGAAAAATGAAACCGGACCTTTCTCTCTCTCTCTCTCTCTCTCTCTCTCTCTCTCAGTTATACCCATACAACAATCCAATAGTGATTAGATTAATCCAAGCGTAACAGTGACACCGGCAAGGATTTGCAGTTACGTTTTACGAGTGAATCGTAAAGACATCTAGAGGATAAGGGGTTCACTGTGTATAGCCGGGTAAGAGAGTAGGTATATAAGGGTATAAGAGTAAGGATTTGGTAGGGGTGAACCAGATTATGTTAATTGATTATAAAACTCCTTTAGCGGTGGCTATAGCCAACGATAGACGGTCGCTCCACCACCCTTCCTTCCTCCCTTACTCCCTATCATCCTTCTCCACTTTTACTCCTCTCCTCATCTCTCTTTATTTCTCTCTCTCTCTCATCTCCCTTTCCTCCCCCGTCGTCCGTTCTTGCGCTCGAACGAGCCCTCACCGGGCTCATCAAATCAATTTATGAACTTTTCTTTCTTTACCAACCTAACCCTTACCCTTACTCTAACCTTAACTCTAACCCTAACCCTAACCCGAATCCTAATCCTAACCACCCTAACTCTTAACATCACCCGTGTTATTCGGAACGTAGCGAGATGACGTCGAAAAGAATTGGGAACTGCAGTTACTGAGACAGTGTCCATTACCTTATAGCCATTACGTTACAATTATCCGCTCAAACTCGGTACATGCGAGTACAAAAGTATAATGATAATAATTGGCTCTCGATTGATATCGTAAATGCCTATACCTACGTATAATATAAATTCTATACTACGCTAGTCGGTAAGGTTTCAATAATTCCTTTCCTTTCGCTCGCATATTATTATATAGGTATATATATATTATATATATACATATATATATATATATATATATATATATATATATATATATATATATATATATATATATATATATATATATATATATATATATATATATATATATATATATATATATATATATATATATATATATATATATATATATATATATATATATATATATATATATATATATATATATATATATATATATATATATATATATATATATATATATATATATATATATATATATATATATATACATATATACATATATATTTATTCCAGTATAGCACTTTAACCATTTATGGAGTGAATTTGTACAGCGTTCGTTTGCCGCACGCTAGTGTAGGTATATATATACGTAAAGTTGACTACCTATATACCTACGTGTATATCGAGGTATATACATTGCGTAAATATTTGATAACCTGTATATATAGGTATACATATATGCGATTAGTCATGATATAAATATCGTTTAAATAATTACTCATCGACTATGAACTACTATAATAGTCATTATATTCAGATCAGAGTTTTTCTTTTTTCTTCTTTTCATTTTATATTATTTTTTTTTCTTATTAATGACGAACTTACAATTGTCATACTCCCTTGCAACGTCTGTTTGATGAATGGTAGCATTCTTTTGTGCCACTTTTTTTTGTTTCTTCTTCTTGTTAGTTACAAATTATCGCGTGCCAATGATTAGTATTCAATTAATTATTGTTAATTTTTCAACTTTTTTTTTCACGTACGAGAAGACTGTATAAGTGTATATATATGGTATACATACGCGTACCTGTTATGAAAAAAAAAAAAAAATGGAACTAAAATAAAAGAAAATGAACTAAATTGCAAAAATTTGACTTTTGTTTCGATCTAGTTTTTCGTCGACCTCTATATATACGTGTGTATTAGTATAGCAATGTAATAACGTCCGTATACATAGGTGTATATATATATGGATTCTGGAGGTTTTTCGCAGTCACACTGGGAGATTAAAAAATAAATTGCTGTGCCCGAATTGCGCGGAGTAGAAAAACTGCACATATAAATATACCTGCTGCAGGCGTTATACAGATGAAAAATATATCTCGTAAAAAGTAGTACTCCAATGACAATCGCTAATCAAATTGCGCTCGGGCTAATTGTTCGGCGAATTGCTAGCCGAATTGAACCCGAGCAAAATTGAAAACCTTGGTAAAAAAAAAGAGAGGTAGGGAGAAATAGGAAAAAAATAGGAAAAGGAAAAAAAAAAAAAGGAAACGAAAAGACGAGTAAAAAAAAAAAAAGAATAAAAGAAAAAAGTGGCGAAAAAGTCCGCGGATATCCAACGGTGCGATTTAATATTACATGAATCTCTTCTATACATACAGGTATATATACGTATATATAGGTTTACATGTATAGTCGAGTTCAGAATTCTCTCTTGACGTTATTTTACGTATGTATGTATGTACCTGTAGTATATATATATATATCGCGAAACTTGGAAGAAGAAAAACGTGTATAAGGCCTAAAATTGTGAGCCACGATTTTAAACTAACAGAATTATATATGATAAATTTAAAACGCGAATTACTCAAAGACGAGCGAAACCGTGTCGTTATATTTTTGGACTATAACGTATCTATATAGGGGTATAATATATAATAATGTATATACAATTTCTTTCGATAAACCCGCGTTATCTATATGGTATACACGGTCTTAATAATTACTCGTAAATGATTTTATGTATATACATACATACGTTTACTATATATGTATCTAACGACTTGAAGAACGACAACGCCTCGTTGCGTTATCGCTTATCTGTTACACTTAAGTCGTTGATAATTGATATAATAAGTATATAAATATATAATCGCGTATTAATTAATATACATATATACATATACACTGATAATGTAATTACCGTATTATCGTGGTTTAAGGAATACTGCAGTGTAAATATAAACGTTATAATAATGGTATTCGAATTCGGTAGACGAAAAACTTTGACTTTTATTTTACTGCAGCAGTCCACTTGCACTTCCCTATATACTCTCCTACACAAGTAGCAGAACGTACGCTATGACAAACTTATATATATTTTCTTATATCTATGTATGTATGTACGTGAATAAACTTCTTCTCGAACTTGTTATATTGCTATACCTATATATAGTTATACAGTTTGAAACTGGCCTTGTTTTTCTCTGCATTATTCCGATCTTTATCCAGCGTATATACATGTAAGCATAGGAGAAATAAAAAAGATGAGAAAAAAAGGTGTATGACTGTATGTACAGTCGGATCTTTCGGATCCGTACAGCTGGACTAAAACTATCGAATTGATTAATCACGGTGTTCTGCAGAAAATAGTGCGGGGAGAAAAAATCTGTAAATTTGAGAGAACTCTTTTTTTATTTTATTTTTTCTTATTTTCACCGCAGGGAAATTTGCATGTAAATCTCGAAAGAATAAATTTCTGAAAATGTCGAGGAATATTTCGAACAGTTTATTCATTCGTGCTTACAGACGATGAAGATGTTCAAATCTGAATTTGACTCTATAATTCTCGTCGATGTTTCTTGGATTTGTTGACCAATCAAATACACAACCGGGATTTTTGCTGTCCAAAAAAAGTCTTAATCGACGTCAACTCAGACCTTTGAATTTCCAATGTACGTATTACATCATAGAATCGAAGAAGAAAAAAACCAAAATGATTTTTTTTTTGTTAAATCATCACATCGAATCTAAATCTAAATCTAAATCTAAATCCACGTCCGAAATGAACCGACCATCATTCCCTAAATAATTGGTAGGTTTTAGCGGCATCATTCCAGCCTTGGGGTGGGTACATAACAGGGTCTAGTCTATAGCCTACGGGGTAGGTTTGGCGTATGGGTTTCGGGGTGGCAGGAAGGGTACCAGGCGAGGAGTGGAGAGAGGCAAGAGGAGACGAGGGTGGACCGTAGGTTGTGGGGATCGGTTAGGTTAGCGCTAGGGGTTTGGGGTAAGAACGGTATGACAAGCATTTGATGAGGGGACCACCGCCGCCCACTGAAATCCCGACAGTGTTTCTCAATCCTTTAAATATCGTATTTTATTTCCAATGTATAACAATCGTTATTTAATCATAGTTTTCAATATTTTTCACCCCACTTTCACATCGTAACATCGTCGATACTTTCAGAGCTCATCCAAGTCGTGTTTCGATTAAATTAAATAACGATTAACGAATTCGATGATAAAGCTTATCGTAAAAATTTGATTTAAAAAAAAATCAAGATTCTAATTCGAATGAGGGGAAATTCAATCGTTAAAATCTTTTGATAAAATACAATGAGAACTTTATACAGAAATGATCGAGAATGATAAATTTCGGTGTTCTATAGGTTGGGAACCTTTTATATGTATGTATAGATATAGATACAGTGTATATAGGTATACATTGGTTGGGAACGTCGGGGTTTCGGCGCAACACTCTTGCCGTCCGTTGGACGTACGGCGGCGTATATATATATACGTATACTACAGAGTCAGTGAATCTCTTACTCGTTGTGTTAAAAGTTTTCTAAAATCTATTGAAACGATAACGTATATGGTTTGGGAAAAGTTTTGAGAACCGCTGCGGCCAAGCTGGCTGAACATTTACATTTTCATGTCAAACAAGGACCCGGGCCTTCGCGCGGCAAGCGGCGCGGCGGAGAGAACGTATAGAGAACGTAGAGAGAACCGAGAACGGCGGAGAGCGACGAGAAGGGGTGCCAGTCAGAGATACCCACCCTCCCTCTACCGCGACTGGCCCCTAAACCTGCAGCTCGATGGGTGGGAGCAATTGTTTGCTCAGAATTCGTAGGATACGTGTATATATATGTACGTATGCATGTATACGTATGTGTATGTGTGTGTAAACGGACCTTTTTTTTCCCCCGATAGAATGTTAAATAAAAATTCTTCACTATACGTATATATATATATATATATATAGGTAGGTATGTGTTGTAGTACGTTGAAAGAAAATGATATATGAAATATTTCTTTTGTAATTGGGATGGATATGGGGCATTCCACCCCAAAGTGGTAAGCCTCCGACCCTCACCATTTTTGATTCGACTCGAAATTTTTTATGTTGTTCACCCACATGGGTAGAGACTACCATATTTTTTTCAGAATTTTCTTCCATCCCGTTCTGGAGTGACAATTTTTTGAAAAAATCGATGAAACCCAATTCAATCAACGATATCTTCTAATTAAAAAACGCTATCGGAAAACTTTACCAAGTCAAATTTCTCGTCTTGAAGTCTACTTTTTTATAAATTTTTTTAAAAAATTTTCCAATTTTTTTTTTCCATCAAAAAATCAAAAAATCGATTTTTCGAACTGAGTCCCATTTTTAATTTTTTTTCAAAAAATCACAAAAAAAGTACATGTAAAAACAAAATTTTTGAGCCCTGTCTCATCGTGGGCAGATTTTTTTTTGTATTTTTTTCAGCCATTTGAAGTTTATTAGTGTGATGTGTAATGTTGCGTCAGGCATCCCTCGGAATAAAACAAAGAGAAAAAATCATCGGAAAAATATATCCGTCGAGGTGAAATCAAGAGGGCTCAAGAGAATCATCTAACATTGAGCTGCGCGAACTTATTTAAACAATGATAATAGTATATTGAGTACCAAGGGCGTAAAGTGGGCTCTTTTAGACCGAGTGTGGAGTTTGCAGTACGAGTCGGAGCAATGATGATTTCATTATTGCACGCTTTTTCAATAAGCTTTTTCAATAAGCTTTTTCAATAAGCTTTTTCAATAAGCGTGCAATAATGAAATCATTATTGCTCCGACTCGTACTGCAAACTCCACACTCGGTCTAAAAGAGCCCACTTTACGCCCTTGGTACTCAATATACTATTATCATTGTTTAAATAAGTTCGCGCAGCTCAATGTTAGATGATTCTCTTGAGCCCTCTTGATTTCACCTCGACGGATATATTTTTCCGATGATTTTTTCTCTTTGTTTTATTCCGAGGGATGCCTGACGCAACATTACACATCACACTAATAAACTTCAAATGGCTGAAAAAAATACAAAAAAAAATCTGCCCACGATGAGACAGGGCTCAAAAATTTTGTTTTTACATGTACTTTTTTTGTGATTTTTTGAAAAAAAATTAAAAATGGGACTCAGTTCGAAAAATCGATTTTTTGATTTTTTGATAGAAAAAAAAATTGGAAAATTTGTTAAAAAAATGTATAAAAGAGTAGACTTCAAGACGACAAATTTGACCTGGTGAAGTTTTCCGATAGCGTTTTTTAATTAGAAGATATCGTTGATTGAATTGGGTTTGATCGATTTTTTCAAAAAATTGTCACTCCAGAACGAGATGGAAAAAAATTCTGAAAAAAATATGGTAGTCTCTACCCATGTGGGTGAACAACATAAAAAATTTCGAGTCGAATCAAAAATGGTGAGGGTCGGAGGCTTACCACTTTGGGGTGGAATGCCCCATATATATATCTACGAATGTACGTGTGTACGTATGTATTTACGTACGTAGATATAGGATAGGATATATAGTGATGTATAATTTTCTCTAACGCGTATATATACATAGGCATATCTATATACGTAGGTACATTTGTATACCTAACAAAAAAAAAAAAAAAAAAAAAAAAAAAATGAAGGGGAAAACAAAATAAATAAAAATGAGGAAAAAAAGAAAAATAGAAGCGGTTCTCGATTAATTAATTCCGTATATAGTCTCATCTTGTCTTTTCTTCACTTTGTACACAGCGCGCGCACGTTGGTGAGTTTATTCAAGGCAATTAAAAAGATCCGCCCGACCTCATTACCCCCCTTCGCCCGTATTTAATTCGGCTTTTTCCCGGAAGTTATACCCTGAAAAACTGGACTCTATATATATATTATATGTATTATATAGGTATATAGTATAATAAAGCTCGTCCGTCGTTTGTCTCTGTTCTTATAAAAAAAAATTAAGAAAATAAAAGAAAAACCTAAAAAAGAAAGTAAAAATGAAATTAGTGAAAAAAAAAAATATAGAGAAAGAGCAGTTCGTTCTTTGCTTTACCAAACTGAACTCGATTCCTTCCGAGAGTATACTAAACGAGCTGTAGGTGGGTATATACATATATATATATATAGGTAATCGTTCAGAGTTCAATGTACATTTCACAAGCCTAATTCTTACGCTCGCATAGTAGATTACAGTCTACTCACGTTTTGCAGGTGCGCAGAGTGTAGGGTGCGCCGCTACCCCCCCCCCCCCCCAGCCCGTGCCGACGTCATTTACAAAAAAAAAAAAAAAAAAAAAACCTACAAGCGGTGGGTATACATGTATCGGCGTTGTTGTTTAGACCAGATCGTTGCCATTCAGTTACAACCTCGTACCGTGTTTTGTTTCACTCAAGTATTTTATCCCCTGTCCCATTATATACGATTTAATGGACCCTCTGTATAATATAATATACCTTTTACAACAGAAAATATATCTCATTCTCGGTTTCTTTTTTTCCGTTTTTATTTATTTAAAAATTTTTAGTTTTTTTTTTTTTTTTTTTTTTTTTTTCAATTTTTAAAATATTTTATTTCTTATTTTTATCCTCTAATGTAGGTTAGTAGTAGTAGTGAAGTCTGCAACGATCATCGACTCTTGTTTTATCATTGATATTATACTGTTACCATCATCGTCGTCGTTAGATTTCTCTCAACGTTTTCATGTATACATAATTCTTTATATACACATTGGTATACTATGTAATATCCGAAAATATATTTATATATAGATATATGGGCGATTCCACCAAATCCTGTATGCAAATCCGGCTTCGAAATATATAATCGATATTTTTTTTCTTCTTCGTTCCTTTCATTATTTATGTCTATAGTTAAACGAGATTCCTCGACTATAAAAAGTCCGACGCTTCAATTGATCGGGCTTCTCGTAATTATGTACGTTTTTCCTTGGAAATTTTCTACTCGAATTTTCCGGAAATTATGATCACTTTTTTCTCACGTATAGTTTTTATAGCGAAAATCGTGAAATCAGGCTCAAAACGTTAATTTGATCCTGTTCTCAATCTCTTATTTTTTTTTTTTAAATCTGATTTTTGTTTCGGAAAATTCAGAAAATTTCCAACGAAAATCCGATTGCCGAATTTTTCGCTCGTTCATCGCCTAGCCAGAGTTTTCTTTTTTTTTATAATTTGAGCATTTTCTTAGTCGTAATTTGAAGATTTAGATGATGCTTAAATTGTTAAGAATAAAAAAGAAAACTATGGCTAGGCAATGAACCAGCGGAAAATTTTGAAACAGGATTTTCGTCGGAAATTTTCTGAATCTTCCGAAAATGAAATCAGATTTTCGAAGAAAAAAAAAAAAAAAAAAATATGGAGAACAGCGTGACATTAACGTTTCAAGTCTTATTTTCCGATTTTCGCTGTGAAAACGTATACGTCAAATTCGAGTAAAAAATTTCCAAGGATTAACGTATAATTACGCGAAGCCCGATATCAATTGAAGCGATGGACCTTTCTATACTCGAGAAATCTCGTTTACTAAGTAGACAGAAATAATGGAAGGAACGAAGAAAAAAAAAACTATCGATTATTTTGAAGCCGGATTTGCGTACAGGATTTGTTGCAATCGTCCACATATATATTATACATATATATGATACGTTATTTTAGATTATAAATGTACATTGTACATGTTTATACACGGAAGTTGAACTCTATAACCATGCGGGACTGCATATCGCGTGCAAGTCGCTATATACCTACATCGTTGCGAAGTCGAAGACGGTTTCTTTCCTATATACCTACAAGTAGAGGTACTATGAGGTATTGTAATATAGTATAGTTACGTGTGTACCATATTTTATACATACCCTTTATATATGTAGATAGATATATATGAGTATATATACATATACCTATATTACCTGCAACTAAAAATTCGACAAAGGTTATTCTATCCATTGTATGCGAGCTAGGAGTAACTTAACTTATATAAGATACCCGCCATGTTTGAGGTTGGATATAATGACACGGTATTCGTCGTTGTCGTCGCACGTAGTACCTAACCGGGGACCCACAACCAACGGACGACACGACACGACGCAACGCCGACGACGACGACGACGACGACGACGACGACGACGACGAGAAGTTCTTTCTCTGTATAATATGATTTATTACATTGCGACCGCGACCAAGACCCATCCGAACGAAAGAGAGGATCTATACGTTTGTGTATATCCTTTCTGCTGTTTGCTTGCTTGGTGCCATGATGCAAGCTCTACTTTTTCTCCTCTTTCTAGGTGCCGTCGTCGTCTATTCATTCTTTCGCAGCATAACCATCGCGGCATATTTTACGTTACTTTTACTTTACTTTACTTCACTTTACTTTACTTTACTTTACTTCACTGGTTTTTTAGTATTTTTCGCGGGTGTCACGCTCCGTCTCGAGGTAACTATACACATATTAGATCGAGAACCCCTGGATGCGAAGCATTCCACCGCGTGCCAAGCTGCCTCCCAACTACCACCCCATACTCGACCAGCACCACCACGACAACTACGAAGAGACCAAGACGACGACCACCGCGATCTCCACCTACATAAATAATCTTAGGCTTCCTACTCTCTCCTTCTCTTTCTACATATCCCTCTTTCTCTATCTTTCTTTCTTTTTTTTTTTTTTTTTCTCTTTTTTTTCTATCTCTTTCTCCGAAGCTTGGTTTTTATTATTTTCTATTTCAAGAGTGCGTTTCTCTGCGGGTATATATTCGTGTATATATGCCGGGAGGGGTCATGAGTTCAATTTTAACAATAAAACTAGAATGAAAAGGAACGAGGTTCTTATTGGCATTGATTTCTTTATTGTTATAAATTATTTTCGTCTTATACCTATATACTGCTGTATCGGAGATATATACAAATGTATAGCTAGTACATACCTATATATGTAACCCATAAAATTTGGAAACTTCGTAACGGGCGTGAATTTTTTTTATTTTTTTTCATTCATTATTATTTCTCGAAGGCGATCGAAAGTGAACGTTTTAGCTCTCTTTTTAATTTTAAAAATTGATTTTTATTGATAAAAAAATTGCTATGTATACATATATACGAAATTCCATGTATTATACCTATTCTAAAAATTAATGTACCTGATAATTTGAATTATCGGGGAATTTTTTTTCCTCGCAAAATAATTGACTTTTGATCCTTGAAATTCTTGAAAAGTCGACTAATTTCAAAATATCGATTTTTTTTTTTTTTTTTGATACCACGTTAATATATTACAGCTACATTGTATAGAAATCCCGATCTCGGTTTGTTATAGATTAATATACCTATGAATTGAAACAACGATAACGTCGCGAAAGTTTTAACCACCTCGAGTGATTAAGCCTCATGGTCAAATTCGTTGAGTATAATATAATATAATCGCGTACCTACCTATCTCAACTCTCCGAACTCTCGTGGAAATTTCATACCGTGTTATGAAACCCCTCCGTTCATCAAACAATAAGAGGAAAATCCGTACCTAATCTATAGTAATACCTATACACATAGTTACGCAGTTTATAGTCTAAATGTGTATATATTAGGTACATATTATACCTACGTCAGGAATTTCATATATGTGTATATATCGTTCGTACCTCCCCATTCTCCCCTTCCTACCCCATTCGTATGGGATTCGATTGATCAATGGTCATCGGCTCGTTGTGCACTATCCACGAGGATTATCGTCCACATACTCACCATGAATACTAATACCGTGTGATAGTACAGCGCTGTTGCTGCAGTACGTTCTAACAGATTTGATATCCCGAAAGCTATAGCTTTCGATATATACACTCTATACACATGTATGTACACGCTGCTGCTGCTGCTGCTGCTGCAGCAGTATTGGTTAAAATCGTTATTAAAGCATATATTCATATGGTTCACACAAACATCATCAGAGTATTGTAAATTTTAATTCGAGGTTAAATTTCGGCGGTGTGTATTGCAGATATATACCAGGTAGGCGTCTGACGTAAGTTTTTCGATACGAAAATATCGGGCATATTTTTACCTTATTATTTTCTGCATTATCACGATTATATGCTTGCGGAGATGTAATTGACTATAGCTATTTTGAAACTGAAATGGTCCTATATTCGCTATGGAACCAACGCGGTAGTCTTTGGAGCAAAGTATTCCAAACCCGCGTTAGGCGGAATAATATATTGGCTAACATTAGTTCTGCATCTTATTGTGCTTTACGTGCAGTTTATAGTGCGCGTAGCTTATAACTCGTCCGTGGCTATGATGATAAGTCTCGTGTTATTTCAGAAGGGTAATAATATAGTAATATTGGAGTTCTTATTATATACATATGGGGCATTCCATACCAACTCGACCTGGCCGTGACCCTCGACCTCTCAGATCTGGTCCGCAATTTTTTGTATCATTCTTCCGACTCCAAATAGAAACTAGAATTTTTTTCAGATTTTTCCAAATAAATTTGAGCGCGTCGTGAATTTTTTAGATTTTTTTTTCAACACCTCGATGACCGTGATTGAAAAATCTGAAAAAATTCTCAAAAATTCTGTGTCCGAAATGAAAATTTTTGACCTGATATTCAAAATCTCTCGGCCTTTGCTTCAACCTATTTTTTAGCTTTTTGAACGAAAATAAGTGGAAAAAATTAGAAGCAGAGATCAATTTCAAATATATACACTCCAGAAAAATCTGAGCAAAATTCGCAAAAATTCGGTAGTATGCATAAAAAAAATTCAAGCAACAGTTCACAGTAAACCGAGAAATAGAAAAACAGGTTGAAGCAAATGCCCAGACATTTTGAATATTGGGTTATAAATTTCCATTTCGGACACAGAATTTTTGAGAATTTTTTCAGATTTTTCGATCACGGCCATCGGAGGTGATGACAAAAAATAAACTTAAAAAATTCATGACGCGCTCAAATTTATTTGAAAAAATCTGAAAAGAATTCTAGTTGCTATTTAGAGTCAGAAGAATTATACAAAAAATCGTGGATCAGATCTGAGAGGTCGAGGGTCAGGGCCAGGTCGAGTTGGTATGGAATGCCCCATATATACAGTAATTACGATAGTATACTCACCATAAGCGATAAAATCTATCAGACGTTAATTTATACAAGGTGTCCTGTTTTTTTTTTTTTTTCGTTTATTATTACCGTGAAATAACTAAAAAATGATGACTGCAGCGGACTTTCAACTTTATTTTATTTCATTTCTTTAATTTTTTTTTGCTTCATTTTTCTCTCCATTTCTGTTGCATCGAGGTCAGAGAGTAGACTATAACCGAGAACAATAATGCAGCATATATGAATATGAGAGATACAGGTATAACAGTGGCAGAGCCAAAATTCAAATATCGATAGTCCAGTCGCAGAACTTTGCGAAAAATTTAACAGCAGGGGTTTTGGAGATGAATTTTTTACGTGTTTAGCTCTGCATATATCCATATATATATATATCAATGTATATATATCCACAGATCTATATAGGTATGTACATATATATATTCTTCGGGAATTGAGGATTTATTGACTTTCCAATATAGTCGTGTATATACCTATATACTATATGCTTCGACTGAGTCATCTATTATGGTTACACTATAGTACGCGGATACTGTATACATATACACATATTTTTTATTTTCTTTTTTTTCTTTCTTTATACATTTATTTTTTTTTTTTGCGGGCCTACCGCACAGTTCCGTTTCCTCACCCTACGATCGTATTAAATCGCAATTAATTTTAATCTGTATTTTTTTTTTTTTTTTTTTTGCGGGAGCTGATAAAACAATAACCGCAATTGCGGAAAGCACATTATATATACGTATTTATATAGATTACAACGTTTGCCGGCAGAAGACAACAATCTCCACCACCGTAAAAAGTTGAATAATAATTGAGAATTTGATATATTTCGTAAAATATTTACTCGATTCTTTTTCTTTCTTTTCTTTCGCATTTTTTTCAAAGCTTTTAACCTGCTTTTAACGTATACATACATACATAGGTAGAGTAAAAATGAAGAAAGAAAAAAAACAGATATAATAAAAAAAAAAAAAAAATCTACTGAATATCCTGCAACCAAAGAATCGGTCGATTCTCATATACCTACCAACCTACCCACGACGGACTAAGTTTTCTAAATTTATTTGTTCTACAGCGAGAGCTGTGATGGCCTCCGATAAAAAGGCGATCGAGGAAATCCGGGACGTCTGAGTGAAACAATTGAGACTCGCGTGTCAACGTACGATGAAATATTCCATAGAACCTGACGTGCGGTTGATACATACATACCTATCGAACTATACGATGATAAACTCTTTATTCGAATCGAGTAAAAAAGGCTGTGCGGTCACCGAAGTTTCGTACGTCGTCGTGCGATTGACGATTCTGCAGAAAGATTTCTTTTCTTTTTTTTTTCTTCTATTTTATTTTATTTTATTTATACCTATATCCCGATATAAATACAATTTTTAATTATCGCAAAATCACAAAAATACTCTTCCAAGTTGATCGTGGTTATTGTTTTTATCGATCGTTTGAAGAAAAGAAGAGGAAAGAAGAAAAAAAAAAACAATGAAAAAAAAAAAAAAAGTACATAGAATCTGCGAGCTTTGAAATGATAATGAGGGAAAGAAAAGGAAAAAAAAAAAAAAACAAGAAAAGAAAAAAACCAATGAATGATGACGACAGGAGAGAGAAAGAGAAAGAGAGAGAGAGAGAGAGAGAGAGAGAGAGAGAGAGAGAGAGAAAAAAAACCAGGTATATATTCGCGAGGTTATGTGTTATGCAGGGGATCTGTAAGCTATATTAAAGTGACAGGCGAAAAGGTCGTACCGTATAGTCGACGAGTCGATATTTTAGTTGAAAACATTCGTTCGAGTCAATCGATAAGAGAAACGAACGAACGAACGCGTAGCCCGGGGTGAAGAAGCATATAGACGTAGTCTTGTGGCGTTCCGCGCGATCCCCGTACCATAGTCCCCAGAATCGCGGTTTAGTGTGGCCACGGGGTTGCAGGGTGGGAGAGGGAAGGACAGGTGGCTATATTTCACCGGGGGGACCCGAGCCAATAACATTAATACCCAGGCAATAAATGAATCGAGATTTGAGGGCGCTTCGAGGTATGGAGTTAAATTTGGAACGAGTGATTTAAGTTTCCGCTAAAGTATTTATAAAGCGTCTTTTGCGTCATTGCACCACTCTGCTCTGGCCTCTCCTACCTATGTATACAAGACACTCACCTCACACAACCGCAACCGTTAATAATTACTATAATTATTATAGCTATACGCACATTTGTAATTTACTGCAGCCGCGTTGCAATTCGCCGTATTACACGGGTATATATATATATATATATATATATATATATATATATATATATATATATATATATATATATATATATAGATATATAAGGTATATATACCTATATGTAAAAGTATATACATATATATTTATTACGTTACATCTACATCGTGTTACATGTCGTTGCAAGTATACGCAACGCCTCGCTTATTTGTGCAACTGTACGTTCTGTACGTACATACATACATACCTACTGCGTAAGTACCTGTATCTCTTCGCGTATCGAGCGAATGCGATTACATTATAGAACTCCCAGACTTTGATATATAGCATATACATGTATGTGCTGTATATGTATATATATAGTATGTATATATAAATATATAGGTATGTATATATATATATATATTTACATGTATATACCCCATGGTTGGGTATATATCAAGTCTCCTAGTCGACAGTATAAGGTGTTTTCCATCCTTCGTGGAAAACGGCGTACCTATACATATATACGTATGTATGTACGTACATACTTGAGATATGTATTCAGACTTGTAAAATATGATATCATATACTTATGCATATATACATATCTATATATAAATATGCATATAATTATTGAACAAAAAAAAAAAAATATATATGTATATGTATATAAAAAGAACAAAAAACAGAAAAAATAAAAAAAAACTCTGATTTTTGAGCGTGAGTTGAGTTAATTTTGAATCGAGACTTGAGAGCATAATTCATACGAGTAAAATGATCGGTGAAATGGAAGGTAGATTGGAGCAGTTCGTGTATATTGTACAGATTAAGCGCGAAGAAGTGTTAATCCGTTATGATTTTAATCTCTTTATTTAATGTAACTTTTATTGATTGATTAAGGGAACCAGTACAGCTTGGTTTGGAAAAATTCGGACTACTCCAAAATGCATTTATTTGTCAGCCAAAGTTTATTTCACATCAAAAATAAAAATTTTCCTTTGAAAACCTTTGTCGTAAAGTTTTAGGCACATCGTTGTTCGGTCGTTGAGGGCTCATTTTGTTCAGAAAATAAATCCTCGTCACGTGAACGAGGGAAATTTTTTAACAATTTCGTGTTGGCCAAGATATTTGCAAATTAGTGGCCTAAATATTGGAAATTTTGGATAATTGATCGTAACTTTTCACATGAATTTTTTTTACCGATCCCTACGTTCATAAGATGTAGAATTGCTGTCTGAAGAAAGCAGGACGTTGAGAGGTTGAATTGGACCAACGATATGCCTGAAACCTTACGACAGAGTTTTTCGAAGAAAATTTTTCTTTGATGTGAAATAAACTTTGGGTGACAAATAAATAAATTCTGGAGTACTCTGAATTTCCTAAACCAAGCTGTACTGGTCCCCTTAAACGCTGCAGCAGGTAACAACAACCTGTTCGATGACTGTGCAGGCGTTTGATGATTGCAACAAGTGAACGGCACCAGCCTGCTGCCTCTCCATTTCCTATCCCATCAACCCCACAGCCGCCACCACCACCGCTTTCAACCGAATTCAACAAGTGGCCAAATCATTCTCTTTAGTTCGAAAATTTTTTTGGGAGGGGTGGTGGGGGTGGGGTTGACAGGGCTTAAGAACATAAATTGAATTACTATTAAAAAAAAAAAAAGAATTTTTTTTTCCAAATTTATTAAATGGGTCGCTTAAAGTCCCTGAAAGTTTGAAAATTTTTTTGAGAGGGCTGTACGGCTCACAGATTTTTTTTTTCGTATAAATACTATATTACTCCGTTTATCTGGTTATAAGTTATATTAATCGTCGAGTAAAAAGGCGATGGGTTTTATAGATATTTAATCGCGATATGATAGAGAGGAATTAAGGCCGAAATAAGATTGCGCATATCTCTATATCTCGAGTAGTCGAGAGCTGATATAATTAGCTCTTTTAACTTCGTGGAGGGTTTGTGTACACATAATATATCGATTACGTACATACGTTCTTTGTTTTTAACATTGGTACGACGACGTAGAACACTATCTCCCAATGCAGCAAACCGTGTGCAAATTACCCGGTCGAAATCGCGTGCGCGCACCTAATTGATCCGCAGGTAATCACTTCATCGAGGCGTGCGCGCTCGCTATCAACCTGCAATTGTATATATATGCGTATATGTAATACAATATGTATGTGTACGATACATACGTTCATATCTTATACGTATATGTATATACTATATACTGATTTTCTTTTACACACGTTAAAATGTATATTCATATGTATATCGACCACATATACTATATGTATATACCTATACACGTATAGCTTCGGGCAGTATAATGTAAAGCGGGTTATAAATTTATGATATTTATTTTACGAAATTTTTCTGAAATATGTACATACGTACATAATATTTAATATCGACTCGGTATATATATGTATATCTATGTGTAATAATAACGTGTTGAAAATAAAACGTGTTATAAGTTGAGGTTTTTTCTTTTTTGATCGAGTTCCAGAAGGTTTTCGGGGGGGGGGGGGGGGGGGGACGTCTATGCATGTATCTATAATGTGTATCTATATGTACACAAATTGTACGCGTATAGACAGACAGTTATATGTGGTAAAAGACGCTAAACAGAAGCCCTTGTTCGAATAGACGAATAGTATTTCAAAAATCACCCTGACGTTTTAATTGTTATCTTAAAAAGATCCATGCCGGTAATTTGTTGATATACCGTCAGCAGGAGACCCGGCGAGAGGGTGAAACGGGTCTTATCGATGTGGACGACGCGGGGTTGAGGCGGAGGTGGAGGTGGAGGTAGTCGGAGAGGAAGTCGAAGGATGCGGGGTGGAAAACTGGGGAGAGGGAGGGAAGTTTTGTGGAGCGAGTCTCATTAAGGACGCCTTCAACCCCCAACTCTTCTTATACGGTAGAGATGATGCCGTATGCCGACTACACTCACCTCCTCTTTTCCTCCTCGCCTTGGCCTCCGCTGGTCTTTTATAGAAGGGACTCTCTGTATGCACCGGCGTTCCCTTTCTTGTATTT
The DNA here is from genome assembly GCA_949628255.1 of Macrophya alboannulata. Lineage (NCBI taxonomy): Eukaryota > Metazoa > Arthropoda > Insecta > Hymenoptera > Tenthredinidae > Macrophya > Macrophya alboannulata. The sequence goes on from OX451209.1 coordinate 14,939,541, forward strand.
TTTTTCTTTCTCCTTTTTGTTTTCCTTTTTCTTCTTCTTTTTTTTTTTTCATCTTTATTTTTTCATTTCTATTTTCCTTTTTTCTTTTCCTCGTTTTTTCTTTTTCATTTTATTTTTTACCCTTTTCTCTTCTTCTTGCTTTCTCTCTCGCCTTCGTTTGTCATCCTTAACTTTAACCCCTACGCTATCAGGGATTCTCAACTTTCGAGAAATAATAGTAAAATATATCATTTCCTTATCTTTTTCTCTTTCACGCGATTCGAAAAAAGTTTATCATTTTCACATTCGGCGTTATTCTTAACTTTTTCTTTTTTCTTCCCAGAAAATAACGATGTAAATAAGAAAGACTGGTGTTTATTTTATTTTGATTTTCGTTGTTGGTTTATGATTATTTAATTTACTTTTTCCCTCGCATAATCAGAATAATTATAAATAAAATATATATGTTCCAATTGAAAAATGTACGTATAAAATATTGTGTAATATATGTATAAGGAAAATTCGAAAAGAAGGATCCGCAGACTTTCGAAGTTGCTCAGATTTGCTGATTGTTGATATAATATTGGCAAGAAATTAATCGAGAAAACGAGTTTAACTTCGTTAGTAGGTAGGTATATCGAATACAGAATACCTTGATTTTACCTTTTATCCGAGTTTTTGTAATACAGACGCGCTGGCGCGCGGGCCTCCACCCCTACTCTTACCGCCGTTTAATTAGGATCAAAAATTTCCAGTGGATGATTAAAATTTTACCACCGTTTGTAATTGGTACAATTATTTTATCGTATCTTGATAATAATGAAAGGGTATATGTTTTTTTTGTTTTATTTTTTTTTTTATCACTTGTTAAAACCAAATCTGTTTGATTTCTCTGATATACCTAACTACCGATATCCGGCTAATTTTATACTTTCAAAATTCGTTAATACTTTCATAATTTTTTTTATCACTTATCAGTAAAAAGATACGAAAATAAAATCGATGGACAATTAAATATTCCAAATTTTATACCTCTGTAAGCTGTTGGTTTTTTTTCTGTCTTTTCTTGAACTGCCCTATACCCGCGCATAAAGAACCCAAAGCGATCTAGAGTCTTGGTCGTTGCGGTCGAAGATCCCCTTACCAACGAAAACTTATACCTACTCGTGAACGGCGGCTTGAACAAACCGGAGATTTCAAAGGGAATTTTGGCTAAAGCTTTTCGCGGATTAATTTTTTCTGTATTTTTTTTTTCTTTACCACTCTTGATTGAATAAGTCTAGAAACTTTTCTTACCAACTATTCATATCCAGATCAAGAATTTTCGGAAATATGTATCTAACGAGGATGTGTTATGTTATATAGGACGTCTGGAAATAGCTATTAATCAAAATTATTCTTTTCAATTGAAAAAGTGGTAGTAGCTCCTCACAAAAATCGGTGATACTACAGGATATTGTATATATACCTATAATCGAATGATAAATTTACTAGACAAATAATTTTTTAACTTTCGATTTATCGCTATATTTTCGAGCGTATATTAAAATTTTGGTAAAAGTCTTGCGCGTCATTTTCTTTAACCTGTATAACGCTAATGAAGATAATTATTACTTTTTCGATGTCAATACGAGGCAGAGATAATCATTTTTTCAACGAATAATTGGGAGATGCAGATCATTTCTTCTGACGCATTTACAGATGTGACAGATATTTTTGCGAATGGCTTTTTTTTTTTTGTTTTTTCGATTCGACGTAAAAGTTTTCGGATCAAAAGTATACAGTCGAGTTATTGTATACCCGTTAGGGAGGTTGAACGAAATTCTAAATACATATATATATATACATATAACGTGAAAAAAAGAAAAAAGATCGAATCAAAAAAATAAAAAATAAAAAATAACGTCATAATAAAAATTATATATCTCTCTATATTTTTACACGTAGGTATATATCACCGATCCGACCTATCCATTCGCGAAACAATGCACCGCCAGTGCTGAATCGGCACGGTTCGTTTCCTATATACAGAATGTATTATTTTAAACTTTCCTTAAAAAAATCGCGTGCGACGCTTTTGAATCTCTGCATCCATGGTAATACCTGCAGAGCCGCAGTAGTTTTATTTGTTTTTTTTTTCTTGTTTTTTTTTTTCTTGTTTTTTTTTTTTTTTCTTTTTACTCCATTGGCTCGCATAAAAACTCGCGAGTGACGCGGTTGATGTGAAACTGCAGGCTTTGTTACGCGTTATATAAAAATGCATTATTATAATGAAATGTCAAAAGCAGTATATATACTCGTGTATAGGTATACATATATAAAAGAAATCTTTTTAACGGCTTATGGGTATATGATAAAGAAAATAAAATTTATTAATCATTCATTCATTCATTCGTTTATTATTTTTTATATTATATTACGAAATTCGTTATTGTTAATGATATTATCGTTGTTATTTTTTGTTTTTCAGGGTGGCGGTGGAAGCGCAGCGGGGGCTGCTGGTGGTTTAAAATTCACAGTGGCCGACACTTGCGAGAGAATCAAAGAAGAATTCAATTTTATCCAGCAGCAGTATCATTCGTGAGTTGTCTTTCACTGATCCTTATACGTCTATACCCATGCCTACACCTACCTACCTAACTCCGCGAACTTCGCGTATATTTTGCCTCACGGCGATATCCTAGTTCTCTCGAAGAACGTCGCTGGTCTTTTGCAAATTTCCCTTACTTTTTGTTTCATACTTTTTTCTACAATTTTTTTCTTTTCGTATTTATTTTCTTTTCTTTACAGGCTGAAGTTAGAATGCGAGAAGCTAGCTAGTGAGAAGACTGAAATGCAGAGGCATTACGTAATGGTGAGTTAGATTTAATTGTTATTCATTTATTTATTAATTAATTAATTACACGCTTTGCTCGCTCGTTATGAACTTTAGTCTTTCTTTCGCTCTCATTAAATCCGCCGTGTATATAGGTATATGGTATATATGATATATATGTATATATTTCATTCGTATTTATGATTTACAATATTTTTTAGATTGAATAGAAATCTACACGGTGTAACACTTATGAATATAATTATACGAATTCTAGTTATCAAAAACGGTGAAAGGAAAGAATAAATAAATAATAAAAACTAAGTATAATTTTTCGATTACCGAAGAATTCGAATTTCTTTCTATAATGTGCAAAATTTTTGTTCAAAAAATATTTTCTATTCTAATTTTCGACTAAATCTGACCAATCTTTAGTAGTATATATGGGGTTGTCCACGTCAGGACGACACGGCTCCAGACCTCAACGTTTTTGATTTCATTTTTGATTTCATATGTTGTTACTCTATGTCTGGAAAAGCCGTCAAATTTTTTTTGAATTTTTTCAATCAACCCTTTCGGAGCTACGAATTTTTTCATCCTTAAAAAAAGGACCTTTTTCAAAATTCTGAAAAAATTCACAAAAATTCTGTCGATAATATAGAACAACCTCCCACTTCCACAAACGTGGGCAGAATTTTTCTTCCATTTTTTTTTTTCAATTTTTCTAAAAATTTATTCGAAAAAATGCTTCACCAATGACTTTTATCCTATCAAAAATCTTTCAAATTTACCCCACTCAGATTTTTTGGAGTTCTTGATCTTATATTGTGTTATGTTGGTAAGGAGGTGAGTAGGTGATTTTATGAAAATCATTTATGAAGCATCTTATGAAATAAAATTTTTGACAAATGAAAAAAAAAAATATAACAAAAATTCTGCCCACGTTTCTGAAAGTGGGAGGTTGTTCTACATTAGTAACAGAATTTTTGTGAATTTTTTCAGAATTTTAAAAAAGGTCCTTCTTTTAAGGATGAAAAAAGTCATAGCTCCGAAAGGGTTGACTGAAAAAATTCAAAGAAAATTTGACAGCTTCTCCAGACATAGAGTAACAACATATGAAATCAAAAATGAAATCAAAAACTTTGAGGTCTGGAGCCGTGTCGTCCTGACGTGGACAGCCCCATATATATATATACTTTAGGCAAATTGTTAGGTATGTATTTTATATATGTATAGTTAAGTCGAGTTATCGTTCATTAAAAAATATCCTCCTACAGGAGGTACAAGTTTTGGACCATTTTGACGCTGATTGAATCTCTGCTAAATATGGTAATGTTTGCGCGCCGGTTAAGGGGGAGCGCGTTTTCACTCCTGCACACGTATATACCTACCCATCTTGTATAATATACCTACAGGTATATTTCACACGCATATACATTTCTATATACATTTCTATACATATATATATATATATATATATATATATATATATATATATATATTTATATATATACATATATATATGTACATACATATACGTAAAATTCGCGTATAGGTATATTTGGAGCGAACGGAAAAGCGCGCGGCGTATACAAACGAACGAATGGACCGACGGACGGACGGACGGACGGACGGACGGACGGACGGACGGACGGACGGACGGTCGAACGAACGAACGAACGAACGAACGAACGAACGAACGGACAGACGGACTGACTGGCTGGCTGGCATGGCTGGCGAATGAAGACGGAAATTGAATACTCGGAATGAAATATTAGGGCGTTTATCATTTGTTTGCGAATCTAACCCCGCCACCTCCACCTCCACCTCCACCTTTATCAGCCCCAAACCCTCGCACCCTTTCGTCGTTCTACCGTCACCTACCCACTACGCAACGCAGTAAAGATTTCCGCGAGGCGGCACCCCCTATGGCGACGGTACATCCCTGTAAACTGCTACACTGACGTGACACCAGGCAAGCGGAGTGCCAGGGTGCTAGGGCGGCGTGGGGGACGGGGTGGGGCGCCCCCGGGGTTGGCGGGGAGTTGAGCCGGTAATCGATATCTCCAAGTAAACGCAGAGAGCTAGAGAGAGAGAGAGAGAGAGAGAGCGGGAGAGGAAGAGGGAGAGGGAAATTTAGAGAGAGAAAGAGATGGATACGAGAGATGCAAACTGTTGTCAACCGCCGCTATTATATTATCGCGCTATTCACATTTTGGTCCCTCTTTCCCAAATATGTATATATGTATATAAATATACATATGTGTATATATTTTTATACACTAGCACGATTTTATATATTAACCTACGCGCATATATATTCTATATTCTCAGATTAAGTATAATGCGCGAGGAGGTTCTGTGACTGCAGTTTTGAATGAAATTTTGTCAAAGATCAAAAACAAAAAAAAAACTTGACAATTTTTTTTTTTTCTCGTACAAGTTTACGATCGTTTTTATTCTGTTTTCATATTTATGCATATATACCTGTATACGGTGTATAGGTATGGCTATACGGTTAAAATTTTGTAAGAAATACCGTTTTATTCAGATAGTTAAAATTGAGTTTCCAAACTTACGATCTACCTTTTTTTTTTTTTTTCAAACATATTATGGTTATCTATACGAATTATCCGCGTTAAAGATCAAGGATCAGAAATCATGCGTATCGTAGGTAGGTAGGTATATTATATGTATGTACTACATAGATTTGTACACAAACGATGATCTATATAGTTTGATCCGAATTGAATCTAATTTAATTATCCGCCTCCCAGCTATCCAGGCGAATGAAACTCTTCAACAAAGCAGTTTCACGATTTCATAATATATATATATATATATATATATATATATATATATATATATATATATATATATATATATATATATATATATATATATATATATATATATATATATATATATATATATATATATATATATATATATATATATATATATATATATATATATATATATATATATATATATATATATATATATATATATATATATATATATATATATATATATATATATATATATATATATATATATATATATATATATATATATATATATATATATATATATATATATATATATATATATATATATATATATATATATATATATATATATATATATATATATATATATATATATATATATATATATATATATATATACATAAGCGAGTACAAAACAATTTCGATAATCAACCAGTTTCCTCGTTAATCGAAGAAGTATTGTTACATATTTCATATAGACTAGACAATTTTACATCGATTTTTGGTTTATCATTAAATATGTACCTATAGATATTTGGAACTAAAGCGTTTTCTCTGCCGTTTTTTTTTTTTTTTTCACTTAGTCTTTATTATTTGCAACAAGTTTTTCTGTTTTCGCTGAATCCTTATATTCTCATGCAGACCTCTTCTAGACCGTAAGAAAATCATTGAAATAATTATTATACAATTATTTCGTAAGTAAACCCGCGAAAACGAATTTTAGAAATGATATGGATCGACTTTTTAACATTAGGGAATAAATTTGCTTCGATTATAGGGGATTCAGGAGTCGGAATTAATTGAAATAACGATTACATCAGAAACGACAATGATCTGATCAACGAAAAATTTTTGCTGTCCTTTTTTTCTTTTACTCTTTATATGCAAGAGAAATAAATAATTTGTTTTTTTTCTTCCAAATTTACGACAGAATCTAAAATACGACGTAGAATGATATACATAAGAGGTATATCTAAATACATACATACACGTTGCGTAGGTATAGGTAGTGACGCGCGCGGCAGTAGTCCTACTTATACCTCCGTAAGTAAATTGTGTATACTTATACAGATATACATATCTAAGGGTCCGCACCCTAGTGGGTCGGTTGTTATCAGCTGCATTATTAAACTGGAATATTTCTGTTGCCGTGGGATATCGATTTGGTATCTAGTATCAACTATCTACAACGGTATATACTATAGGTATATATATTCGTATACATACATATATATATATATACGTCGTTCAGCTTTTTGAACAAGAGGTCGCCAGTTCGGTTCTCTGGGACATACTTTTACGACACTGATATATAGATTTAGGATATACATATGTATACCTATATTATACATACCAGTATTGTATTTACTCTGCACTCGTGTGCGAGAATGGCGTAATAGGTTATCGCCATTATCACTGATTGATAATAATAATAATGATAATGATGATAAATGACGAAATTTCGGGGTATCATTCATACAAATATTTCCAATTTTTTCGTCAATTCAGTTATATAATATCTTTTCACGTAACTATATAAATATATATTTAATACCGTATAATTTAATCATAGATCGGTACAGTTTAGGCAGTATTAATTATTAGCAGTATTCAATGTTCTTATTTCATTAATATTTCTGTTTCAGTACTACGAGATGTCTTACGGCCTAAATGTGGAGATGCACAAACAGGTAATGGAACATTACTTAATCCTACGTTTAGATTATATTTATCGTCCTTATCCATGTGTGTCTGTAATATACTCTAAGCAGGTATAATAATATTCGACAAAGTATACAGACTGACCAGCTGTTAGAATATTAATTGTCTGGCTCGTTAAAACGATTTTGACTCGACGAATTTCTACGTAGGTATTTTCTGCACATAACCTACTCGGTTATAATCCATGAAAATCAAAAAAAGAAATGAAAAAAAAAACGCGTTTCTATTTGACGAATTTCGTTTATCTAATTTTTTGTTATTTTTATTTTTTATTCATTCGACGAACATCGCGGCAATCATTCTGAAAAAAAAAAATTAGTCTTCCAGTTCTGTATATATACATATGTATTATGTAAAAAGAAATGTCCGATAAGGTTCTGAATTATCATGAAATTTTCACTAAATTGTGTTTCCATTTTTTTCTAATATCTAAAATAATATCGGAGACGAATATATGTGTATGTATATAATATATACGTTTGCTGGAACGAAACGTCACACCACCCCGTCGGAATTAATAGCTGTCTGTGGCAGCGATCTTCTTAAAAAAAAAAAAAAGAAAAAAAAAAACTCCGACCTTTCCACCTCGCAATCTTCTGCAACCGTATACCAATATATACGTAATACGTATTTGTGTTGGTGTATATAAGTCACCAATGAATACATACATACATACATTCATGTATACATATATACTGTATACGCGTGTACATGCACACGTATACATTGATTCTGTACGTATATATGTATATATAGTATATATACCACATCAGCGAGAACCACGCGTCCGTTCGCCAGACTCTCACCGCCCTTAGGGTAACCTCCTGCCGCGTTGATATTCATTACGTGGCGATCATTTCTCACTCTTGTTCTAGGGGTGTCGGCTAATGGGAAGTGGTGTGGGACCTCCTTTTCTAACCCCCCATATCCCCTCATCCGGCCCCTTAAATTCCCGTCTCGTCTCAGCCACGACCGCGTCTGTAGTAAATTGTTACGAAATTAAGTAACGTCACATCTTTATTTTTTAGATGTTTTTTTTTTTTTTTTTTTTTTTTTTTTTTTTGTAATTTTTCGTTTATAATTTTCAGGCCTTTTAACCGTTCCTCTATATATCATTCTTTTATGTATTCATTTTAGTTTTGCTTTTTTACCGTTTTCTTTAAAGGTGCGGAAAAAATTTGAAAAGATAAATTCACACGTAATATAGATACAGGTATATATACTTATATGCATATAATAATAACAATATTTATATAATTCGCTCCTGGACGTATATGCATATCCGTGTGTGAGTGTATAAAGTCGCCGCGAGCATCGGATGTGTATAGCCGGGAGTGAGTCGCTTCTATACTTCGTACACTTCTATAATCCTTTTCAATTTAATCCTCGAATGAAAACAATCTTCCCTTGCGGCGCTAGAGTCTTTTACGTTTTACCCTTTTTTTCTTCCCCCCCTATTCCCTTCTCTCTCTCTTTCTGTGTATCTCACTCACTCACTCACTCTCTTCTTCTCTTTTTTTTCTTCTATTTTCTCTCTTTCTCTCTTCTCCCTATACTTTTTACCACGCCGCCACCGTATTTCTCTCTTTCGTTTCCCGTTATTTTCCTTTTTCTCCGAGCTACTACTACTACTACTAATACTGATACTACCACCACTAACCCTCTCACTCTCCTTATATACAAGACAGTGAGGATATCCTCCGCGTCCAGCGAACGTCGGCGTTGTGGCCACCGCCGTACCACTTTACCCGCACTATATATAGTCAACTAACTAAAATTTGTTGGTCATGTCCTAGTTTCGAGTTTAACTTAGCTCGTAAAATAACCACACTATTTTCTAAAGATCGTTATTTACCACTATATTATTATGCAGATATATATATATGTGTATAGATATTATTAGTCGTGTTATTATCCTTATTACATTTTCATACACACGCGCGCGCGGCATGCGTACATTCGTTTAGAACGACTCTCACGTTCCGTCATGAAAATTAAATAAATCACTTCGGATTCCTTGTATATATGTATAGAATGTAAAGAATTAATCGGAAACATGTAAGTCGTGTTTCTTGTATGAGATTGAGTTGGAGGAAAATCGTGAGATAATTTAATTGAATTACGGGGTAACCAAAAAATAAAAAATGAAACCAAATCGTTTATCTTCATAATTATGATTATTATTTTAAACCGAATGAGTAGCGGGTCATGGTTCTATACGTCTGTGATAATCGATTGATATAGAAAATAAATAAAAAGACTTGACTCAAATGTCCGCAATGAAGATGCAAGTGCTGTATATATGTATATATATATATATATATATACGTACCTATACCTGTACATTTATATAGTTATATATATATATATACACGCTGGCCAATTATATATAAAATCCATCGTTCTCTCGTCTCCCGTTGACCCTAACTTGCCTCGGTCCTCGTACTACCTTCATCATTCACCCTTCTGTGCAACCCAGTCCCCCCCCTTTCCCACCCACTAAACCCCCAACCCCATCCGTACCTTTGCGTCCGCATGTATATATACTCTATCTACGACCGCGCGGCGGGGTTGCCTCGCTACTATATAGTCTCTCTCGCGGCGTTCAGCTCTCTTTTACGTTTTTTTTTTTTTTTCTTTCTTTCTTTCATTTTATTTTTTTCTTCACCTTTTTTCTCCTTTTTCTCTTTTTCCTCTTTTTCCTCTTTTTCCTCTTTTTCTCTTTTACTTTTTATCTCTCTTTTTTCTCTCGCACACACACACACATACACACACGCTCACCCACCCACCCACTCACTCACTCACTCACTCGCTCGCTCACTCACTCACTCACACCCGTGACGTGTAGTCGCGTTCTTTTATTTGGTCCTCTGCGGGCGTCGGGGGTCTGGGGGGGTTGTCCGGGTGGAGTTACGGGCGATGACATCGATTTTTTACCCGCTGCTAATCTCAGTGTGTTGCGTTTCTGCGTGCCATCCCCCTTTTTGTATATAATATATATAGATATACGTATTGTATATATAATATATGACATATATATATATAGGTATGTATATGCATATACATACGAGGAAATACATATATGTAGGTACTATTTGATGAACCGTACATACCCTATACCGAAGTATATTGATCATTCTCAAATAATCATAATTACTTTTATACGCCAAGATAATTTCTGATCTAAACTGTATATATATATAAATATGTATATACATATACTTACACTCCACATACAATATATCGTATATAACGACAGACGGGAAGGATATTTCTTTCTAGATCGATTGGTGCCTCCCCCTCACCACCCCCTTACGCAACGTTTATTTGAATTTTATTTGATATCAATATCACATCGCTATATTTATCAGAATTTCAAGAATCGCGAATTTTGCCCATAGATTTCCCTAAATAATATAATAATATAATATGTATAGTTGTGTTTCTATATATATGCGTTCTAGACACTTCGGTATATAGGTATATATGTATATATATATCTATATATCTATATCTATAGTCTTGAAAACGTTCTAATTAATTTTAATTTCATTTCTCTGCAGACGGAGATTGCGAAGCGGTTAAACGCCATAATTGCCCAAGTCCTTCCGTTCTTAGCACAAGAGGTGAGTCTCGTACCTTATTTCGATTGATAATTATTTTCAAATAAAATGAGATAACAACACGATAATGATAGCACGGGTTACAGCATCAACAGCAAGTCGCGAACGCGGTGGAAAGGGCGAAACAAGTTACGATGACCGAGCTAAACGCTATTATTGGAGTAAGTTTATATTTCAACTTTTATCACATATAGGTATATATACGAGTACATACTATATGCTTATTCACAATTCCAAATGATGTAAAAAAAAAAGAAAAACAAAAAATTCATCAATATATATTTCATTCTTTCATATAAATTTTTTCGTGCTGTTAAATTCTTTACAATTTTGCACATATCTTCTATTTCCTGTAACATATTCAAATTTTATCTGCTAGTTCAACAGATGAGAAATTTGACAAGATAATATATTATATTCATATATGTAGCTTTTATATCCACGTTTTAGATTTTACGCATGACAGGTGCGACTAATTCATTCCGTGCACGTCGATTAAAGTTTTAACGTTATAAGGTACACGGTTTATACTGCAACTTTCGGGATTAAATTCAATGTTTAATTCGATTAACTTGATGAAAAAAAAAAAGAGAGAATAAATCAGTTAGACAGGTAGCACATACAATATAGTTCTGTTATCAAATGATGAAGATTTACTTATACATATGTATGTATGTATGTATATATACATATGTTTTATTTATTTATTTATTTTTCTTTCGTTTTATTTTAGCAACAGCAACAGCAAGGCCTGCAACAATTGTTGGTGAGTATTTTTCAATTATTGTATCATATCTTTATTCTATATCATTCCCGTATTATTTAAGGTATTATATAGCTATTTGGAATTTGTGCTTTAAAGCAAAGCTTGAACGACTATAGGTATAAGGGGAGGGGAAGCGGGAAGGAAAGACAGACAGATGGGAAGAAAGAGCGAGATGGATAGATGGATAGATGGAGATAGAGAAAGAGGGAGATAGAGGGAGAGAGAAAGAGTTTTGAAAGTACTTGTTATTAATGTATTTCGTTGATACAGTTTGCGCGCCGTCTCTTCGTCAGATTCACGGTTTTATAATTATAAATTCGACAGACGTCGTCGCGTTGAAGTTATCAGAGTAAGGTGGATATGGCATTAAATAGAGGCTGAAATATCTTCCGTTATAATTATTATAGAATATATGAGGTATTCCACGCCGATTCGACCTGGGTCCGACCCTCGACCGCTTGGATTTCGTCCGTAATTTTTTGTATGGTTCTTCTATCTTTCAGAGGCACACTGAATTTATTTTCTCACATTTTCTTTCGCGTAAATTTGTATACATTTAGAATAATAAAATCAGATAAGAAAAAGATATCACATCGAATGCCATGATTGAAAAGTCGAGAAAAAATTCTAAAAAATCAGGTGTCAGATATCAAAATTTTGAGATACTGAGCCAAAGTGGACCGGGGATTTCATCTTATTTTTTTTTTTTACATTTTGTCGAAAATTTTCATTGTTCTAAATGTACAAATTTACTTGAAAAAATGTGAAATAAAATTCAGTGTGCCTTCGAAAGATGGAAGAACCATACAAAAAGTTATGGACCAAATCCAAGGGCCCGAGGGTCAGACCCAGGTCGAATCGGCGTGGAATATCTCATATACAGATATACATGTATATAACGTTTGTCTGTTTGTTTGTTTCGTCATTTTTCGTCTTCACCTAACCTAACGTAACAACCGCGGGCTTAAAGATAAAAGTAATTTAATTTCTGTCAAGCATTACCACTTGGCAACGAGTTGGAAGGGCGGACAGGGGGGGGGGGGGGGGTTACAATAACGAAGATCAGAGACGAGACGAGTCGGGACGAAACGGAAACAATCCTTTAGAATTCTAAACGAAAGAAGATAAAAGCAGTAACAATTAAACGGACCAGTATCAAGTGAACGTTATAATATAAACACGGAATATACATTTATATGATATTACGTATACACGTTTAACGTGGTGATTTAAACGGCCATAACGATGAATCTTAACTTTACATATCTTGAAAAAAAATAAATAAAAAAGGAAAAGAGTAAACAAGAAAAAAAGAAAGAAAGAAAAGGAGAATCTTATTACATGCGCGTAGGCACCCAATATACTAAATTTCCTCTTCCTTATAATCATCAATGAAATTTCTTAACTAACAAAATAAGTTTACTCGTGTTATTCAGCAACAGATTCACGCTCAGCAGCTACCCCACGGTGCTGTAGTCGGCGGGTTACCCCCAGCGGGTCTCCTGGGGTTCGCAGGGGCTGCGGCAGCAGCCGCAGGGGTTCCCCCACATTTGGCACCACCCCCTCACCCGAGTGCGGCCGCGGCCGCCGCCCAGGCTCAGGCTCTTTTGAAACCTAGCGATCTTCAGCATAGAGCAGCAGCCGAAACTCCTGAGGATCGTAAACCCATTCCAATACCCGACGATCGACTAAGACGCTCGGTTTCACCTGGTGAAAAATTTCGCAGCAGAACCCCCGACCTTGAGAGCGACCCGAAGAGAAGGAAAGAGGAAAAACTCGGACACGTAAGTTTTCATCTCTTTGTTCTTATGTATTAGTTTTTTTTTTTTTTTTTTTTTTGTTCTCTGTGTTTCCGTTTTTCTTGTATATCTTGCGTGTAGAATGCAAACATGAAAACATGTTCCGAATCGTTACTATTTATATACGTATATACCCACATCCGGTTTTAGTGCCGAGTGATATGAGAGCCCAGTTGAAAGAGCGTAAAAAGTTATAAAATACGTAATGTCATTGGCTGTTACGGTATATTTTGTAGCCTATAATAATATATATATATACACGTATATATACCTACCTACCTACCTACCTGTCCTCGAAGTATGTAGTTTTGAGTCTCGGATACTACGGGGAGAAGGACTATACCTACTCGTTCGTTTCTGCAGGCTGAAAACGTCGTGGCGTCGCGTTGCGGTCGTGTGTCGTTGTAGATGCTGTTCTGTAGCCATATAGCTATACATATATACGGCTGTAACCTTTCGATCTATAACATTCAGTTTGAATTTTATCCCATACCGTTTAATCTCAACGGATATATCTGGATCTCTTTTATAAATATTCGATATATCGGAATGCATACCTATTACTGATGTACAACCGAGGCATTACTATTAGGGAACCTTGAAATTTGAATTGAAAAAAAAAAAAAAAAAAAATGTATTATTTTTTGTTTGTTCATTCAAGTCTTTCGTTTTCTTTTTTTTTTTTTTTTTTTTTTTGATGAATTTTACTCTTCTTAAAGTAATTTAAAAATTTGTCCATACGGTAACGAAATGTGGGCAGTTGAAAATTTCACATGTTTCGATTTTTTGGTTTTGATCGAAAATTTGGTTTTGCTCATTTCAACGAATCTTTACGTTTTCGACCCTCTAGAATCCGGAAAACAGGTTTTTTAGTCTGTTTGTCTGTCTGTCGGTCTTTTCGACAAACTCGCGCGGCGATCTCGGAAACGGCTCGATGAAAAAATCTGAAATTCACAGGACTTCGCAACCGAACGATGGGCATGAAAAATTGCCATGTCTCGTTTAATTTGAACTTCCGGTTCTACCGGAAATGAATCGATTTTCGATGTTTTATCGACAAACCTATACTTTTTCCTCTGTATTACCTTTCTAAATGGAAGATTATGTTCTTCCGAGTTGAGTTATTCATTTTACTATAGATATATATAGGGCGCTCCTTGCCGATGACAACTAAGAAATCGTAAATATACCCAGGTCGAATTGGTATGAAATGCACTGTATAGAATTCTGGCTTGTCAATATATAGGGCGTTCTTTGCCAATGACAAGAAAAAATATAAATATACCCAGATCGAATTGGGATGAAATGCACTGTATAAAATTGTTGCTTGCCAATATATAGGGCGTTCCTTGCCAATGACGAAAAAAAAAAAAGTAAAATTAATGAATATACCCAGATCGAATCGGGATGAAGTGCACTGTATGAAATTGTTGTTTGACAACATATAGCCCGTTTTTTTTCGTAAAATTTTTATTTCTAATTTATTTATTTGTTTTTTTTCTTTTCATTTCATTTTTTCATACTTTTTCCATTTCGATGAAAAGTACCTCGAAAACTGTTTTTCCGGCTTGTTTTTCTTGTTTTTTGTTTTTTGTTCTTATTTTTTTTTTTATTCTAACCCAATAATCGACTGTTGCTTTTGTAAAATTGTTGATATTCTGGAATCGCCGGTACTAAAAACGAGAGCAATAAGAAAAATAAATAATAAATAATCGAATAAATAAAATAATTGCAAACTTTAATGTCTGTATACAATACATTCGTTATCGTTTGTTACAACTGCACAGGCATGAGGTATAGACTGTATGAGTATACAGCAGTCACTGCAACATCAGCGTTGAATTTGAGTAACACTGACCAACCGGAAGTTGGCAATTGTTTAACTGCCAGCGTACGCTATACGCTTGTACGTTCGTACGTTCGTTCGTCGAAACAACAAAAGCTTCGTGGTACACGGAGCTCCAGTACACTCGTTTACAAAGAGTAGGCAAACGTCTACAGTTTAAATTAATATTTTGTGTAAAATTGAAAAGAAATTTATAATAATAATAATAATAATAATAATAATAATAAATAGAAGACAAAGATAAATTGAGAAAAAAATCTAGTCGAAAAAAATTAAAAAAAAAAAAACAAAAACCGAAAAGGATAAATAAATAAATTATTTGACGCACCTTTGTCGCAGTCGCACCCCTTCCAGCAAATCCTCTCGGCGGTCGACCTATCCGTATATGTATAGTTGTGTACGCCTCCTCTACCTTTGCAAAACACCGGGCGAGAGAAGTGTATAATTAAAACGGCGTGGAGAACGCGCGCAACCCGGATTAAATTGGATTATTTTTACGATTTCTTTTTTTTTTTTTTTTTTTCCTTTATATTTATTCTTTTCTGACCGTAGGTACGCCATTTTTATTTTACACACTTATTCATATGTATATAGTATATATAGTATATATATACGAGAATAGTTGTATGTATGAATGCACGTACGTATGTACCTTAGGTACTCACGAGTCACGATCAGCAATTGTACATATACACGCATACTCTCTAGCTCCTCCTGGGATATACATGCTCCAGCTTCAAAATCATTATACATACGCTGAAAAATGATAAAAACAAAAGATAAAAGAAAAAAAATTATTCATTTTATAATTTAACCGCGATCATTTTGCTGCCTATAAAATATGTCCGATCGAATTATTGGATTGATAAAAACTTTCTGGAAAGTTGCATAATTTTTATTATTCATGTACACATATATACCGATTTGAAAAACAAGTTATATGCTTTAATTTGAAACTCTTTTTTTTTTTATATTTTCATTTCATTTCATTTCATTTTTAATTTTTTTTTCTCGTTTTTTTTTTCTACGGACGTATATGTACTTTGTGCCAGCAAATTCTAGGCAGTGAACCATGCCTTTCAAAGTCTACGGCCTAAAGGCTGACCGCGGGGCGAAGGAGGAGGGGGAGAGGGATCGACTGTAATCGAGTTAGGCTCAGTTAGACACGTGTGGTTGTTTCTCTCGGTCTCTGTATATATGCCAGACACGCGTCGACAACTTCGTGGTATACTGGTATCAAGAATATACCTTTTTCTGTTTTTCTAGACTCCGTCTTGTTTCGTCTTTAATTGCATTTCCTACCAATCGGTTACCGAAACGATTTTATTCCAAAATTCATGTTTTTATAGCAACAAAAATTCTATTCATCTATTTAAGGATAGGCAATAAACATATACCTGTATAATATAATCACTATACATCGAAATTTACGTATAGGCAATGAAGTAGGGTTTTTCAAAGAAATGCATAGGAAATGTTCGTGTGGCACTTTCCGATTTTTATATCTCAAGAACTAATGTACTTTGAAAGATTTTGCATAGCTACTTTTGTTCGAAATTTAACGCTCTACAAAAAAGGTATCTTGCCATTATTCGATGAATCCAACTGTTTCCAAGTTATTGAGTGTTATATGATTATGCGGTTATTAGCCATGAGTAACTTGAAAACAGTTTATAGATTCATCGGAAAAGACCGAGAGACAGTTTTTGTAGAGGGTTCATATTTGAACAAGAGTAGCTATGCAGAGTCTTAGTTACGGTTAATTATAGTTGATTTTTTTTAGTTTTTTGGAAACACCCTAATATGCGGTTTATGTTTGTCAAAGATTAAGGAAAACCTTTAAACTTTGGACGACGATTAAAAATCGAAATTTAGACTTGAACTTAAACTCAAACTCAAAATCCAATCCCTCGATGAGTGAAACGCGACGAAGCTTACCTCTATAAGGTATAGTTCCGGTACAACGGTTTCAGAGAACTGGCGAACAGCGGACTTGGGGGGTGGTTGCCGGAAATGAGTTCTCGCGTGTCCACGTTGATCTTGAAGCAACCCCTCCGCCTCCACCTCCACCTCCACCTTCGCTGCCGCGAGTAAGGGAAAGATAGACAGAGCGAGAGAGAGAGAGATAGAGATAGCGTGAGATAGAGAGAGGGACAGTTCTGAACCTTCAGGAAAGCATTAATCAACCAGCGCACAATAGTAGTACAGTGAGTCGCGGCGGCGCGGCGAACAGCGCAGCAATGGGCGCAAGCCTCTCGCGAACAAGAGTTAAACCGGTTAAGGCGGAATCCCATGCAATTGAACGGTCGATGAGCCAAAGATACGACGATACTACTATATACTTTTATGCTGCTTTTTTTTTTTTTTTTTTGGCTGTCATTTTCTTCTATTTCTTTCCTTGCTTCTTTTGAATTTTTTTTTTTTTCTTCTTTTTTTTTTTCATTCTCTCTTTCGCTCTCGGAAAGTCGAGGGTTGAAGAATCGCATCGCGTGTCGCATAAAAACGTTTTCAGAGGCTTTTCAACGCGGTAAGGCAGCAGCTACCGCGGCGGTTCCAGATGAGGATAGGTCGGTTGAATTTTTCATCTGACCACGTCGAACCAATTAAAGCGGACCACCGCCGTGCCACCATCTCCACCTCCTCTCGGTCCTCACCATTCCCTGTTTCTCTCTCGCTCTCGCTCTCTCTTTTTCTTTTATTTATTTTTTTATTTTTATTTTTACTCTTTTTTTTTTTTTTTTATTTGCTTTTTTTTCTTCTCGTTCTCTCTGTATTTTCTCCACCGAGCGTTTCGCCTCCCTCCCTCCCTCCCTCCCTCCCTTTACTCTTCGCTCTTCTCTCCTCGCCACTCTATGTCTCCCTTCTATACCCCACTCACCTTCTCTCTTCTCTTCTCTTCTCTTCTCTTCTCTTCTCTCGCAACTCGTTGGATTTTTTCGCGTCACGAGGCGGTGTAATTTATTTGGCCGAGCTTCGCGCGGGGGCGGAATGGAGCCCTGGCAAAGAGGATGGGAGGGGGGGACTGGGTTTTTGCTCTGGGTATGGGATGGGGTGAGAATAGAGCCGGGGGGATGGTTTGAGTTTATTTTTCGAGACCTACTGCCTCGTCACTGTCCGCGCGATGCCATTGCAGAGAGCCGTGTTATAACATATACATATAATATACCTATACCTATATATCTATAATATTGAAAACTTCATAGTCGTCGATGAATTTTTGTCGCACCTGAATTTTACGTCATACGTCGTTCGACGGTTTTTAACGCCTGATACAGCGCGATGAGTTTTTTTTTGTCTTCTTTCTTTCACTTTTTTTCATTTCATTTCATTTCATTTTTTGTTTTTTTCTATATTCCCGTTTTCATAAATTCGATGTGGAGATTTTTTTTTTTTTTTCTTCTTTTGCCTCTTTACCTTTTTCTCGTAAAAATCAGCACCGGTAGCAGCTCGTATTGATTTTTCTATACGAATCAGATATTTGTGATTTTTCTAAACGATTAACAATATCGAAAGAGAAAACCTGAGATTCGATCATTATTTCGCGAAACTATGAACGGGGACGGCCATGGCCAGTACGAAAGGCTGATTAGAAATGCCAAGAAAGTTTGGCTGTTTGAAACCGAGAGAGAGAGAGAGAAAGAGAGACGAAAAACAAAAGGAAAAAGAAACGTTTACCTAACGAGTAACGAGAACGAGTCAAAAAGAAAAAAAAAAGAAAAGAAAAATTTGGCAAAGAGCTGATTCGATTCATCTATTGCCGGGGATTCACCAGTTGATTCAGATAACCGAAGAGGAGGGGTTCATCGCTTTAAATATATAAGATAACAAAGGAAGAAAAAAAAAAAGGAGAAAAAAAAGGGATCTGCGACGACGTTGCAGCAAACGAGCAAATATACGGAATTCGTTTTAAAAAATAGGGAGTCTGCGTCCCACTGAATTTGGTCCTGCAACAATTCAAATTTCCTATATTCAAATATTATTTTTCTTTTATGAAAAAAAAAAAAAAAACAAGTTTCTATAATATCATTTCTTTTCTCATATGAATGCAAAAGTTCGAGATTAAAGTGTTGAATCTATAATTAAATTGAAAAATTTACACGAGATGATGGAAAAAAAATAGAAAAGACAAAAAAAAAAAAGACGAAACGCTTGTAAATGGGGCAAAAAAAGGTTTCGTCGACAAACATGCTGAGGTGTCAAAGACAAAAGACAAAAGACAAAAGACAATAAAAAAAAAACCAACAAACAAACAAACAAAAGAACAAATGCCACTGATCGGCCGAACCTGTATTTATAAGCACTGGGATTAAAAAGTACAACACTCTTCTGTCGTGAAAATGATCGATACCTACTTTTGTCGTCGACACGTCTACATTTCGCTTCTATGTATATGCTATACATACGTATACCATATACCTACATATACCTATAGAAAACGATGAAAATGACGCGTTCAGTGTGTCACCTCGCGGTCGATTCTCGTTATTTTTCTAGATTAGATATGATAAAACGAAACCCGGTTTTCCCGAGCTAAAACCAGGTGACAAAATCGATTCTAACTTTTTGCATAACACACGTTTATATCTTTTATTTATTTTTTTTTTTTTTCCACGTAAAACTCTGTAATATACGCGACCCCCGTTCCCGCAATACCGCATTCACATAATAATTATCAGGCTAGCTCGTGAAATCTACCACCGCTGATCTGCAGCGTTCTTTCAACGCGTAATTTGCGACATAGGGTATATTACAACGTTAGGTATACGTAATTTGTATATTTATACATGTATACGTACATGTATCATGTATAATGAAACCTCGTCGTACAAAACTCCGTCGTATTTCTCCGTGACGATCAACAATAGTCGCCAATTTATTAATAATTGCATTCGACCTGTTGCAATCTAGCAACGATTATACTGCTTTACTTGGTTTAACCTGCATGATTAGGGTACACCTTAGCCATATTATCTCAAAGGTGCGCGGGTGTGTACGGAATTATTTGTTATACAGCCGCTGTTGTTGTTGCTGTTTACTGTTGCTCTTGCTGCAGTATAACATGACGGCATATATATGCATGACCATCAGTATAAAAGAGAAAGGCGAATGATTCAAGCTAAGCCATAAATATAATTGACTGTGTGCGTCAAATACCTGCGAAGGAGAAAAGAGTTATATCGGGGGATAAGAGAGAATATGTACAAGAGAAAATATATGAAAAAAAAAAAAAAGCTATGGAGTAATTAACTGTGTTATTATCAATTAAACTAGCGATTTTCTTCATCGAGTTATATAGGTATATTGAAATTGATAATTTTAAATTGAAGATTCGAAGTTACCGCAGTCATTTAGAGGTGTATTGACATATTCGTATTATTCCTATCGTCTTTGTATTTTATCATAGAGACCTGGAGGATAAAGTTTTTTATACAATTCCCACGCTCCTTTAGTATTTTCTCTATAACGTTATCTCCGCCTCAACCCCCTCAACGAGCGTATAACAATACTACCTTTATCTTCGTCTATACATATATAATACACTATTCAACCCATCGATTTTTATCATTTTTATTATTCATGGGATAATTACCACTCCCGTATGTATTATAAAGTATATACTATATACACGTATATATTATATACGATATAATAATCGACCGATTCCCTCCGCTTATAATTGTCAATATCTACAATGCGTAAATAGAAATGTAATAATGGTGCGTATAGGTTAAATAGCGCGTAAATTATACCATTCTTTCTTTATATTTTTTTTAGTTTATTTTTTTTTTCTTTCCCCCGAAAAAAAAAGGAATAAATTTCAAGTTGAATTGATACAACTTCCGTTAATTGGTCAATTTTCCCGGTACTTCAACCGGTTAATAAAATGTAAATCTTGATCGAAGGTAGGCAGGTTGATATACCTATATATAGGTATAGGTATGTAATTTTGTAAAAGTGGAAATTCCCCCCCCCGAAAGGTATATTGTACATATACGATAAATTTTCTTGGGTCGAGAAACAGTACCCCGGGCGAAATGGTACCGTTGTCGTCGCGGTATCCCAAGCCGTGTGTACATACATACCTATATATATATATATACCGTCTATATAATACGTATATATATATATATATATATATATATATATATATATATATATATATATATATATATATATATATATATATATACGTGTATCACGTATATATATTCGTGTGTGTGTGTGTACGGGGAGAGCAAGCAGCGAAATCCTAAGTCCAACTCGAACCGGAGGCGCGATCGGAACAGCGAGAAACGACGAATGAGAAACCGTCTATAGAGGAAATACGGAATACGCGGTTGCAAGTGTATCTACCAGGGGGTTGGTGTGATGACAAAACATTCGCTCTGAGCTCCCGCAGGGTCTGGAGGGCGAATGGGGTTGGGGTGGAATACGCGGCGTAGGGGTTGGGGGCGTGGGGCGAGGCGAGGTTTATATCCATCATTTTGTATTTCTCGCAGACATAAAAATCTATACCATCCCAGAGCATCCAAACCCTGCCATCGGTCTCTCTACTCCTCTTCTCTTCTCCTCTCTTCTCTTCTCTTCTCTTCTCTTCTCGTCTCGTCTCTCCTTTTTGCTCTTCTCTCTACTCTCCTCTCATCTCCCACCCTTCGAAACTCCCTGCAGTACCACCCTCTTCGGGACAGGGGCGCAAATATCGTATTTATTGTATGACGGCGGCGCGTATCGCGTCATATATCATAAAACGACAGTTTTTTTTTCCTCCTTTTTTTTGTTTTTTTATTACTATACGTTTTGTATTTTTTGTTTTTTTGTTTTGTATTTTTTTTTCATACCTACATAGGTATATGCTTTTTATTTTTCACTTTTATTTCGTTTTATTTATTTTACCTTACCTTCCGTCGCTCGATTTGAAAAATACTATATCGACACTGGGGTAGGTATCATTCGGCGATAGAGTGGGACACGGGGGTGGGGAGAATCTAGATTGGAAGAGATAGGGACGAGGATGTCGCGGAGCTGACGGTTTCAAGATAGCTACACCGGGTCTCCTTTTCCTTCCTCTTCATCTTCTTCTTCTTCTTCTTCTTCATCCTCTTCTCCCTCTTCTTCTTCTTCTTCTTCTTCTTCTTCTTCTTCTTCTTCTGCTTCTTCCGTTTCTTCTTCTTCTTCTTCTTCTTCTTCTTATCCTTCTTCGGTGTTCCCCAGCAGAATTGTGAGGAAAACATGGCAGCCCAACCGTTGGTTGTCGTGTGCAAAGTGAGCCAGCCAGCCTAGAGTAAATAACGTCGGAGCACCGTTATCCTTTATTGATTTTAAGGGCTCGATATCGCGATAAATGATTTCTCCGTACTACAAGATATCCTCTACACTACTACTTATACCTTCTTTATTTACCTAACCATATATACATATATACATCAGTTATCGGTATATTGTTTTAACGGAGTAAAATACGCGTTATCTTATATTTTTATCATCTTTATTATACATATAATATATACATATATATATAATATACTTTCTCATATCGCTGATGTACTACATTTGTTTTCTTTCATTTATTCTCCTTTTTCCGTTCAATCATTATTATTATTATCATTATTATTATTATTTTTTTTCCCAACCCACGCAGACGATTTCTATAAAAGTCATAAAAAAATAAATATTATCTCGTAATTGCAGACCGTTTGAAAATAATTGTTTAAAAATTTATTTGAAATCACGCGATTCGGTATATCGTTTGTCTTTATTTCCCTCATTAGAAGAAGAAAAAAAAAACGAAGAATGTTAGCAGACTGCAAGTTCAATAGTTCAGTTGTTTAAAATTTTTTAAATTAATGACATGACAGTGCACTTGATTTGGTGCTGGTCTTAAATGTCGGAGATAGAAAGAAGGGTGGCCTCCCTCCCCACCCGATGCGTGCCGGAAGCGATAACTCTAGACGTTTGGTATTTATGTTCAATGTTTCCTGGAACTATGAATACAAACTAGCCAGTTTTGTTCTTACGTTGTTTTTCCCTGAATTCTACAAGTTTTATCTTCCCTAAAGGTTCATGCGGTTCTAATGGTGTTTCGTTTTATGAAAAAAAACAAAACAAAACAAAAAAATCCAATTCACATATACGTAGATATTATCTATATACGTATATCATCTTTACATATCATCTTTACATCAGTAATATAACTGTCGCGAAAAAATTAACTTCTAATTGCAGCATATTCGAATAATAATAATAATAATAATTTAACTCTACTTATTAACCGCCTCTCGTTGTTCACACGCGGGATATCGTCGAGTTAATTTACTTGCAATTACCCCTGATTATTCTGGTTAAAGTATGACTACAGTATAGTACTTGGATATTAGCTGATTAGAAACGCCAGCCCGTATAATATTAATGATGTAAAAAGGGTTTTCTATTTGTCGGAATATTAGCACACTTATCATTAAATTCACAAAGTATATACCTAACGTATCATTTATCTTACGTTTCAAGCGAATCTCTATATAGGTGTATACACTGATATCAATTTAATCCTGCACGCTTCACGTATTTATTTTAACTTTGTAATATTTATTTTCACCGCATTGTTAGCAGCGATGACACGCACGATCGATAAAGTGATAAGAAAACATGAAAGAAAAAAAAAAAAAAAAAATAATGAAAATGTGTGAGAATTTTTTTTTTTTTTTTTTTTTTCAATTTGCTGTGAAAACGGAGAATTTTGAAGCTGACAATTAGACTATTTCCACGTGTAACGGTAAAACGGGGCTCTATCGTTGATACTAATTGTCCCTATATCGGTTATACTTATACGGATCGATACATCACCGTATAATCGTTTTTATTTAAACGTTGATATCTGAAACACGTCATTCTCATTGCGTGATCAGACTCATAAGAGATAACATTTTACCTAAATTGTAACAAACTACGGGATCTGGTTCAAGTGGTGAAAGCTGTTATAACTATTAGTATGTATATAAACCGAATTGAATAATATATGGGGATCGATGAAAGGAGAAAACAAGCAAGCAACCAAATAGCGACGAATAAAAAGGCTCGCTCTTTCCTTCTTTTGCGACGAAAATTTCGAGAATGAGTTTGGAAAGCAGACAGTCGAAGTTATTATACTACAGCAGCTTTCCCCCCCCCCCCCCCCACTCCAATAACTACGATACTATGATATTATTATGCATATATCGAGACCCGCGAGCTTCTCTTTGTCAGTATATACGGTATAGCGTATCTTTTTTCTTATACGCTGCACTGCTTGAAAAGAAAAAGTAACAAAAAATTCTTTCGCATTTTCAAACGATGTTTTTTTCTCTTTTTTCTCTTTTTTCTCTTTTTTTTTTGATACTCGTATTCCTGTCTGGAGTAAAGCGCTCTTACGACAATGGCTTAACTTTTGATCGATGCTTGTGCTCGCCATTAAATTGGTCGATTCTCTTTGATTGGTTTCCCGCGAAACAATACCCTATACCCCCTCTATAGGTATGTATAAGCACCAAGTATATATACATATAGCTTACGCGTATATACATCTATACATATATATTTACAAAATGAAAATACAAACGGGGTCGCTTATTTCAACGAACCTTGTGTGCGTATACCTACTATAATCGGGCGTGGAGATGGGTGGGTACATTACCCAGGTGAGGGTACGAACGGAAGAAGAAGAGGGCGAAAGGAAAAAAAAAAAAAAACGTAAAACGAAGAGAGTAAAAAAAAGAAAGAATAAAGAGAAAAAAAAAAAAAAATTAGAGGATTCTTGAGGCAGAGTTAGGCCGTAGGGAGGGACGGTGAGCTCGGGCGAAAGAGGCGACAGTGGAGGATGGGGTAGAGGGATGAGAAAGAGGAGGAGGAGGAGGAGTAGAAAATGGAGAGGAGGGAATGGGTGGCCAAATAATAGAGCTGCCCTTAATACCGGCGTCTGCCGGAACATTGGGGTGGCTGAAGGTAGTAGAGGGAGAGTGAGATCCGAGGGGTTGGGGAAATGGAATAGAAGGGATGATAACATTTGTATCATATTTAACGCTAGGACGAGCAGGTTAAGGGGTGGAAGACACCCTCCTCCCTCCCCCCCCCCCCCCCGCCCCCTTGCAATGCTACTGAAATCAATACTACCACAGGTTTGTGTTTACGTAAGTTGCCGATATAAATTTATTATCAAGCTCCTTGTTGTCGCTGGGCTCTCCGCAGTGTACGGGTCGCTTAAACCCTCGTTGGTAAAACTCTTATTAATAAATTCCGTTGAATAAGTTGCGGAGGAAAACGTGTAAGTCGTATAATTGATGTAATATTTTTTTTTAAAACGAATGTAAAACAGAGTTTAATCAAATAATCACATCTCACAGTCCCATGACACGATCGATCATTTTACCTCAATCTTTTATCACCGAGAAGAAGTAATTTTGAAAGAAAGAATGAAAAAAAAAAAAACCTTGAAAACTAATAACAAAATAAAATTACGGTCAATTATCCACTGCGACTACTAATATACTGTACTAAAAATTATTGAAATACCCTCGATTACACGGCGTATAATAATACGATCAAAGTCGTAACGTAAATGCAAGTTGGGTCGACCCCGCGACGGGGTTTTTAATCTTCGAACCGTATGCATGAAACATCGTAACGGAAACACTGTAGACTTTTAATACTGTTTTTTTTTTTTTTTTTTTTACTTGGCGTGCCTATATAATAGTTTATATTATGTAGCGCGAATTTACTGTATATTATACCACAGACTAGAACGTAACTTTGCGATATACGTATGCATTTGCATTTGCATTTTCTATTGCTGCATGCGTTCTATCAGGGGTTCCCGCGAGTCTCAAGCGATAAGTACCCCACAGGTGTTTGATTGCTTTTTCACGCAAGGAAAGAAACGTAATTCATAAGAGAGATAAGCACGTTTGTTTCTGTAACAAGATATACCTAGGTATATACATACGATCGCCCGATTATATTGGCATATGGGCAATTCATTTTATTCAATTCAATATACGATTTGCAGATTCAATAATTAATTATCGGAGCATTTGTCATTCTCGCACGGATTAGCGAAATAGAATGAATTAATTTTCGGAAATAGATTGTATTAATTTACGATAATTGATCAAACTGATATTATATCGAAATTTCGAACTCTTCGAGTATTTCTTACGAACGCACCTATATTATTATTATTATTTTTTTGATTAAATATTTATTTTTTTAATCAAACATCGCGATCGCTTGTTTTATTTTTTTTTTTTTTTTAGCCCTAATAAAATTTATCCTTTGGGTTAAATAGCTGTGGAATTATCAGGCCAGCGTCGATCATGATTGTAATTCCTATTTTCTATGACTATACCTGAAAGACAGCTGACATTTTATTCATACAGCATGGTTGTAGTGATCTTTATGATCCTCGTACATACGTGTGCAGTATAATGCCAGTAGCATGTGTGTATAGTATTCTTCTAGTCTTCCTAGTAGTCAGCCTCACTTTACATCCTAAGGCAATTACACGTATGTATGATACGTACGCAAGATGAGAAACTTTTCTTTTGTATGTGACGCGCGTTGTGGAGAGAAACTTTATGATTCTGGTTTAACGCTCTTGGTTATTATTATCATTATTATTTTTTAACCGTCTATTTTTTTTCTTCGTTTCAGGAAAGCGATGGTGAAAAAAGTGACCAAGACTTGGTCGTAGACGTAGCCAACGAGGTATTATTCTTTTTTTATAATTACAAATTTTCTACACAAATTTATATATGTATATACAAGCGTAGTATAGAGAAATCGTTATGATATAATGTATTAATTTAATGCCTGTTACAAAAAAAAAACCAAAAAAAAAACCAAAAAAAAAAAAAAAAAAGGAACCAGTTTCACCTCACGCTAACGGTGAACACGCAGATCCACGCGAGAACGGAACTTTGGAGAAACTTGGTGCCCCTGGTCCCGGTGGGGGGCCTTCTTCCGGTACTGCATCTGTAAAGGATAGGCCTCCTTCGAGGAGCGGTAGCTCTTCAGCGCGGAGTACTCCCTCTCTGAAAAGTAAAGATGTAAGATCTTGCGGAGAGCAAGTTCAAATTGGCTTAATTACTTTTCATATTTTCTTATTTAATTGGTGTGTCTTGTGACTTGAATTTTTTAAATTGAAAAAAAAAAAGAACTATATCTATGTATATGTATGTATTATATATATATGTATATACATATATACGCTCGACGAATCACGCAACATTCCATATATTATTATACTTACAGTAAAATAATTCGAAAATTTATTTGCCATTTACCGACCAGCTATTTACGTACATACATGTATATATCTCAACGAAGGTAATATTATTCTATCGTTGAGTCATTAAATTCGAACTTGGTCTACCTCTTTGCTATCTTTAAGTAGCTTGATAGAAATTGTTTTCTTTTTTTCTTTTTTGTTTTTTTCTTTCGTTTTTTGTTCTTATATTATTCTTAAACATGTTTACGCCATTTCAATAAAAAATAAAAAAAATGAAAAAAAAAAAAAAAAATGGGAATGGGAATGGGAATGGGAATGGGAATGAAATCTACACATTTCTTCTTTTTGTTATGTTCTCGTTTACTTTGATCGCTCGACCGTTGAGGTCATTATACTCTCTGGTAGTATAGAGTGGTTTTTACTATAACCAGTAAATACATGGTCAAATTTTTTGCCAATAAATAGATCGACAAACCGGGCACACCTGGGGCAGGAGCGAGGGGATCTCGCAGTTGTACTCCAACTATGGGGGGCATTCCTGGGCCACTGGCCCCACGGGGTTATCATCCCCCATCATCGCAACAGCAAACCCCACCTCAGGGCTATCAGGGCTTGCCCTCCCGCGGCAATGAGCCACCCCAATCTCCTTCATCTTACAACAACTTGCCTTACGCACGACCACCAATGGCAAGTTTATAATCATCTCATTAACTGTTGCATATCATTTCGATAATACGATTTACATTGTTTAAACGAGATATCCATTTGCCTCGACAGAATTCGGTACATTTTATCGCGTTAGTTAGTTATAATCAGATCCTTGGTTTTTTTTTTCTCTTTATTTTGAATTAATTCAACTAAATTACGAGTCTAGAAAAAAATATATATACATATATTCGGATTCGTATATCCTCTTGGATTAAAAGGTAAAAAAAAGTACCAATTGATTTTATTCGTTTATTTTCAGCTCGGATTTGACGGTCACGTTAGAATACCTTCTACTAATGGATTAAGCAACGTTCCTGGGGGAAAACCGTAAGTATTTTTTTTTTTCTTCTGTTGTTGAACGATGGATATTTTTAAGAGAAGTTATTCAATACTGAAGCAAAATAGGTATAGATATTTCGTACTCGAACAATTAAATTACACGACAAAGTTATTATTCGTTGATTTGCAAATCGTTTGTAATTGTCGAAAAATCTCGAAATAAATGTTCATTCTTTCATATCGTAATATTTTATTATAATATAATGATAATTATATCCATAGTTTAATGAACTACTGTACTAAAAGTTTCTAAATAATTTTCTTTCAAACAAAATTTTATTTCCAATTATTTGATTCAGAATACTTAATCCAGATAATTGATATTTTTGATATTATTTTTTCAGCGCATATTCCTTTCACATGAATGGAGAGGGTCAACTTCAACCTGTACCATTTCCAACGGATGCATTAATCGGTCCTGGAATACCGCGACACGCGAGGCAAATCAACACTCTTACCCATGGAGAGGTAGTTTGTGCAGTAACAATATCAAATCCTACAAAATACGTTTACACCGGTGGAAAAGGATGTGTAAAAGTCTGGGATATAGGTCAAGGCGGAAATGGTAGCGTTAAACCTGTATCACAGCTCGACTGTCTCCAAAGAGACAATTATATAAGATCAGTAAAGCTCCTGCCTGATGGACGGACCCTAATTGTCGGCGGTGAAGCAAGTCAGCTCAGTATCTGGGATTTGGCAAGTCCTACACCGCGAATAAAGGCAGAACTCACTTCCTCAGCACCAGCATGTTATGCTCTTGCCATCTCCCCGGATTCTAAAGTCTGTTTTAGCTGTTGTAGCGATGGGAATATCGCTGTTTGGGATCTCCACAATCAGACTTTGGTCAGACAGTTTCAGGGCCATACTGACGGAGCTTCTTGTATCGATATATCAGCAGATGGTACTAAACTGTGGACCGGAGGACTTGATAATACAGTCAGATCTTGGGACTTGAGAGAAGGGAGACAACTTCAACAGCATGACTTTACTTCGCAAATATTTTCCCTTGGGTATTGTCCTAGTGGTGAGTGGCTTGCTGTTGGAATGGAGAATTCTAACGTTGAGGTACTCCATGCGACAAAACCTGACAAATATCAACTACATCTTCATGAATCGTGTGTACTCTCATTGCGGTTTGCCTCGTGTGGAAAATGGTTCGTTTCTACCGGAAAAGATAATTTACTAAACGCATGGCGTACACCGTACGGAGCATCCATATTTCAGGTGGGTATTTTTTTTCTTTGGATGTTTGAATTGGTTTTTTTTTTTTTATCGTATCGTCTTGATCAGTTTGAAGATTATGTGTGGGGGGTGATTGTTCTATTTTTCAGTCTAAGGAATCCTCTTCTGTATTGAGCTGCGACATATCTGCTGATGACAAGTATATCGTGACTGGTTCTGGTGATAAAAAGGCAACGGTATACGAAGTGATTTATTAAACTTTGTGCTACTTGTATATTTTGAATAAAACAAAATAAAACACAAAAAGAAAAAAAAATTAATTAAATAAAATTAATATAAATATAAAATAAAATAAAATAAAATAAAATAAAAATACAGATAAAGATAAACTAAAAGAAACATTGTCATAGATCTCATAAGATTTTTAGTAAGTAATATAATATGCAAAAAAAAAAAAAGTCACGAGGACATTGTACAATACACAAACGTGACTAGGCAGATTGAATTTTGTTTTTTCTCCGTAATAATCTGCCTTGTGTTTGTATAAATGTGTTGATAACTATAATTAGACAGTATCGTGTGAATGATATAAAGTATAAAACAGTGAGACATAGTTGAGTAAGATATTGTTGCGAACAAGTATTACGGCTAAAGGTAGAAATATTACCTTCTAGGTATTTTATTATCAGAAGCATAAATAGGTGTGAAACTCTGTACAGAATTGTACATGTTAGTTGTATTTGGTGCGATGTATAGGCTTAAAAACTTAAATACTACGCTGTAAAGTGACAAAAAAAAAAAAAAACACAAAAACAAAAACAAAAAAAAACAAAAAAAAAAAAAAAAAAAACAGAAAAAAATACTATTTCTCTACTTTAGCTAGATGGCAAGGATTTGATATGAGACAAGGCGAAATCTTTTTAGGGAACTTGGTGCGCAATCTTAATATGAAATATGATGTTACCATAAAAAATTTTGCTTTGGCTCAATGAAATAATTCCTTTTCCAAAAAAAAAAAAAAAAAAAAAATGATTAAATAAATAAATAAAAATAATAATAAAACTTACCAATCATACAATAAGTGTCGTTTTATCTATAGTGCAATGAACGGTATATTTATAATTCTATTTATTATCACTAATAGCCTCCCAGCTCTAGTGGAAATGTACGTTCTCATAAACATAGTACGCCTCCCCAATGCCTAGCAATAATACGTGATAAATAATAACGCAACAATTTTATTTATTGTCACAACAACAAAAACAGTGTCAGTGTTATAAATAAAACTCATTTATGCCGAGAAATTAAATAAGAAAGATCAAGATTACGATATTATGTAAACGTATCAAAATAAATCTGGTAAACATTATATTCTTGCATTTATTACAACACTTTGATATACCAATATTTGTTCAATGTTATTACTAATAAACTTAGCAAATAATTCATCCCATAACGCCCGAAAATCCTATACCCGCCGTACTCTGTCGCATAACTTGTTGTCTGACTTACAGGCGGTAAAAAAAACGCTATGATTGTAGCCTATTGCTGAGCACCGACGATGTGATTTCATACTAAAGATCTAAAATGCTACATGTTGGTATAACATTTCATATGATGAATTTTAGCAACAGTTACAAAATTAGTGGGCCTAGTGCCAATACCAGAGGCAGGGGAATGTAAGTTTTCATCTTGCCTTGGCAGGAGCGTTCGTGCTAAGAGTATCGCTTCATGCGCGGTAAGTAGCGAACAGCTACTGGAAACGGCAAAAAGAGAAAAGGGAGAGACCTATTAACAGATACTCAACTTTCGAGCAGTTGTAAGTGGCAGAAACCCCCCACTTCATGAACCAAGTTCCAGCTGTGAATAAACCAATAGGAGTTTGTCGCTTCCAGTTGCTGCTGTTGCTTGTCGCGAGTGAAAAGACACCCTAAGGTATTCCCTTCTCTATCGATATCGTCCTCGCGGTCACGTGGTAGGCTGGCAAGCCAATGGGAAGCCTTCGGCGGTCCCACGTGATCGAGAAAATCGAAATGGTGGACGTATCGAGACGCAGGATCCCACACGACAAGTTGAAGGACGATAACTGGGCAAGGGCCTAGTAGAGTAATCATTGTGCTGAAATAAACTATTCATTGGATATTTCATTGCTCTTAGTCTCGAATCCATTAAATAAACTGTGACGAATTATACGACGTAAACAATATCGTCAAACGATATAACGGTGAAGTGTATTTTGTGTCTCGAGCGAAGGGGACGGACCCGGACGGCAACACACGGGGGGCTTTGAGGAAGCATGCGTGAGAGCCGAGATTTTTGTTGTGCAGCGTATAGCAGTGTTTCTTTAACAAGGAATAATCCCGTAAAATTCGTCGAACAATCCAGATATTCTAAGGTAGATAAAAACTGTAAGATATTTATTATTAATTCTACGATTAGTTCGTGAAAAATTTTTCATTCGATACTCAACTACGATTATCAGATCCAGGCTGGTTCCAAAATAAGATACATAGGCCAGAATAACTGCTGAGTTTGACAAGCCCCGATCTAGCCCAACAAGTTAGCGATTCGAAAAGTGCGCTGGTCAGAAATTGACCCATTCGATAACCCGTCTAATAAATTACAACTGACGTTTATTGTGTCAATTTTTTTTTTTTTCATCCAATGTCACGGCTTATCAGTTCAATACTCCAATTATCTAGCCAGCCATGATCTTTCTCAAAATATAAAACACATACAGACATGTGTGATGACTGATAAATTATGTCTGATGAGTGTACTTAAATCATTTCATTCGGTTATTCACGTTCACAATAGATCCTTGAGCAAAATTATTGTCACAGAATGATTAAGGAACAAGTTTAGTTGAGTCATATCTAAATTAACAATGAATCTATGTTACGATAAAAATTTTTTTTTTTATCAGTATAATACAATTTTCCACATCACGATTCAGTATGAAGAAAAAATTCAATAAAATCGGGATGTTTTTCCTCAAAGAGATAGTCTAAAATAAATTTTTTGGCCAAACTCCAAAATTATTCGGTACAACATCACAGAATCATAGAATTATTTTAAAATATACTATCTGACAAAAAATATTTTTAAAACCTGATATAAAGTTGGTTGCAATTGCTTTAGATGCGGGTAATTTTCACTCAGCAAACTCTCTAAACATTCGACGTTTCTACATAATAATTATTCACAATCAGTGATAGCACTGCAAACATCATAGCTAAGTCACACAGTGACAGTGTTTTATTATTTTCACACTATATAGTAAACAGAAATAATAATTCACAACGTTGAATAAAATCGTATCAAGTTACCAGCCATAACAGAAGATCCAAATTTATATAGGTGGTTAAATATCAGACATCGTCGTAGAGGTCTGGAAGGATAGTTCAGGAATCACTGTTTTTTTTTTTTTTTTTTATTATTTTCTTCCGTTGAGTGGGAAAGAGTGAAAGTGTTTCTGTCATATATACATATATATTTTATTTTATTTTTCTGCCGAAAAAATAAACAATATTATTATACATACTTTGTGCAAAGAGCATAAATATTTTGGTCACTTCTTCTATTAGATAAAAAATAATCGCATATCATATCATATTGTGCAGAGGGATGTAACTACACAGAGTTTTCTATTTTTTTATTATAATTTTTTTTTTATTCAAATATACATTTTTTTTTTTTTTTTTAAATCTTACGTCAACATTAATTTAGTATATTTGTTTCAGGATCACCATTTCTTCCTCGTGGAAATATTCATTCATCTAAACGTGTAAATCTGGCAATCTTAATAATCTAACAATTTAATATCACATTTAATTATGTTATGATATATATATATATATAATACTCGATAGATGAAAATGCTTACCAAGCATCAGATATTAGAGATTTTTCTTTGGCTCTGATAGGCAAATTAAACAACAATTCAAATTCAAACAGCAATAGCCAACGTTAGTTTAAAACTAGATAAAATATACGGTTTAATAAGGGAATTGCCATCGACGTGTCAATATTGGCTTTAAAACATTTTTAAATACGCATATGAGTATCTGATAAAAAACTAGTTATTGTACAAATGTTTAATAAAGTTGTATCTTTGCTTGTGAGCGAGACTGTACAGTCTACGGAGACTGCTTATATTTTGTTGTAAATGTAAATTAGAACACTCGTTGGAAAGCTTGTAATAATAAATTATATTATTGGAACAATTACTAAACTTAGCGAGAAGGTTTAAAGACTAAGAGTTTCGATTTCATTTCTGTTAATATGAACAAAATTAAGACAAAACTTTACATAAATAATTATCTTGGCAAGGCTTGATAATAAGAACAAAGATATCTAACACCAAATTATTACGCCACTTCCGATTAAGGAAGAAAGCTCTTGGAGAAGGAAGGAAAAGGAAGAAGAAAACACTTGAAAGTGCCTAAAAGAAAATGTTTAAACTGTAATTTAAAAAATATCAAGCATTAGAATCTTTTAAACAAGATGTGTAAAAGGTATTTTAAATACTACCAACGCAAGGCGGATACAACGTTGGAGAAAGAAGACGAAGTGGTTCTGAAGTTTTTTATGGACGACTCGGGACAATCTTATTAACCCTAGTGAGGGCAGGGTGAGTTTACCTTCACAATACATCATTTGATATAAATTTTGATTGCATTACAATAAAAACTGGACAGAAAATTTTCTGACAATGGATTAGAAATGTTAATTCCACTTTGAGATAGAATTTGAAAACGTTTAATATAATATTCACTTTCACTGGACTGATTATTTGATAATTATATTTTGTTCAGGGTTAAAAAATGGATAGCAACGGTTCGGGAGTGGTGCAAGTATTCGTGGGCCAATGGAGCCCCGAATACGAAGCACTCTCAATCAAAGCTACAAAACAAACATCATCTGCGGAGATAGTAGAGTGCATAATAGAGCGCTTAGGATTCGTCGACGCCACTCACTGTAATAGCTACGAACTAGCTGAGGTTGTTGGTAATTCTGTGGGACAGGTGTGTAAAGAGAGAAGACTGGGACCGACGGAGTGTCCTGTAGCGTTAATGCTACTTTGGCCCAAAAATGCAGCTCAGCAGGAATACTATAGGTTTTATTTACGCAAAAAACAACCAGACTACTTGTGGTCTGACAGTAGATTTCCTATGGATCCTCAGCTTTTGAAGGATTATTTCAATCGATTCTTGTATCAACCTCGAGACAAGGAATATCCAGATCTTTGCCAACTGCCAGACCTCAACGAACAAACTCTACTAGACAATTTAAGGGCAAGATTTTTAGCTGGAAACATATACACATACGTTGGGAGTATTCTGATAGCATTAAACCCTTTCAAATTCTATCCAATTTATAATCCAAAATATGTAAAGCTGTATCAAAACCGAAGATTAGGTCCCGACATACCTCCGCACATATTTGCAATAGCTGATGCCGCCTATCACTGTATGCTTAAAGAAAAGAGGAATCAGTGTATAGTTATTAGCGGAGAAAGTGGTTCTGGAAAAACTGAATCGACTAATTTTCTATTGCATCATTTGACTGCACTTAGTCAAAAGGGATCACATGGCAGCGGAGTTGAACAAACTATACTCAGTGCTGGACCTGTTCTGGAAGCATTTGGTAATGCCAAAACTGCGCACAATAACAACAGTAGTAGATTTGGAAAATTTATCCAAGTAAATTACAAGGAAAATGGAATGGTTCATGGGTTAGTAACCAGATATTTGGGTTAATGCATAAAATATAACACAAAACTAATACTTTATTACAATAAAGTGTTATCAATATATAACAACTTCATATCCAAGATATAAATGAATGAGAGCACTGTTTATGTGACTAATTATATCATAATATGTATTATTTCGGCTTACAGGGCAGTGGTTCAAAAGTATCTTTTGGAGAAATCGCGAATAGTATCACAAGGCAAAAACGAAAGAAACTATCACGTCTTTTACTACTTGTTGGCCGGTGCCAATGAACAGGAGAGACAAGTTCTGCATCTCGGAAGTACCGAACAATACAATTATTTAAATAAAAGTGGATGTTACGGCCTTGAGAACATCGATGAAAGACACGAATTCTCCAGACTTAAACAGTCAATGGAAATGGTTGGATTTACACCCGAAAAACAGAGGAGATTATTCGCTGTTCTGTCCGCCGTTCTTTTACTAGGTAACTAATAATCACAGAATTAATAAAGCAAAAGATTCAGTTAGGTGTACAAAAAAAATTTTTTTTTCAATCATTATAATCGCAAAACGTAAAGAAACTTGGAAAAAATTATCCGTATTTTTTCTTTTTCGTTCAAAATAATAATTGCGAAAGTTACAGGCAATTGAATTTCCGTATTTTTGCTATATATAGATATATCTTAGCATGGGTGACGTCACAATGTTACATTTTTGAATTCGTTGTATAAACCCCAATTTTTGCTCGAATGAAAAAAGAAAAAATATGACCAAATTATTTTTCCGTGAACGACTGAAATATACAATAAAAAAATTTCATTTGTACACTCAATTCGATGCATTTAAGAAAAAGCATCAGAATACACATTTAAGTTAGCTTTGGCTTCCAGCTGAACTAACTATTAAGCAATACGCATTATATTGAATGATGTTTTTTAGGTAATGTGGAATTTCAACCAAGAAAGTCTTACCATCACCACGACGAAGCTGTTGCAGTTAAAAATCCTGAAGTAGTAGCACTTATTTCTGAATTGCTCAGGGTAAAACAAGACACTTTACTTGCTGCATTGACCGCCAAAAGAGCTAGAGCATCAGGAGAAACGCTAGTGATCAATTATAGACTACCTGAAGCAATTGCGGCCCGAGATGCAATGGCGAAATGTTTGTACGGAGCATTATTTGACTGGATTGTCCTCCAGGTAATGGGGAAACTCGAAAATTGCCCTTTGGGGAAAGGAAATCTGTAGAGAATCTAACTGTGTTGTTTAATCAGTGTTTTTCAGTTAGATATTTACTTTTTAACAGTATTTAAAATTCGCGATAACCTATCCAATTTTTTGATTTAATATACAGGTGAACCATGCTCTGTTGTCAAAGAAAGATACGCTAAGGGATCACCAAGGAAACAGCATTGGTGTATTGGACATTTTTGGATTTGAAGATTTCAAGATGTGCAACAGTTTTGAACAACTTTGTATCAACTATGCTAACGAACAATTACAACACTATTTTAATCAGCACGTTTTTCAATACGAGCAGCGTGAATATCGTAAACAAGGTATCCGGTGGACGGATATTGGATACAGCGACAACTCAGGTTGCCTTCATCTCATCGAGGGAAAACCTAACGGTCTTTTATGCCTCCTTGACGATCAATGCAAGTTAGTATTGAAAAGAAAAGAATACTTTTATCAATTCAAATTTGATTCTAACAGAAAATTCTCATGTAATATTTCGTTACAGCTTTCCAGGGGCAACAAACGAAACTCTATTACAGAAATTTAATTCGGTACACAAAGAATCTTCCTTTTACGAAGCTCCTCAACGTCGCGAAGCAGCATTTGTTGTTCGACATTACGCCGGTACTGTTAAATATCAAGCTGCTAATATGAGAGAAAAGAATCTCGATCTAATGCGACCAGACGGAGTTGTTGGTGTATTGAAGAATTCTTCCCTCGCTTTTGTTCGTGAGCTAGTCGGGGCAGATCCTGTTGCAGTTTTCAGATGGGCTATCCTTAGAGCATTTTTCCGTGCCCATTTTGCTTTTCAAGAAGCAGGCAGAGCCCACAGGCATGGTAGAGGTGAGCTGAAATTTTTCTAGTATACAGTTTTAATGAGTTTTATGAATTAGTATTGTTGAAATTTTAAAGCAGTTCTATTTTATGCACAGGTAATATAATATAGAGACCTAAATATGACTTGAATAGAATTTTTATTCCATTTTTGTTTTTATCTTTTTTTTTAGCTGATGGAAACAAATCCTCCGTGCAAAATAGGTACAGGACGCCTAATGAAAATTTAATAAGGTAAATAACAATTTTATTATTATTTACACAGCTTATTTGCCTAAACAAATAGGAGTACGAATTAAGTGATTTACTTAACGGTGATTATTCGAAATGAAATAAATGAATATGCTTATAATATCCAGTTTACTTGACAGTGAATATCTTACAAACAGAATTTTTTTTCCACGTTGAAAATTATCAGATTTATTATCTGCCAGGTTCCGGACTTGA
This sequence comes from Macrophya alboannulata, assembly GCA_949628255.1. Taxonomy (NCBI): domain Eukaryota; kingdom Metazoa; phylum Arthropoda; class Insecta; order Hymenoptera; family Tenthredinidae; genus Macrophya; species Macrophya alboannulata. Next base: position 14,977,607 of record OX451209.1, read on the forward strand.
TGAGTTGGATTTCCTTGTTTACCAGATTTTTTGTTTATGATTATATTTCATTTTGCTCGGGAAAATTCTTTGCTGACTGTGGAATAGTTAATGTTATAAATTTGAACAGCATATTACTGTATTTAAAAAAAAATCTATCATAGATAGGCAATTGAACACATCTCTTTAATAACAATGTATCCATGGACAATTTTCTAGGTAATGAGAAATACCTGGTTTGATATGATAAGAGAAGCGACATTAATGGATAATTATCGCAAAACAAAACTAAACTTTTTGTGATCGATCAATTTAAAAAAATTTAAATTACATTTACATAGGCTGTGTTGTCTTTTCTCCCTATAGCCATCTTGTGACGTTATCGGCCGTCAATCTAACTATTAACAGAATAGCGTAAGTGGTCTCATCGATCCACTATCAATGTTTCTTTATAAAAAGTTAGGTCCCATTTGTTACGGTTTAAAAATGAATATACAATTATAAAAAAAATATGTAATTGTATCGATAACAGTATCAGAATTTCAAATTGATTGGTAGCGATTAAATTAGCTCTATTTTCAGATATGTAATTACATATTTTAAATTGTAAATTCATAGAGCGACCTTAGAAATCTGTTTAATATATATTTTCGTTAAAATATCAATGTTCGTTATGAAAGAAATTTTCTATTTTTTTGTTAGATGTGATTGGAATGCAATGAAAATCTTCATACTATCATACGATCATGACATTTCACCATTGTATTCAGCACGTTGATTCACATCATCGTCCAGCATGTCTGTTATGATATAAAAAAAACGTTCATTTTTATTATTATCATTCATATTACATGATCAATCGATTTTGGCATTATAAAGTAAAAGTATTTTTTGGAAAAAAAAAATATTCGACACATTCTCGCTAGCTGAGACATCGGTGGTTCTGAAAATATTTTATTATAGTCAAGATTAAAGGATTTTTCAAGATAATATACGACATAGTAGTTCATAATTTCTTATACCGTTTGTATTCTAATTATCAAACTTAGCACGGTGGAATTTTTGATTTGTTATGTTTGATTGAATACTTCTGTCTTTAATTTCTGTTCTCTTTTTAAAATTGATCTGAGCAAGAACAATTTACCTTATTTAAGAAATGTTTAATATTTTTAATGAAATAGTATTGTCAGAAGCACTGTATTGTCAGATGAATGGCTAAGCATGAGAGAATTTTTCAGTTCACACAAACATAGTCGCCTACCAAGTTATCAGAAGCAGCGCAGCGTCTGCTTACAACCAACAACCCCAACTGCCACATTAACACAAAACGAAAATCACGACAGTGTAAACAACAACAACCGGCTATCTTGGCCACAATTTAGAAACGTTAATCAGATTCAACATCCAACGAATGTCTCTCCGGCGAAGGGTTACTTAATAAAGGGAAGGGAAGATCTGTCCGATGGCCATAATAAGTTCAGGCGGGGCTCTCACACACCTCTAGAGAAGGTGCTTCCAAAAGACGAAGCAAATGTCATGGAACGCGCTAATCAGATTGTTATGTATGTTATTCATATCGGTAACGAAGTAAATTCTCATGAGAGCTTTTTTTCTACTACTGCGCCGAGTAAATACATTGTATAAAAACTATTCTTGGTGACGGGTTTTTTTTTTTTAAATATACACACCCATATTGTAGATAACTATGAGATATCCCTAACAACAATTGCACTGTAGTTTTATCGTTTCACGAATATCCAGTCTACGCACAATGAACGTATCTATTTATTTGATAAATTAAATCGTAACGCTGTAATTTCACAATGAATGTGAAAATCGTAACGTGTCATTACATTACAACATGAAATACCTATCTTAACTATTATTGTTCATATACACTGAAATATACATATATTCTAAGAAATTAATTTTGAAACAATGTTTCTTCAGCTATTTTCAGAAGTAACACGGATTAACTCTATTCCTACATTTGACGTATTTACATATATCAATAACTATAATTGTGTTTTAAATATTTCTCGCAGCCACATTCATTCTTCATCTATTACTCATCCACATTCAAATAATCCAAAACAATATCTGTATGTAGCGGTGATTGGAGCATGCTGTCCATTTTGTTTTTTTTACAATAGAAATAATATCCCGTTGTTAGACTTTTTTATTGTTGATTCAAATTCTTAGTATTACAATAACTATACTTGAATTCCAAAAAGAAATTTCAATTATTTCACATTTGGCTTATGTACTGCATGCTATGTAACTAAATATTTTCTACCTCGATATGGATAATCCCAAATCAGAATAATTATGTAGTTATTTAGCACTGATTTATTGAAATTTTACAATTAATTATGCTCAATACATATCATGCTTGAAATAGATGTGAGAGTATCAAAATTCTTCAAATTGTACAAACCTTTAGAACATATTATGTCACTGCTTTTTTTACTCATGGATAAAAGCAAAATGAGTTTTGTTCTCAAATACCACTTGTATAATTATTATAATTAAAAAGACGAACATATTATTCTACAAGAATTTTCCTAGGGACAGTTTGTTCTTAACATAGCAATTATGTTATATGCATTGATTAACTGTGCTACCTCAAGCACCCTTATATGTGGAATCTAATATGGCTATACTGCTTGATTAAGTTCATTATACTTTCTTTCATGTGTTTCCTATCATCTGTAAGCAACCATTTTATGAATTCAAGCTTCACGTTGGTCCAATGAGTAAACAATGTTCATACTTTTATAGGAAAAACAAATCATTTCGACCACGAGAGCGGGGGAAAAAAGGATTGAAGAATCTCCAGACAGTGAAAACACTAGCTGGAAGGACACAGAGCTATGGTGCGGGAGGTGGACCTGGAAAAGCTAGAAAACAACCAATGACAGTTTCAGCACAATTCCAACAGAGTCTTCACAGCCTAATGGACACTTTAAACCAGGCTAATCCCTTCTTTATTCGCTGCATTAAAAGCAATGCTAATAAGGTCCCTAACAAGTTTGACGAAGAAACTGTGCAGCGGCAGCTTAGGTATACTGGTATGCTAGAGACTGTACGAATCAGACAAGCTGGCTTCAATGTTCGACTGGCCTATGAAGAGTTTATTCAGCTTTATCGAATGCTACTTCCCAAAGGACTTCTTAGTTCACAATCAGACGTTAGAGATTTCTTGTTAACTTTGGATTTGAACAGAGATAATTATCAGCTTGGATCTACTAAAGTGTTTCTTCGTGAGTCAGAAAAAATCAAGTTAGATATTGAATTGCATCAGCAAATTATAACCAGTATAACGACTATACAGAAATGGTTCAGAGCTTGTCTTGAAAGAAGAAAGTTTATTAGGCTAAAAAATGCTGCTGTACAAGTACAATCGTTTTGGAGAATGGTCACTGCTCAGAGATTAGCCCAGAATATACGCGCTCGTATTGAGGCTGCAACTCATATTCAGGCTACTTGGAAGGCCCATAAGCAGTATACTTGGTTTAAGAAGCTTAGATCTGGGGTCATTGCGTTTCAAGCTTATGTGAGAGGTAATAATGCGAGGAAACTGTATCAAGAGTTGAAAAGAAAAAGAGGAATAATGACTGATATTTTGACTGACAAAGAATTGCAAAGGAGAATAATTGAAAACGTTGAGGCGATTGAGGAGAAACAATTCAACCACGAGGATACGGAATACAAAGAATCCACTTTTGAAGAGAAAATACTTTATCCCAGGTTTTCAGATGATGATAAGTGCGTAATTTTATTGCAATTTGTTGAAACCAATATCTTTAGAAGACTCTCACACATATTCTTTATTTTTAGAACAATTAACGAAGAGCACCTCCTGGCACAAGCATCACATGGCGAGAAGTTACCTTCCAATCCACCAAGAAGCACCGAATCTCATGAACGTATTTTACCCCCTCTAAGGTAGGATTAACACACAGTATGAATAAATAAATACTGTTAATATTTTTTGTATTGACTCTTGAATAAAATCAACATTGAAACAACATTTTCAGAATGGAAGATACAAACAAGGAAGCTTTGGTCGTAGATTCAAACATTTCATATTCCAAGCGGAAGTTAACTCCTAACAAACGTTTGCTGAATGATCCATCTACTCCATTAAAACCTGAAACGTTTCACGGGGAAGACATGACTGAGCGTAAAGGAAGTCTCGAAAGTTTGGCAAGTTTAAGAAGCTTCGAATCTCAAGTGAGCGCAGATAGTTCCGAGTCTCATTATTCTCAGGAAAATGTTATCAGTGGTAACTTGAATAACAAACCTGTACCACTCACAAGAACGAAACGAAGTGAAACAAATCCGTTAGTCACTGTTAACACTAATTTAATACACGCCAGTAGAACTTCGACAATTAACAAAAGAACCGACAGTACATCAACTGGATACAGTGACGGAGAAACTGACGGTGATACACCGAATACTGTTCAGAGTGCACCTCCAATGTTTACATCATCACCAAGGTTTCCAGTTATATATCCTAATTCAAGTTTAACTTTAACTCACAGTCCTAACGCTGATATATGGCGAAGAAGAGCAGACTTTGCTTCTAGCGATTTCAGTGATTATCTTATGCCTATCTCATCAAAGTCTGCAGTTACTAGATCTCCTAATGTTTCACAGTATCAAAATATTAATGAAACATTGCTGAATCAGGCAAGATTAGAGAGGCTGAACGAAGCTTCAAACTTTAACGTTAAACATGAATCTAATGATCGACTTTTTAAAAAGGAAAGTACTTCTAGTCGAGAACAGAGAAGGCTCAGTGACAATGTAATGACCGGTGATCGTTTGGATAGTGTTACAAACTCAATGGTAAAAATTGATCGTTTTGGTTCAAATAAGGATTACGTTTTAAGAAGACAAAATTCTGAAGGACATACGACTGGTAAATTAGAAATAGGTATTGACGACGGTTCTGGTAAATCGCCATTCAGTAGTTCTTTTATATCCAAGGAAACAGACGTTATGATAAAGGAAAATCCAGAACCAGATGTTCCTGTTAGAAGTGCACGGAGAAATCGGCCTACTAGAGAAGTTCAGTGTCGATCAATGGGAGAAAGCGTATCTGAAACGAATGCAAACGAGGCGAGGAACATATTCCTTGGTACCATAAAAGAAACAAATTTAAACAAATCACCAAATGTATGGACTAAAAAACATGGCTCTAACGAAAAAACTGTTAGATCCACTGACAATCAAGTAAATAACCTTGAACTAATTTACAAAGGCCAGCAACCTGGCAAACGAGTAAGAGCAAATGCAGTAACGTCATTAGAATTGCATAGGAGAAATTCAGATCCTGCGACTAAAGTTTCTGGACTTAACGTAGACAAAAGTTTGGGAACTGACACTAGTCCAAATGACTTGAAGCCTCCTCCAGGGATGGAACTTGAGTTCAAAGGCAACCTTCTCATCTTGGCTGGACATACATTTCGAAAAGTTGCTAGATATTCTAAAGACGATGTTTGCAAATGTTGTCATGTAAAAATGGACGCATTTTTGACACCGAGATACAAGTGCAGCGATTGCAAACAACTCTATCATGTTAAGTGTGTTGAGAATGGTGACATACAAAAAATGCCTTGCTTATCGCCGAACACACCTGATAGAAGGAAAAATCGTAAAATAGGAAGATCGCAATTTGAAGCTGCAAAACAACATGTCGTATCAAAATTCAGTTTGACTGGAACTTCGGCTTTTTCGGATAGTACTGATAAGATAATTTCAGATGCTAAGGAACTCGCTCTCATGCAAGACTTTATCACAAAGAAAATATACAAAATGGAGGGACAAGAGGAGGGGAAAAAACCAAGCGAAGTTGATCGCGTTTTTAAACAAGCTTTAGGAAAATTCAAGGACGATCTGGTCATAACTTACAGCGTCGCTATTCAGCAAGGAGTTGAAGGAAACATAAAGTACACCGATTTGATAGCAAATTTTTTACACGTCTTGGAGACTGTTTGTAAACAAGAAAATACCAGAGAGGATTTTCCTGTTACAATGGGTGTCAATGCCTTCCGAGGATTCATGAACGAGTTTATGACCCTTGTGAAAACTGAAGCTCCGGAGAAACAGAGCAAGAGCAAACGGAAAAAAGATAAAAAACGAAAACAGGAAGAACCAATACATCATGGGAATCACACTTTCCAATTGACTATAATCAATATTCCAACGGCTTGTGAGGTTTGCACTTCTTTCTTCATGTGGCCAATTGAAAGAGGACTTGTTTGCCAAAGTAAGCATTTATAATTATAAATCTTATTTCTACTAAGCTTATCAATACTTGTAATAATTTCACAAGTACTCATTTGCTTTACACGTATTTTTGATTATTAATTTTTTTTTTACTTTTTCCAGACTGCAAATTAACATGCCATAAAAAATGCTATGGGAAAGCAACCGCAGAATGTGGCAAAGAAGGAACGATACTTGAATCGAATTCACGGAAAATTTTTGGTATTCCATTGTACAAGTTAGAAGGCGATGGGAAGGTACCTCTTGTTGTCGACAGATTAATTACAACAATAGAACTGCACGGTCTCTACACAGAAGGTATATACAGAAAGAGCGGTGTGAGCTCAAAAGTTAAAGAATTGAAAGTAAAAATGGACGAAGGTGATTTAGAGAAAGTGGACTTTGAAAATTATCAAGTACATGTTCTGGCTGCGGTTTTGAAGAGTTTCTTCAGAGATATGCCCGAACCTTTGCTGACTTTTGAATACTACGACGATTTTCTCCATGCAGCAAATCTCACCGATCCTCACGATAGAATCTCCACACTTTTTGCAATCCTTAAAAAACTTCCTAAACCAAACTTCGATCTAATGGAACGATTGATCGTTCATTTAGCAAGAGTCGCTCTCCACGAAATTGACAATAGAATGTCATCATCTGCTTTGGCCATAGTATTTGCACCTTGTATTCTCAGGACAAACAGGACTCTACCTGCGCAGGATTCCCTCCAAGATGTAGGGAGGCAGACACGATGCGTTGAGACAATTGTTCAAGAGAAATTACGAGTTGTAAGGGCTACTTTAGCTGATATAAATACCCTTGAATCTGCAAGCCAAACTGCTACTCATCGTCTTTCCAGTCTTCGATCATCTAAAATTTTCAGTCCTGAAGAATTAGGGATCGCAACTCCTAGTGTTTTAGTACGCGGCGGTAGTACCGAAAGAGGAGATGAGGAAGAGGCACTTCTCGTTGGTCATATTCAAGAAATACAAAAAGAAAAAGCACTTCTTACATTGACTTTGCCAAGTCTTACCAGAGCTTCGTCAGATGACGATCTCCTACTATCAGCCACAGATTTGGACGATGGTTCCCTAGATGACCTCATGCCCCCTCCTGGTGGTTAGTGTGTTTTATTAAAGGATAAATTCATGAGATAATTATTCAAAGTGAAGTACAGCATGATATTGATTACAGAGAATAGTTGTTTGATATGTTTTTTTTTATTGATATTTTTCAGATGGTATTACACGAAAGAAAATAATCCACAGACAAAGATCAGCGGATAACGCATTTCCCACTGTCGTTAATGTTGATGAAGATATGGTAATGGTATGACCAGTGGTTATTATCCACAGATAAATTTGTTGTTAAGTATAACTAGGGGGTGATATACATACATGTATAGTATATGGAGAATATCTATATTTTGAGCAGAAAAAAAAAAATATTGGCTCTTTGTTTAACTTCTCCATGGTTCTGCTTTTAATTGTCGTTGGCTAAGATTATTGGGAAAAAATTTCGGTGTTAATGCAAAAATTGACTTATAAGGTAGGTCGAAAATTTGTTGACTCCATTCGACGCCAAGTTGGTGTTACTTGCATTTGACTAGAATATTGATATACCAATATTATGAAGGGTATGTGAAAGCAAATTATTTTATAATTAAAATGGTTTTATCTTTATCAATAATGCGACGAGAGATAGATAATTAATAGTACACACATACATACATACATCGATCAGGCCTTCTAGCCAATGAATTTTGATTTAAGATTTTATTTCTCTTTACGTATCCTTAATGTAATATCAGCTTAATTACGAGAGGTAATGAAACTTCCGTAAACATGATTTTATTATTCAAAAATGCATTCCTTGTTAAAGACTGCCGTTCATAACTGTTTAGCGATCATTATTTGGGCATTTTACATTATTTTTAGTTTCGCTTAATATTTTATATCATTTAAATTACACTCTTACGATTATTTTGCTCAGGTGTTTTTTTTTTTTTTTTTTTTTTTTTTCATGCACAGAAAAAACTAATTGTAATAATTTTTCTTATTTTTTATTTTTATTATTATTATTATTATTTTTTCTTAATCAATTCATTATCGTCTTTCATGTTTTCCGACAATGAAAAGTATTATTTATCATTTTCATTGAGCATAGATCAATTTAATTAGGTAATTCACGAATAGGGTCAGTAGAAGAACATAAAAATTTATGGATTAATAACATGGAGTTGACAAATATGCTTGGAAAGTTTTTTTTTTTTTTTTTTACCAGTATTATCTATTTTTTTTTTCCAAACACCTTACATAGCCGTTTAGTCGTCACGGCAAAATAATGATACTAAATTATTAAATTAAGAACCAGGGGAGAAAGTTATGAAAAAAAAAAAACAAAAAAGAAATACTGTTTGCATAAAGAGAATAGAAGAAAGAAAGAATAAACCAAAATATAGTGTGTACACTGTACATATTATTATACTACTGTTCCATGATATTCTGTTATTATTGTTACATTTATGATAATGTTGCCAAGATTATATTTCTACTATTGTCGTTAGGTAACTTTTTCGATACTACCCTAGGAAGTATCCTTTACCTATTAGTAAATTTTTTGAATTTTCATCACGGTTTTTTTTTTTTTTTAAACTAGTTTTATTTCGTGCCTTTTATGCAGAGACACTGAAGAGGCAGACTGATCAGAATTTTTATTATTTTTTTTTTCATTTCTTTTTTTTTTTAAACGAATAATCATTTCATTTTGTTTACTAATTAATTCAAACTCCTTTTTGGATTTTTTTTTGTAGCTTTTTTTTTCCTCTCATTTTACATCTCTTTGTATATAATTTTTGTTTTAAGTGTTGGCGAACAAAAGGTTTGGGAATAATAGTGGAAAAGTAATCTTTGAAAAAGTTACTCGACGAAGACGCTTGTCGTTTGATTCCATATCAAAGTTAAGTTTTTGATAATTAACTCGGTATAAAATTAATACATGGTCATATATACATAGATTTACATTGATTAATACACCTAAGAAAATAATGGTGACTGCAACATGATATTATGAAAACCCAGTGTTTTAATAATCGGGACAACTATAGGAACTCCCCCCCCCCCAGCCCCCTTCGAGTACCGATTTTCAGGCATAATACTTAACTTGAATATTATGTGTTATTGTAATACAACTGGTTTGATATTCTTCCTGTGTGAGATTTCTAAGGACTCAGCGTACCTTTTAGCGTAATCAAACAGCACTGTACAATTTTTAAGTCTAATTCACAAAGAAAGGCAGGTGGGCTCGTGTGACTAATGGAAGTACATTGCGCAATGTTATATTATTTCTGGAAAAAATAACGATTTATTCGTGAAAATTGATTTTTATTTCTAGGTTCGAGCGAATAAATTCAATATTCCATTAAAAATAATGGATCAAAAATAACACACTGTTTAGAAAAATGTAGAATGTGCTGATCGATGACACGAGCCTTCCGATTCGGTTAATCTGTGTACAATTGTGTTTAGAGTTCAATTCTGTATATGACAGAATTACTAATCGTACTAGGATTATGCACTCTTTACTTAAAGGAAAAAAAAAAAAAAAAATAACAAAAAAATGTTGTCTGTTCTTCCAAAATCTATTCTATTTAACTACAATGTTGTTACTTTCAGAGGTTTTTAAAAAAGTAAAAAAAAAAAAAAAAAAGAAAAAAAATTGAAAGAAAAAAAAAAAAAATTAAAAAAATTAATCATAGTTAACGATAATGAACACAATTTTTAACGAGTTTAATCGACCTTAGTCGACAAAATATTTTAAATCTTTTAGACTATTTTAAAAGTGAACGATTGGTTCAAATCTTTTATGCTTTATATATTTTAAAGTATGAAATATAAAATAACTTAAAGAAATATAAAAAGAAGAAGAAGAAGAGAAAAAAAAAGAAATTTAAAAAATTAGATGATTACAAAAAATATGAAAAAAAAGAAACCAATGTAATTGTTATTTTCCTATTATTGCCATGACATCTTGGTGAGCTTGAACAAAACAAAATGTTACTATTGAAATTATGGCGAAGAAATTATTTTTAACTTATAACCCACAGCACGGTTTTATGACGCACTTGAGTGTTGTACTGTTTCACGGAAATAAAAAGTGTGCAGTTTAGATTTATATCTAGATATTTGTTGTCAAGGTATATAATTATATACATATATAAAAATAACAATAACTAAACATTAATTATTATTAACTAATATATTATGAACACATACGCTTCTATTGTGCATGGTGCTTTCCATGGGTGCCAGGTGCGAGCAGTGATTCTACTTAATAATTTGTTATTAAAATATAATTACACATGTTCTATATTTCGGGATTCCTAAAAAAAATGTTGAAAAAAAAAAATCATTTTTTTTTTTTATTTCTTTGTAATCCTGAGATATGGGAAACCGTGTCACAAGTGTAACTGAGTAACTGACCCAAAAACACTCATGACAATATTGTGTAACCATTAATCAGACTCGTTGCTTAACAAATCCTTGCGTAACAAAGAATAATGATCAAACGTTTCCATAGTAGAAAAAAAAATCAAATAGAATAAAAAAAATTAAGTCTCTGATTTACGCACGTAAGACTCTAGGTGCAAACATATTTCTCTCCGCTAAAACGAAATACAAATTGTTTCTCGTTACGAGTGGTGCCATAATTCAGGACTCTGTGTATACAGCAGGTCAAGCCGGATCGGAAATGTAAACGGTAAATATCATACGTTATGCACGGTTTTCGAATTCGATATGTATTCCCGCGTCGTTTATCGTGAAGCGGACCCGGCCGAGTCTGACCAATCTACGCTGTTACTACCGCAATTACTTTTTTTTACTGCTATGCTTTTACTACTGCAATCATATTTCCGCGTCTGTATTAAATATTAACGGGATTTTATTTTACTTCAACTAATATTTTTACGTCGATGCACAGTGCCGAAATATGCTTGATATTAAATCGAAGTATAGATGATAATAGCCACATCGTAAAGGGAGTAGTACAAGCAGGTCTGCAAGCGGACCGGCTAGGCTGAGTCTGCTTCTTAAGCCATGCTGTGACTACTGTAATTTCTTCACTACTATGCTTTTACTACTGGTTCGGACTTTTGTTCTCTTTTCATCATTTCTTGATATCGACGTGCTGAAATATACTTGGAAAGTAAATCGAAGTAGATAAAGTAATAGATGACAAGCCTCATTAGCAGTAGTATAAACGGGTTCAGTCAGCCTTAACCGGTTCCCATAACGACTCAGGAAAAATAAAACATCTTATGACATTTCGTTATTATTTTTTTTTTAATCTGAATTATACGGCTCGTCGTAGAAGCACCTTGTAAATCGATATACAGCGTGGATTACTGAGCTTAGGTGTCGCACCAAATCCGTAATCCCTTGAAGTTAATTACGTGAAATCTAATTCTAGATGATTATGTATAGTGAATAACGATATGTGACACTTGAATATCGTGGAAATAGAAAAAAAAAGCCAAAAATCGCAGGCGTGTAAAAAAACCCTGTACTTAGTAATCCTAGTCTGAGGATATTTTCCCTAGAGTTCTTCATTGCTCTTATAATATTATAATAATTCACGCAGTGGTTTGAATTGATCAATTTTGAAATGTGGTGTTGTGAGATCTGCAGGGTTCAAAGCTGAGCGTTCGATGGTCTTATGAATAGGTATATAGATAGAAAAATTTAGATGCTTGCATTATGTCACGTGGCACAAAATCATATCATTAACTAATTAAAACAAAGATGATTCTATATCAGATATAAGTGATGTATTATATTTTAATCTGTACAAACTTGTTATCGTGTATAACTTCGGTTGAATTTACATGAGGTCTTTTTTTCTTTTCTTTTCATTTTTTATTTATTTTTTTTTCTATTTTTCTTAAATTTATTTTATTTTTCGTTTTTATCAATTTTTTTTTTTTTTTCTTTTTAATTTTTGAATTAATTTTTTTTCTTAATGCAATGCAACGCGATCGCATATTCATAATGCAATATATATTTTCGTTCAACCATCGTAGATTTCATAAATGATTTTGTGTTGGTGCCATTCATGCTGCCATCTCATAAAAAACCATGTCCAATGTGTGATAAGCACTCATTTATCATCTTTGTCTTAAACCCGTAATGGTTGATATTGACAGTGTCCAAAATAGCCCCGTCAAAACTGAAGCTAGTATAACCACTAAATCGTCGCGATATTATGCTCTTCCCGTTTGTGTCTTGGCATAAATCTAAACATGATATATATATATATATATATATATATATATATATATATATATATATATATATATATATATATATATATATATATATATATATATATATATATATATATATATATATATATATATATATATATATATATAAATGTGTATATATATATCTATATACAAGCAGTAGTATGTATATACATATGTATAGATGTAACTTATATAATATAATATACTTGTTATTTTTCTTCGATATGTATGATGTGAGAATGCGTGTTACCAACATTAGGTATTATGTTAAAGAAAATTTATCGATAAAGAAAAAAAAAAAAAAAAACTAAGTTTAATGAAAAAAGAAATCTCATTTATATCTATTTTAACGTTTATATCTAATATTAATAATGATTAGCCTTTATCTATGTTATATATATATATATACATCGTTATTATCTTTTTATCCAACGAGAGAAAGTACTATCGAACTGTCACTTTAGTTTAAGTTTAGTTTAAAACAAACAACAACAACAACAAAAAAAAATTTTTTTAAGCAAACGTTTTAACGGCATTTATTATTTTTATGATACTTTATATAATATAGTACTCGTACAACGTGTGAATAAAAAGTCCTTTGATGCAGATTTTAAGCTGACGTTCGGGCTTCGGGATACGTGAATATAAATCCTGGATTATTGATTTTTAAAGGATTATTTCGTTCCTGGTAAAAATGCAAACTCTATTTTCTTACGTCGGCTCTGTTCGGGACATTAATTAACATTCATATCGGCGATGTAACTTACTTTTTATTCACTCCAATTCTCGTTTATATACACAACATACATATACATATACCCTAATGCGGATGTAAGCTCTGCCGTCATTTGCTTTGCGATATGAAAAATAAAATAAAATAAAAAAAAAAATAAAAAAATAATAAGAATCAAGAAGATAATGACGCGCTTAGCCGGAAGACTATTTCTCAAACATTTTTCATGTAACATATTATAAGTATAATAATATAATTCGCACGGTATTGTTAACAATTTTTTCATTTTTTTTTTTCCTTTTCTACCAGAGTTTTTAGTGCTGATTTGTTCAAATAATATTTTGTATAATCATTCCTAGAGAACGTTACATACTTATAATAAGATTTCAGGTCCGACTCGTATATGATCTGATGAAAAATCTGTGCTTTTGACTCTGATAATCAATCAAGCATTTTGGTGCCAGATCACCATATTATTATTTACGTCTTGTTCTTAATATTATTTTTTTCCTTTTTTTTTTTCAATCTTTTTTCTTTCTTTTTCTTTTTTCCTTTTAGCGAGTCTGCGTAATGTGAGTGTGTGCGTGTGTGTGATTCTCCGTGATTGCCTGTAATTTTATATTAATATTTGTAAGGCAAGAAAAAAAAAAAAAAAAATATGTACAGCATACCTGATATTAATAATAAGTACCTACCTATATATTAAACGGCATGTGTTTTACTTATAAATATACAAGTCTTACGAGTATCACCCGCTACTATCATACGTAATACAGAATTCTAAACTGATGATTGCCATGTCATAATAAATTGCGGTACAAAACATTGCGCGATTATCGTTCAGCTTGAAATATTTTTGTATTCATCGCGACGTGTGTTCAGTTATCGAAGATATATACTAGGGTGGTCGTTGAAAATAAAAATTTCCGTGCCGCCCCCCAAATCAACTTTGAATACATAAAAACTAATCGTGTAATTTTTTCAGAATTTTATTTTAACATTTAACCCTTGACCAAAGAGGATGAACGTTTCCTTTAAAATGTACGGGATTTCGCGTTTTTTCCAGTTATTATTTCATTGTAGAACTAACTATGGGCCTAAAAATTTGAAATTCTCACATATTAGTCTAATAGAATGCTGCCGCGTGGAAAAAAATTGCCTACCCTCAAAATTTTGTATGGGCTATCCTATGCCAATATGATGATTTTTTTTTTTTTTAATTTCATCGAACGTTGCTCAAAAACATCGGGAAACATATATTTTCGATGTAATTGAGCAACATTCGATAAAATTGAAAAAAAAAAAATCATCATATTGGCATGGGATCACCCATACAAAATTTTGAGGGTAGAGGGTGGCAATTTTTTTCCACGCAGCAGCATTCTAGTAGACTATTTTGTGAGAATTTCAAATTTTTGGGCCCATAGTTAGTCCTACAATGAAATAATAACTGGAAAGACCGCGAAACCCCGTGCATTTTAAATGGAAAATTTCATCCTCTGTGGTCAAGGGTTAAATGTTGAAATAAAATTCCAAAAAAACTACACGATTAGTTTTTATTTATTTGAAGTTAATTTGGGGGGCGGCACGGAAAATTTTATTTCTAACGACCACCCGATACATACATATATTTTTTTTTTCACTATATATAAAAACCGTCAGAACTCTCAGTTCATATAGACGTTATTTGATATCATAATTCATACTATAATTTTACTAACCAGAATGACAGGAATTTACATGAGAATTACCAGGTACAAACAGTGTCCACAGTTTCATATATCGATATGTGACATTTAATCAACAGGCTTAGAATTTTGAATTACCATGTATTTATTTATTATACGTAGAAATTTTCACGAATTATATCGACAAATTTATTAATTAAAAATAGTTATTTTGACTACTGGAAATGAAAGAAATCTGTAAAACAGGTAAATATTAATTGAACATAGATACACGGTGCATTATAGGTGGAATCGGATGTCTCGGGGATTCCGGGTTTGCTAGTACATTGCATAAATTTTAACTGTAACGATTCATAAATCAACTAGACTCCATTGTACAGTCCTGTTTTTTTTTTTTGTTACTTGAATTTGTTTCTTTATCTTTTTTCTTACAACTGAATGAAATTTAAAAAATTATTCCCGTCTTATTGGAGGGTGGCTTGCGCCCTCGGTAATAAATTAGATAGTTGAAAGATCGATCTATATGCATTATCATTTTGATTATCGTTCAACTTTGAGTTAAACGCTTCGTAATTTATATCGAACTCAACTGTATAGAAGCAAATTTCCATAATAAAGGGGCTGCGAGTGTCTCTCGTCTCTCTACTCGTATGCCAATTATAATCATTAATTTCGATAATGGGTAAAATGTCGGTGAAGTTCGTTGGAATAAAAACCGAGCATTAACCATCCTCTCACGGGATCTGATTCCATACATCCGTAATCGTAGCTCGCATTCACCCTTCGTCTGGTGTAAAAAAAAAGAACGCAGAGAAGTAAAAAGAAACACGTAACTTGTTGTTTTTCTTTTTCTCTCTTTTCTCTCTTTTCTCTTTTTCTTTTTTAATGCGAGATGCGTTCACGTGGTGCAGTCGATCGCACATGTTGACTAACGACAAACAATGCTTGTGTACGACCTCATACTGTCAATGAGCAGTCTATTTATTTTTATAACTGACGAGTCGCGATTCCGTTCATTAGCGTGCCGGAGTCAGAGATCGACCATTGACCCGTATCTATATCGGTCGTAATCATGGTCAATGATAAAACTAGCGATGGCATGGGTCAGCAGGAAGGTATAAGTACTTTAGCCGGTGACTTCGTGACGTATAATAGAATCCCGTTGAAATTTTTCGGCTAGTAGTATACCGTTATGCAGGAGAATCGATGGCTTGTGTCTGTCGGGGTACATGGGCGCAAGCGCACCTCTAATTCGGCGGCGGTCGATAGGGCAAACAGACACCCCTAGTTGAACCGGTTTACCGACGTGAGTGTGAGGAAGAGGTGAATAGAAGAAGATCGAGAAAGACACCCTCGTCAAGTGTACGTAGTACACCTACGAATATAGCGCGTCGTATTCGACCCTACCACTACACTACGTACACCTACAACGATCTGCACTATCGTTGGGAATGTCTGCTGCAGTTACTGCCGCGAGAAATTAATTATAAAACGTCATTACGTTACTTGTACTCCCGATTCGAGAGTCCAAGTTACTCGGCTAGGTCATTAGCGAGTTCATTCGACGTCCGCTAAACTGTTACACCACCGTTCAGAAACTCTTCGCCTATATATATATATATATATATATATATATATATGCCATGTCTGATATGTATGTATACAGCAGTTTAGTTTCCAGAATTTTAGGGTAGGGAGGTCTTGTTGTCAGGGACAAAATATATGATGCCTTTTTTCCTTCTGTTTTTTATTTTTTATTTTTATTAGAACCATTAGGTTTATGAACTGGTAGACTTTGTTAGTCTGATTACATGTCGTGATACTATTTTACTATTAATTCTTATTGACTTTGGGCTGGGAACTGTCTAGCCGTGTTCGACAGTCGCGTAAATGATATATGTACTTTTCTTACGTTTTATTCTATTTCTAATCCCCGAGGTCTGCTAGGTAGACCGTAAAAATTGGCAGCACGTAGAGTCAATTGATTAAACACGTACAACGTTTGTTCAGAGAAAAGAAGAAGAAAAAAAAAAAAAACAGGCTGGCATTAAGCAGTCGGTTGATTGGTACTTTCAAGGTTATTCAAGGTGACAACTAATCGGACGGAAGGTATACCGGGATAGGGAATGACGAAAAGTATTACTTTCAGCTCGTCAAGACCCCTCGAGCTGATCCAAATCAAGGATATTACCAGGGATAAGAGACAAGTGATAAGGACACAGGACAGACCGGGCGGAGTAGGTTTAGCCGGCGAATAACCAACAGGCGTTGTCTCAATGAGGTGAAAGTAAATCGGAACTAAGTTATCGGTGTAAACCATCCTCGATTCGCAACGCAAAGAGCCGTTATATCTGTCGCGATTATTTCGTTTAGCCCAAATTCTAAATTGGGGGACGAGTTGTGATTTGTATATATATCTATTACCGACCCACACCAATCTCTCTATACATAAACCCATAGATAGCGGATTCATATCGCGTGTACGAGTCAAATGAGGGGGGGCGGATAAAACTTTGACTGAACGAATAAAGTCGGACTAAATCTTTTTTCTTTATGTGCATTTGATTTTATCTTATATGTCATTATACCCCCCTCGTAGATCCATCTATTTACTGTTTTTCTCATTCTCCCCATTTTCTCACATGAAACATATTTTATAGATCCGTTACTATGATTTTTCACGGAGTCGATAAGTCGGACGTTATAGTATGAGGTAACAACTGTACAGTGCAGTCACCGCAGCAGCAGGGTAGTAGTGCGTGTCAGTGTACCGTTGGTGATGTAGGCGAGACTCGCGGTCTTGAGAAATGCAAATCTTGTAGAAACTCAATTAGTACGAAACCAGACGCAGGGAGACAAGGCAAGGCTTAAATTCTCTACCTAGCTCTCTAATTGCCATCGGCCGTTATCTGATTTCATCTTTACGCAGACGGTTTTAATTATATCATCAAGAAAATCGCTATCAACCGTCGACCGTGAAAGGCGTTCTGGTAGTTATCTGCGGAACCATATTACGCATCTGTATACCTATACTTATATACTATATATATTGACCAGAGTCGGATGAGGGTACCCAATTTTTGGCAAAATTTTTTGGGCGAAATTCAATGCCGAACGTGTGTAACCCTTCGTAAGGTTGTCCAACGCGTGGACCCACTGCAGAGTCGGGGAATCCCCAATTCCTCTTCTCTCAACATCATTGCTACTGTATAGACGTCCCGGAACCCGTCTGTCCGCTCTATAGGGTAGGTGGAGTAGATACCCGCGTCAAGAGAACTCCGAAGTACTTCGAAACGAGAAACGAGGATTGATTTCAATTTAGGTACCTATACATAGGTATATAGCATAGGACAATAAGAGTGACCGAATGAGGATCACCGAGTTCCTCAGCTCCGAGGTACGGAAGGAAACCGGAATGGAAATGGGAACGGGTACACTCTGGAGGCGATCACAGATGGTCGTCAGCGACGCAACTGCCCGAAATATACGACCCAGCTCTACGTAGCTACGGCATATCCTGGGAAAAGTTTAACTCAGTTTAGTAACCAGGAGCAACGGGTGTGTCACACGACCTACGTGCATGTTCCCGGTCGAGACCGACACCGCGGACGTGATCCCGTCGCTAACTCCTGGAGGTAGCCTCTCAAGTCGATTCGTTACCGACTATACCCGGGGCCCGAGACACCCCGAGAAAACCCCAGTGCGTTATTGCGTGTTTGCCAACCCAGCTGTCGTGACTAGAGGGATGACCCATGGCCATCCCAACTTTCATTCTGGCGGATATCACCTCCGAGATAATATCAAGTTCGAGGGTTAAATTGTTTCTAATTTCTGCTTTACTGACGACTCCACAGTAGCAAATAGAAAATCGGCTGGAGTGTAAAAAACTGTAAATATATGAATGTCGAGGCTAAGCTTTAGGGATGTTCGTGCATCAACCTCAAGCCTACATATTCGACTAATTGAAGGTTTAGGATTTTGGTAGGTAAAACGTATGTCCGGGAGTGTGAAATTTCCATTGGAAAAATGCATTGCCATCGGTGTATCACGGCTGCTCCATTCTAAAATAGAATTGGCAGCCCCGGGCTTTGATCCAATCGGGTATTCATTCCTCGGGGAAATCTCCTTGTGTTCTCCCCGTTTAAAGGGGGTTTTTTTTTTTTTTTTCTTTTGTGGGGGGGTTGATTCAACCGCCGTCTTTTCTCAGCGCCTTGGCTATGCCTCGTTAAAACGCCAAGATATCTCGGCTATAAGGTATACTCGTGTAAAGATATACGGTATATATGTATATACACGTTATACCGATGGCGTATATACTTACTCCGTTCACCTTAACGTCGGATACGTTGCCTCGAGATCAAATACGTCGGTTACCAAGGTAGACGCGAGAGACGGGTAAAAATAAACAACCTGCAAACTGCATCGCATTAAACCCAGCCAAACTCCTCCTACGCCCGCGACAGCTGTCTACCCTTCCTTGTACTCGTACGTGTGTACAGTATTATAACTTTAGCACTTAGTACAAGTACATCTCCACCAGCCTTACACACGTTCGTACACATAGAGATAGAGATATACGCGTAGGTAGGTATGTGAGACGTCTTCCGCTTTTGGTGGTGGTATAACTAGAGGTAATACCAAGTACCTACCTACCTACCTACCCCTTACTAGTCGTAGAATAGTGGCCGAGGTAGTATACCCTGGTTGTACCTATCCACCACTACGACTACTAGTAACGCTACAAGTCTCTAATACGAGTATAGGTAGGTACTAGTTCTAGTGGTACAACGACCGAGCGACCAACCGTCGTGGTCATACCAGGACTACGGGTCCTCTCGACTGGCGCCTTGTCTCTCGCCCTGTCTCGCCTTGTCGCCCGCGCCTTACTCTTCGGCCTGGCTTTGCCCGCGGCTGTAATTAGTTTGAAGTTCGGAGCTCTGCCTGCCTGACTCCCTGCTCGGCTGGCTGGTTGGCCTCTGTCGCTTGCCGCCCCCACGTCGCCTCGACGGCACCCCTATGTCACCCTCTACGGACGGTAGCCAAGCGGGGTCCTCGGGAGGTCCTCTCAACCTTCCCTAGTTCGTACATACATACGTGTATGTATATATGTATGAAATACCTACATCTGCGAACGTTTCGTAACGACTGCCGAACACGTCAAGTGACCGACGTTCACTAATTACCACTAAAGGTGTCAAAGAAAGATGATATACCTACTTTCGTAACTTTTTACCAGAAAAGGGTCGATTATACGTCTTTTTATTTATTTATTTATTTCTTTCCTTTTTTGTTGTTCGGATTTTTGTCCTTTTTCTTTTTCTTGGTCTTCTTCTCTTTTTTTTGTTTTTTTTGTTGTTTTTGATTTCTCGCTGACCAATCATATACGCATTAACGTAGGGGGATTTAAAATCTGATAAAGTAAATACGAGGTGAATAAAAGTTTGTATTTTAAAATCTCGTTACGAATTTATTGTTCAACTTTTAGCGGGGTGTAACGACCCCGTTATATGTTCACGACCGGATTAGTCCTTCCTTCCTCCCACCCTCCGTTTTATCCCCCCCTCCCCCCTGCCCCCTGCCCCCGTGGTAAAATTGTTTCCGACACGATCCGCGGTCACAACGCGTTGGGGAGGTGACATCTTTTACTACTATACCGTGGGTAAAGTGAAGTGTCAGGGCGGAGGAAGGGGTGTAAAATTGCCCCAAGTCCAACGGTGACCACATCCGTGACGACGAAACGTCGTGGCTCGTGAACCGTGAACCGCGAACCCTTCGTAAGATATCGTGATACGCGCCCGATATTGCTGACCTTATACTTTCCGCGCAATAAAACGGAAAATCAATGCATCGACGTCGTAATATTTTCTCCGGGAAGGATACCGGATCATATAAAACACACGAGGGCGGAAAATGGAAGGGCGACCCCCGGCCGTGACCGACGAACGACTTGTCTGTCCGTACATCAGTTTGTCTGTTCCTTGGCCCTCGGGGGACAAGATTTGAAATTAAAAACGTTCGAATATATCCAGGCATCCCCGGTCTTCGGATGGCCGGGGCTTATATAGCGGTGGAGCGAGTCGGTTGGGTTGTTGAAATTAAAAACTCGTTGTATTATTGCGAATTTCCGGGACTTTGAACCGCAAAGGGAAAGGCAGCACACAAGCGGAATAAGAAATTTCCGTTAAAACGTATATTACGTATTTAAGAGGCGTTAGAGCGGCACGAGATTTTCTTTATTCTATTGTACATACAATATATACATACATGTATATAGGTATATATTGTATTTCGTGGATTTTTATGGAGAGTTTGGTTGGCCTACATTGGCTGGGAAGTAGCGAAAGCTAAAAGGTTTCGTCGCGAGAATAATAGGCAACCGAAAATCTGTATCCATTTTATTCCAATTCTATTGATCTCCGTAAAAACCAGACCGGCAGAGAATATAGCATAACCCCGACGCGTAAATAAGCCAAGATATACCTTATACTCTCCGACTGGTATATATAAGACTTAAGAACGTAATATCAGCCTGTTCAAATATGGAAACAATAAATAATAAATCCATTGCGAACCCGGTATCATTAGGGCCAACTGTTCGCCAACCTGTCGGGCGAGTATAGCTATGGTAAAACTTTGCAAGGCTAAACTTTGCTGCTCTAAGCGGCCACAGATAAGCCAAACTGATGTCAAAATTACAAGTTCCTTAGGGTTATAACACCGCAGATATATCGTACACAAGTATATATGTATATACAATATATGTATGTATATAATATTTATGTATGAGTGTACGTCTTCCTGGTGTAGAATTCTTGAATTTTCCAGGCAGCGTACGTACCTTGAACGAGAAGACGTATACGCCTTGGGAATCCTGTAAGGTTCGACATACGAATTTTAAATTCAGATATTTCAAAAGCTATTTCAGTATTTCAGTATTCGCTCGAGTAAGAGATCGAACCGTAAGCCTGGTTAGCTTGACTCGTGATTTGCCAGTGGATATACAACGTCGGTTTATCTTCGATCTAAAGCGAATTAACACCGTCTACTTTTATCTATAGCCCCATGGGAGATTCACACACCGCGTACACAAAGCTTATAGATTATTATGTTATGCAGCATAATATTGATGCATTTGATAAAAGCATCAATTTATTGTTCGTCAGTTTATCTACGATCTAACAATAAATTACTACCCGCAGTTCTAATTATCTTTATCGCGATGGGTTATAGCTGAAGAAGTAAGGGATAAAATCGCGGCTTGTTAAAGTTAATGTTAACTAAAAAAAAAAAAAAATCGTGAAATCAGGGAACTAGGCCGACTCTAAAATCGTTAGAGAATTGGCCTCCAATTTTTTTCAACTATTTTCCAAGATATTATTCGTAATCCTTGGTTCAGCGGGGAGCAGGTAAGCAGGGACGGTCTGTTAACAATTTACCGTCACGGTACGTGTGTTTGAGACAAACAGTAAATATTAAGTTATAAGCTGTAGCTAGCCGGAATTTGGTATCGAGTAAATTTTGGTTATACGACGGCATTTGACCGAGAAATAGTCGCGCGATCTTCGATCTCCACGCTTTGGAGCTTGTATAAAAAAAAGTCGATAACCACACTTGAGCGTGGTATTCCGCGCAATCATCTGTAATATAAGTTAACGTGATTGCAGCCGCAATGTAATATGCACGAGTGTACAGTTCGCTGAATCAATTTTACCTCACGCAATCCCCCGGGAATAACGTATATGCCTATACCTATATAATACAGTTAGCTATGCGGATTTGAACATTAAATTTATCGGACACAAAAGAACGAAAAGGGCTGTATATACACGTAACTCTGCATATCTCGCGTGTTTTAAAACTTAAGAGCACCTCCTTCAGTTCAGGTGGCAGGCTGGCGATCTTTTACAGGTGCTACGTCGAGCGAAATTACTCCTCTTCCGGCGAAGAGTGAAATTTGAAAAATGAAAGGTGAGGCTTGCCGAGTATATAGGGTATATGTACATACATACACTGTACAGGTATGTGTATATAAAATGAGATTCCCACGAGAAATCGGAGCCTCTAGTCCAGCACGTCGGGAAGGGACGGGCGTCCCCTTTGTACAATCTATGGAAATCTGGCGACATTATTCATCGACAAGTCAACATTTCGAGTTCTGCAGTTCGAAAGGTGGTACCGGAAGGTATAGACCGTATAGACTGAGATATAGAAGTAGAAATCGTAGGGTATTACTTCCCCAGGCTATCCGAGCAATCCGAGAACCCTGGAGAAGTTGGCTGCCAATATTTACGTATCTTGAAACCCGCTCGGGCAAACCTTAGCTCACTCTGGTTGTACTTGTAACAACAATCGACGATTTACTTCTGCCAAGCTACCGACACGGTTCGTCCTATATTCCTTTGAGAACAATGGGTCCGTGATTTTTGCTACGATTCTAAGCTTCCTCGTTTTTTTTTTTTTGTTCAAAATTAGCCTCTCTTCAAAGCAGCAGAAGCTACTTGCAGGCAGGCAGGCAGACTAGCTGTACCCCATACTGCCGAGGTTTGGGTCTCGTCAAACCGAGATTCCGGAAGTAAGCTTTCGCAAGGTTTTATGCTGTAGGTCATTGAGGGAGGCCGATTATCCGCAGGTCTTTAGCCGTGTGACTATGGCCGTACTTTCGGCGTCGCTGGAGTCAGAATTGAAGCGGCTGACCAGCCAGCCGCTTGTATCACTTAACGTTGAGCGCGCGTCGAGCACCAGAGCACTCATTTCAAAAGCACTCCTAAGGCTTTGAGCCGGCTTTTCTCGAAGCGTGATTTTACGCCGCTCGGAGGTGTAATTGACTTTTTAATTTTCAGACGTTAAAAACTTTGTTGCATAAGTCAGACTTTTACGCCGATACGAATCTCCTCGAATTTTTTTTCTTTTTCTTTTCGTTTTTATACGACTGTAATCAACGCCAACGAACTATGCTCGTCGTTTAGAATAAGGAAACACCTTATTCGACCCGAACAATTCAGGCTCGAGAGGGAGGGACTGGTCATTGTGAGAAATACGATTACAGGTACTTATACCAGCAAAAGAATGATGATTTTCTACAATATAAGTATTATGGCTGTGAAGCACGGTCACCCGTCTCTACTATATACTAAAACGTTCTATTTTTTCGACAGGACAAAAAAAAATTGTGGCTTTCACATTCTGACAGACGGATGTATCGTCGTTAATGCATGGCTGACGTTATAGCAAGTTGGGTCAGGCAAGTCAATAATAACGTTCAAAATTACCTTTTACCTTAAACTATATTATTTGTCTGAGTTTCGCCCAGTTGTTAAGAACGAAATTACCGACGAGACTATAGTAGTTGATGGATTTCAATATCGGATAAAAAATTGTCGCGAATATTTTGAATTGGTTTGATCTCGAAAGAGAAAGAGTACGATTGCAGGAATGAAGAGAAGATAATTATATAAAGGGCGTAAACCATAACGCAGGATCAGGATTTTTTGGGGCTATATCAACGGTCTGATAATACGTATAGGTTCTTGCGTATAGATTGTAAGAAAAATACAATTATATAACATAATACGGGAGTCGATGTAATAAAAATAGTCTGAGAGGTAGAGCTGAGATGGATTTTTGGTGGCGTACGCCGTTCGATAGACCGCGATAACGCTGAATCTTAATGACAAACGAGCAGTATCTTGGGGG
The DNA here is from genome assembly GCA_949628255.1 of Macrophya alboannulata. NCBI lineage: Eukaryota > Metazoa > Arthropoda > Insecta > Hymenoptera > Tenthredinidae > Macrophya > Macrophya alboannulata. Next base: position 15,002,283 of record OX451209.1, read on the forward strand.
CTGAAAAGGTACAAAGGCACGCGGCCTGTAAATTTAGCTTCAAAAGCGTGCCCGAATCTCACTCACTTGGAGCTCTCTGGTGCCTCACCGTTGAACCCGTCCCGTTCCATTCCAAAAACAACGTCAAACGGGTAGGGGTTTCTGCTACCGAACCTAAAGAACGACCATCGTATTCGGGTATAAAGGTGTGCGCACACCTGAGGGTGTTAAAGCTCCCCAGAGATACTGGATGGCCTGCACGGTCTACCGCTTCGCGGACGCGGCAACTGGGTCAGGAAAACGACCGGTTTTGTTCGATTTTTTATTTACGCCTCGGGGGAACGCTGCCATCGCCTGTATCGTGACGAGGGTTTTCTCTCTCTCTCTCTCTCTCTCTCTCTCTCTCTCCATCTCTCTCTTTCTATCTTTCAATATACAATACGTGTATATATACATACCTATATACAGGTATACGTATTTGATTTTGGCTCGAAATTTAATATCAGCTGTGAAAGTTACGGGGGAGTAGCTAGTCCGTATGTCGGTGAGACCGGTTAACGATTTTGGTCCATGAAGTACAAAACTCTTCTTATCGGAACCGCGGGCGAGCGTGAACGCGGCTGGCATGGCAGATTGCTGGCCTTTGTCGACGGTACAAAATTCAGGGTCGATCGGAAGTAATCCATTTCCAAGTACGTGCACCTTCGAGTTCGTCCATACCCAACGTTGCTAACAATGCTATGGGAAAGAAATCAAAAGAAAGAAAAAAACAAAAAACTCTAAAACAAGAAAAAAGACAGAGAACAGAATGAAACAAAATGAAATGAAAAACAGGGAAAAATTCTACGGTTCGTCGTGTTGCTTCAAAGTTTTGAATCGTTTCTACCTATATACCCATGTGTAAACATATTTTTTTTACATTCAAAGTTTACGAAGTGAGCGCAGTGTCTATAGTTCCTTATAAAATTTTCGCCCCTGGTATCTAATAGATTAATTTCTAAGTGACAAATATTTGGCACGTTAGTCGAGCGTTGATTTGGCTGCCTTGTCACGTGCCAGCTAGTTTAGAACACGCGGTGCAGTCAAAACGACTGAGGGATTATATTTTTTTATTTCACAGTCAAAGTCACAGATCAGCCAATTTTGATTCAATGTTATATTATTATTATTATTATTATTATTTGTACCGGTATACAGCTGCGTAGAATTTTTATTGGGACTTTACATATTAGGTACACAGCTTCTATACACGAGTGTTGAATAAATTAACGTTGAGATGTCTTAATCCTTGGAAATGCTTGAAAATAAATGGCTTACGTATATACGTTGAGCGATTATTAATACCTGTATACGCATTTTTCTATACGAAGAGACTTATCTGGTTCAATTCACAGCGAGTAGTCATCTCGCGTTTGGCTTCCAATCAGCCGTGCTTTTTTTTTTTTTTTCTTTTTTGTACGTTTTTCTGAAACGCAAATCAGAAGTTTGACGAGGTCGCGTTTGTACTGCTTTCGTCGATTTTCACGCCGGATACTCACTTCGTCCCTAGATATATATAAATTTATAGGTATAGGTATATATTCCTGAAGGTACTATATTTGAGATACCGCACGAGAGAGAGGGAGAGAGAGCTGCAAAAATAAGTTTCGAGACGTGCGCTGCTCCTCGGTGTCTCCGAAAGCCAATCTCCAAACTCGAATCTGCCGGGGAGATTTATAGATTCCAACCTATCTAAAGGATAATATCGACTGAAAATAATTTCCGGATAATCCAACGTCGTTCTTCTAGAGCTACCAATTTCACGACTTGTTAGGATTCCATTTTCCATCTTCCACTTTTGCTCCCTCCGCGCCCGTTTCTCCTTTCTCGTTTCTCTTCTGGTGAATAAATTGAGAGGCTATCCCCCCTAATTGCCCTATTGGGATGCTGCAAGACGATAGCTTTCCTGTATCTATACCAAACGATAAAATACGGCTATTATTGTAACAATTTAGAAGTATGCCGTATACCTATACGCGCGGGGATGCGAGTGCAGTTTTGTACGTACAAAATTTTTATACATACGTGCCATTTCCACCATATACATAGGTATATAGATATACTATGTATATACCTGTACTTTAATCTGTTCCTGTCTAATCGAGCGAGATGGTAGCTGCAGCCAGTGTAAAATTAAATGAAGCAATATTTTTGCATGACCTAACCAAATCCATACCTATACAATGTTCACGGTGCTATCAATTCAGAATTATTCACGGTTTTATTAACGGGAAAGTTTTTGTTAGAGCTAATAATTATTCGAGCCACTTATATGTATGGTAACGAAATTTTGAAACGATGCTATACACGAGGCGTACTATTGAAAGTTCAAGTTATCCACTTGTGCGTATATAGAGCTGGAGAGAAGGTTATACCCGGTAGAATATTTTCTCTGGTCTTTCGGAAAGTTTACGATTGAACGTATCTCACAAACTTTCGTTATTCCTGAGAAAGGATAGAGAATTCTTCATACTTTATCCCCGAACGTGTGTAGAAACTTGAGCAATAACGGCATTCTTTGTTTACAAGGTGAAGTGAGTTTTGACGATTTTCTAAATCTCCCAATTTTCGTCTCGTCTAGTTTTATAAGCGGAATAAAATAACCCCGACTTTCCTCTATTTCGGCTTAGATTTGATCCATTCCATCTCGCCCTCTCTCACCACTCTCTGACCCCTCTCAACGAAGTCCTCATTCTTGTTCGTGGGTTATAAATGGGAAAGGGAAAATACCTAAACCCGAAAAATCTCGTATTTGGTTAAAGCTGCAGGAGTGAGCTTAGGACCGAGAGTTACAATTACTTTTTTCCATCGATTTTTGGACTAAAAACAAACCGCGTTGCCTCACTATTCGCGTACACCACTCAGGCTGAAAGAAACGAATACTTTTTGCCTTCTTTATAATATACATTACAAGACAGCAAAACTCCCATTTTCACCGGGAACAGGTATCCCGGTTTTCCCAAGACACTTCAATCGTGTCGTGTCTCAAAACGACAAGGTTGTGCTACATCCATGAGTAAATGTATATGTATCCATTAAAATTATACGCGTACGCTTAAGTGTAATCTATATTTAAAGTCTGTACACGAATGTCAGATAGTAGACGGGTAATATCGCATAAGCTTCGAAAACAATTATAATCTAGATTCTCAAGGCTTCGTAGCACAAAGCCTTGGTTAACCGTAAGCTTCAACTGTTGAGTTATCGAATTACCGAGTTATCCGTCGCGAGAGGGGCTGGTGCCTTGCAGAGAAGTTTATTTGAAAATGAAAAAGTCTCATCCCTTCAGATCCCGTTACTCTTAACCCAGAGGGACTGTAAGGGGTTTCTTCGTATAATATAAGCAAGTACTCTCCGTTGAAAGTATGTACAGCGGAACGTGTCAAGCTGACAACAATAACGAGGCGAAATATAGTTGGTGAAGGAAAAATCCAGAAATTATGTTGTCTATGGTCTTTTCACGGGATACTGCACCGCGGTGGTTATAAAGGTGCAGTCTCGGAGGACGTGGGAGGGTCAGGGTGAACTAATCAGATTCGCAGGGGGTGTCAGGTTAACGTGAATGATACATAGGGTAAACACAGTAGCACCCCCGCCAGGAAACGTTGGGTAAAGTTCTCGGTAATATCTCGGTGTGTTTTTACGTTACCGAGAATTTCCCGGCTCCGGCTTGAAGAAGGCTGATGCGCGTGACAGGGCGCAGGCGTCGGCCCGGGCGGGCAGTGCCACCGTAGCCCCGGCGCTTTAGAGCTTCGCCCGGGCGTCGCGACGACGAGCATCGTCGAAATATCATCGCAACCCCCCCGAGAAAAGAGTAAAGTAAAAAATCCCAAAATACTCGGTCAGACTGGACCCCAGCATCCCTTAACATTGGAAATACGTGATATTCAAATAAATTTTTATCAAACGGGGGATAGTTGTGAGATCAGTGATTTTTTGTGACGAGGATATGTGATAGATCTGACGCGCGTATTATAGGTGGGAGAAAGAAGGTCCTTCCGAAATGTGTGAACTATTCTAGTGGTGGTGGTGGAACGTAAAAGGCGCCTCTAGTTGGGGCCGGGGCAGATGTAGTGCTTTGCGATGTCAGTGATTCCGTCATCATGAGGGCCTGCTCCTACGTGAATTACTATGTTCTGTGCCTCGTCTGCTGGATTTTGCTAGGCATTACGGGTGAGACAATTATACTTCATTCATACATACCACCTATACCTTAATGATCAACAATGATATGCGGGGTATCAGATCGCGAGCATGGCCAGTGGCTCCAGAATGTCAAATTAATCTCCTACCTCCCTAACAACGATAGACAAATAGAGATTTCAATCATCGAATGGATACATACGTCGAGGATGAACCTCAAGTCCAAGAATTTTGAAATATTCACGCATTTAAGAGCACGTTTTGGTATATTTCAATTAACGCAATGTTTTCAACGTCATTGTGACTATCTGGGTTATCTGTTGGTTTCATGGAATATTTTTCTATGTTGTTGAATCGTATCTTTTGATAATTTATTATGAGACGTTGAAGTTGATTTCATTCGTGTTGCCATGAGCTGGCTAAGAAGTATAATTACAGATATTGGAGAAACTTTAGACTCATAATCTCTGTGACCTTTCTTGAACTGTTATGCTATAACAGATGTTAGTTTCTTGACTCTTGAATTGTACAAGAAATTTATATCGTATGTTGTTTTCGTCTTATCGTTAATTCGCGCGATAAAACTGAAAAATATTATACAGCAGGGATTTCGATATCAGTAAAATAACATCAACGCCCGAGGTCGGGTTTTGGGGCGTCCCCTAAATTTGTCTCGATATCCTGAATTGTTATTAATTGAATTGCCAGTGGCGCCGGAACCGGAAACAGGCCCACAGAGCACCCTCCGAGCTTAGGTGGAGCGTGGAATCCCGAGAAAAGAAAAAAAAAACCGAGTCTTCTTACTCGAGTTTAATTATTAGAGCGCTGGTTGAGAATAAGCGGACTAATTACCTGATCCGAGTGAAGTGCCTGATTAACTTAATTACATTTATAACCGTCCAATGACCCGATCATACTCATTTATATGCATATATACGTGTTCTTTATGGTGTGTATATTCCCACACACGGTATATGGTATCTATATAAATATTAAATACCCATAAAATAACTTCTGAGCACCTAACTAAACAGCATACGACTTCCCCCGGCACGATCAACAGTTCTCGTAAACGTACCTCTTATTTTATTCACACCTATACTTGATATCTACAATCTCATACGATGGTCTTGCTGCCGAGGGATATATGGACGTCGTCGACGCGTCTCACCGTCGACGCACCTCGTTTGGCGCGAGACCCGCAACCCTACGACCCTAGTAGAGGGTGGTGGTTATCTCTATGTCATCGCGCAGTCATTAAGCTTGCTGCACTTTCAGAATCAATATCAGAGATCAGAAGATGTCGTAAATTTAACCGGAAATGGGTAGATGCACGTAAGACTCGAGGGATTGTATCATGCTGTTGGGGAAAGTTTATTTCGTGGTTGATAGACCGTGAGTGACCACAAAGTCCGCAACTTTATCCCTATAACCAACTACGACCCCCTCATATGTAAACTACAATACGACCATGCGGTATAAACTTTGGTCAGGATATGTCCGCGCTTAAAGAGGTCATTGCAGTGAATTCGTGTCACGGATATTCCGGTAACTCGCTACGTCATCGCAGATCTTGATAAAATGGCGTCTTCGCCCGCTACTACCACCCCAAAACCACCCCACGGCGAACCCTCAGGGCCGGCTGTGGGATCGTAGGAGCCCTTGTAGTCCCCTTTGATATCTAGATACAATGCGTCGACTCTGAAAGTCAATTTTATCTTTTATTTCACCTCGCGCTCTTCGCCTTTCACGGGATTTGCATCTTTGATAATTGGAAAAAAATTGCATTCCGTTGCGGTAAACAAGCGCGAACTATAACACCCCAGGGAAATACAAGATGTAACATTTTCATTCGTTGTTCATTCTTTATTTTTTTCTGTTTCTTTTCCCGCTGCACGTCGAAGCGTCTACTGGATACATCCGTTCTTTATTTCTTCATTTTCTTCTCGTAAAATAACATCAGCGTCGTCGGTGCATCTCCTAAACTTAAATCTATACATCTATGACCTCCCAACTCTGTATCTATAGGGAAATGATTTTGTCGAAGTTGGCGAAGCGCACGCGCCTTACACATCGCCTGCGCGGATTTCTGCCTGCCCTCGAGTTGACCGTTCCGAATCTTTTTGATAAAGGATATATTATTTCGGCAACAGTTTCAATTCGCGTGTATATTTATACTAACCGCGTATTTGAGGAGTGTCAATTAATCGTTTCGAACTGGCTCGACCGTTTGGTTTATGATCTAGTCGCGATTGCATGTTATCGGTGTAGGCAAACTGGGACGAACCGTACGTTTCGTGCGTGGATTCGATTAAAATTTTGCAAACAGATGACAGTAGTAAATATGGCGTGGCGAAAGTTCACCTTCGTGACAACAACTGCTTTGTTATAATGTTCGCTGCAAAATTAGTGCCCATGCTATATGGACGTACAATTATTTTCAGCAATTAAGAATCAACGATTCCATCTATTTCACAATTAGTACCTACTATAATTCTATTCATGTTATTCTCGAGCACCCCGGTGTTTAATCGCGTCGGAAATGCGATATCATTTTCACTATACCTCACGTCGTTTCCTACTTATATAAAGCACCGGGGCTAACAAGCTCTCACTCCAAGATACTAATCTATTTTTGAGCAACAACCCTTGTCTCGCCGATTTCTACGACCTAAAAATGCTTTCGTTACCTTGGACCAAGTCCTACGCAATTTTACGGTCGTATATCACATTCTAGAACCATAATTTACGACCACGAAGAGATTCTAAAATGAAACAGAAAAAAGAAGAAGAAAAAAAGAAGCATCAATCTTCCGTAGGTCTTGAGATAGCTCGGTATGTCCGGTTATAGGGTCAACCAAGAGAAAATTTGTCGTCATTCTTTTCCAACTTTCGAGGAAGTAGTAATAAACTAGTTTTACTGGACAGGGGCGGAACTTTGGCTACGTGTCGAGTTCCGAGACTTGACTTTATATATATATAGAGTATATAGAATGTAATAGCTGGTATATATAGGTATATAGTATATGGTACATATATATCCTCGATCCTGCCTCAACGTGGATCAGAAAATTTACCAGAAACTGAAGTTTCTCTCGCCTTTTCAACCCCCCTGCTAACTAGGAGAAATCTATACCCATCATTATACCCTCAGATCGGAAGTTCTAGATGGGAAAACTAAAGTCCGGATGAGTGTTCATCCGTTTTAACTTTCCCACCAGTTAGCCGCTGCTTTACAATGGTAAAAGTAAAGCAATCAAGTTAACGAAAAGATTGCATGGCAGTCTAAACGACTTTATGTATAAATTATAGTGAACAGCGATTAATTTAAAGCATCCTCTGCCTCGATCAATAAACTAACAAACATCTTTTCAGTATATGTATATATCTATTTGCACCGGGAATAGCTTACAGAATAGTAGGTAAAAAATATTCGATGATAGAGCGATTCCAGTTTGGTGAAATGATTGATCGGTGATTATTAATAATTCTAAAATTGTTAGTCAAGAATGATATCCTTGTTAATGTTAGTAACGGTGAAGGAGCGTCGAACTTTACTGCGGTCCGAAAACGTTTCGAGACAAACTTAGTAAACTTTTGATTCCCCTGGTTCACCTTATGCTAATGTATATGGAGGTGTTTTGCCCCTAGGGGTCAGTACGAGATCGCACTCACTGGTGAAGAGGTTCAACGGACTATATACCGGCCCGTATTTCGATTCAAGTAGTCCTACAAACATCACCACTCAACTTGGTACTCACGCTTACCTTCCCTGCAAAGTTCGTCAGCTGGGAAACAAATCGGTGAGTTGAAACTTTATTCATTTCAATTATTTATTGTACCTGCAGTATTTGTGGAACGGAACCGCGAGTATAGAACTACACGAAGCCCCTTTTTCCTCCTATGGCTATTTTATTTAACGGAAATTTTATATCGACGATATTCTTGTATTAAGGAAAGTTGAATAACAGCTTGACAACAATAACCGCGACGACATTCCCTGTGAAACGATCCAACAATGAATTTCCTTCAATGGTAACAAAGTCGTTAATCACCCGTCCGAGACGTTGACTTCTATACGTCTAATGTAATGTTTTAATCGATATCTATGGTATAGATTTATTTCGAACGGAGCCCCGCGTATAGCCCGTTGTCGAATTATATTCCGTGAATTATTCTTACGCTTTTATAAAGGTGAATACCACCTTGGCATTAAAGTTGAGTTGAACTAAATCTAAAGTCCCAAACCATCCCTGTGCCCTTAAGCTATAACTCTTAAGGGTCCGGAGTCTGAGAGAAATTTATGTTCCCTAAGGTGTCATGGATCAGGAGGCGAGATGCTCACATCCTAACGGTGGACAGATATACCTTCATCGCTGATGAACGGTTCCAAGCGTTCTTTCTGGACGCACAAGATACGTGGACCCTCCAGGTGAAGTATGTCCAGCCCCGGGACGCTGGCGTTTACGAATGCCAAGTCTCGACTGAGCCAAAGATGAGCCACTTTATCACTCTCAATGTTGTCGGTAAGCAGGACTAGATTTGGAACACGGATGGGTAGGACTGGTGACTTTCTTTTTTCTCGAATGTCTATAGTTTATCCTTTATCTGATTTTTCATATATTTCTGAAGAAGCTGTAGAAAAACTTATGGGTAGGGATCAGAGTAGGATATACTCTCGCGGCTGTGAGACCATTAGGATGTAGGACATTTGTTTAACGAGCCAACCGCCCTCGTAGGTCATTTAATCTCTTCGAAATTTACTGTAACGTTCGGAGTTAGCCTTTTTTTTTGGGGAGGGGGGTAAAATAGGCTAATATGTTTTCTCTGCTCAATTCCCAGATCAAAGGGGCTGTCGAATTAATACGGGCCACTTCAATTTGTTAGATAAATGCAAATCACTGAATCGTTTTTCTGACCTACATATTTTAGGAGGCAACACCGCCTGTGGTAATCCCTTTACGTTGCGGAGTCACGAAATCTTGTTAGTTTACCGCGGACACTTAGAGAGGACCCTTGTGTCATAAACCAACGTTTATTGCCAAAGCTCAAGGCGCACAATTGCGGCTTTGACGTAACATCAAAATTTTCCCCATCATCTTAGACGAGCACATCTTTCCACCAGTTTAACCCTCCTCGTCCGTGCATTATATAAAAAAAAAAAAAAAAGAAAAGAGGACAGGAAAAAAAAACAAAAAAAATCCCACAGTTCCAAAAATCGAGATCATGGGAGACCGCGACATGTACGTGAAGACGGGAAGTACAGTAGCTCTACGCTGCGTAATAAAACAGTCTCTGGAAGAGCCTTCGTACGTATTTTGGTACCATGAGAGCGATCGCGTACTCAATTACCAGCAAGGAAAGCTGGACATCAGGAAGGAACGTCTTGACGCGGACACAGTCAGTAGCCTCATCATACATAACGCGAAACGCGAAGATTCTGGCAACTATACTTGCAGCCCAAGCAATTTGGACAGCGCCAGTGTCCAGCTCCACGTCCTCAACGGTGAGCTTGTTCTTTATCATATACCTTGTCAGGTATTCAATTTCAGGGTGTAAAAATAGTAACTGTACCATAAAAAATTTTGTAACATATGCATAATACGTGCATTGGTCTTTTTTTCTTTTCGATTATTATAGGGGAACATCCTGCAGCTATTCAAAGAGGAATTAGCTCTGCTCCAGGAGGCAGTGGGGCTCTTTGGTGGTTGGGAGGTGCGGTGACTCTATCCTCGAGCCACGGGGAACGCACCTTTATTCTAGCCATCCTCGTTTCTCTGGCCGTCTTTGTCCAAACCCTAAATTCCTACAGTGGTTCACTGCGATAATCGATAAGCGCGTGCCTACTACGCGACAACGTTCCAGCACCTCCCTAAAACAGTTGCTACAAAATTCCATCGTCCTAAATTCTAAATTTGAATATTGCTAGATGAATGCGCAGACTCCGACAAAAAATTTTCATCCTTTTTTTTTTTTCGTGTTTTCCATTTCTTTACCAAAATACTTGATCAGAGTTCATTATCTTTGTTGCTTCTGAATAAAATGAAAAAAAAAAATCATATTTTTAAGCGCCACGGTAGATAGTGGACTATTTTTTAAAAATATCCGGGTACGTATGTACTTTTGTCGATTTGGAAAATCTAGTGGGTGAAGAAACGAAAAAGGAAAAAAGAAAAAAAAAAATCAGAAGATTCTTGAAAAAATCAATTCTCTATATATTTACGACAGCAAAAATGACTCTGCGACTCATCCAGCAAATTGTAGAGAACAGTTCGCTCGTACAATATAAGCGAGCGAGTATACTCGGATTACGCGATAAACTCGTAACAGGCATTGACATGTTTATAAGAAACTTTCTTGGACGGGTAATTAGACCTGTCGGGAAATCCGATCCAGGACTAGACGATTCAGAGCCATGATCAGTCTTAATTCCGTATTTTTACGTGCCAAAGCGAATATATATCAGTTGCTTGCTCTCCGCAGTGTCCGTCTGTATAATATCCTGATAAAAAAATAATTTCTGTATACTGTATTAACTATCGACGATAAAAATAATTCCAAGACACATATTTCAATTTCATCTAGAATAATATATAAATACATGATTTAAATCTCGAATATAACAGAGTTATACGCTTAGATGTGGTCTTCAATCTCGAGACAGCGATCCGGCCGTTAGTGAGTAGAGAAGTTAGTTAAGTTTGAAAGTCTCGCGTTTGTTTCGGGGTCGCAGATCTTCCGATGGATAAAGATGAGAGGTGGAGGTGGAGGTAGAGGTTTAGGTGAAAGTGGAGTTAGAGGTGGAGGTGGGGGGTGGAGATGGAGGCAACCGGGTACGCGAAGGGCAAAATCTTTCGAACAAAGAAAACAAGGGTATACGGTGGTGCGAATACGAAGGAGGTGACGTCACGTACGCAGACCCTCGTAAATGGTCCATCACTACGCGGGGGGGACCTTAGCTACATAACTACGCTGCAAGTTTACCCTTCGGCCTCTACGTGCTCGAAAGGTCTTTGCTCGCGTCGCTCGGCGAGAGAGCGTCGCGGGACGGGTAACTCGTGTACAAATCGATTTTGCAATCAGACGCTTCTGTTCTTCGGTTACATATACATACATATACCTATGTAATATAACATGTACATACATATATATATGTATGTATATAAGATATTATATAATTTTGTTCAACGCGTGACGCCAGCCGTGCGCAATATCCCCCGTCGTGGTATGTCTTGACGAATAACGTTAAATTGGCGAACGCTGAGAGCTGGAGCAATGGCAATTTTGAAGGAACGTTGGATCTGATTAGTGAATGTAATTTCATCGTGATATCGAAAGTAGAGTACAAACGCTGGCTCGAATTGTTACCGTCACGAATATGCCAGGCCGTTGTTCGGGTGCAGGCGATAGCTGCCCGTGCCTTAAAATCTTACCCTTTGATTCCTTAAACGCCTCTATCCGTTTGTTTTTCCTTAATATTAAGTTCTCAATTCAGAGTCATTCAGGCGAGACAAAAGAGGACGCCAGTTCAACTGAGAATTTCAAGAATAAGCTTTCGGGTACCTCTGGTTTTGATTCGCCTGAAAGAACCCCTCGTTAGAGATTCTCATAAATTATAAAAGCGCATCTTTATTATGATCAGCTTTTCAAATCCTTCTATCCTATACCCTTTTATATATCTGTCTATATATCTATTCATCTATCTATATATCTCGTCAACGCGTCGATCGATTACGGAAGATTAGCTTTTCGTTTAATACTCGAAAGATGAGAGATGGAGGAGAAAAAAGAGGGAGAGAGAGAAGCTAGCGCTTCAAACTCACTGACCCAAATGCTTCGAGATGGACCTGCAATAAAAGTTGCTCGTACTTTTTATGTGTGTATGTACATACATACATTCATGAATCAATATCGAGCAGGCGTTTGTACGTAACAAGGTTGGCTTTTACTTTGCTAGAAAATTTGAAGCGACTGCAGCCAACCGGGATCACTCTATGTCAATTAGGGTGAAACATCCAGCTCTAGCTTTCGTGTATATCTAACAGTACGAATTCGGAAATGTTTCAAGGGAAGGGAAAAGAATAAGAATAAATGGATACGCGTATTTACGGTTGACTATATTCGCCTGTTAAATTTGATGTTTTTTGATTAGAAAAAAAAAAACCAGAACAAAAATTATTACTGTATAGATAGGACAAAAGAAAAGCTCACAAGATTTATATACACGACAATGCCATTTTGCTAAGCGACGTTAAAATTCGACTTGGACTGTGTGAGTTGACGTTATAACTTATGAGCTTATTCTGCGCAATCTGCGATAGACGATCGTTTTTCAATTGATTATTATTAAAGCCGTATATATTTCAAGCGAAACGTCAGATCGCGTAAATCCAAATTCATACGGTATGAAATAAATGATCGTGTGCACGTTAGGGCTGATTATATATCAATGAACAAACAATTTTTTTACTAATTTATATAAAATATTTATTAAATAAATCTTCCGTTTCCCCACCACCTGCGTCTCTGTTCTTTGTAGTAAGACAAGACTCGAAGTCATACTGAAGAAGAAAAAAAAACATTCCTATCGATTAGACAAATTGTAAATACACCTATATAATACCTACATAGATAAAGCTTCCGATTTATTATATCGAGTTACGAATACTATAGGTACGGTGTGATTTAACGTCAACTCACGCAAATACCCAATTAAGTAACTCCGACTACCAATACTGTAAATAAAGGGAAGAAATAGAGGAGAATTGATCTTGTTAAGGTCGAGGTGTTTCAAGGTATATATGTAATACTTATATTGAGTATATATGTATACAGCTGTACACAAATTCAAGCATCGTCCACGCCACTGCAGATAGAATTGAAACTTGTTCGATGATATATATAATATGAAGACGATGATATTAATGGGACAATAGAGAGTTACGTGGAAAGGTATAGATAATTATTATTGAAGGTATTTTTTTTTCGTGTAGGTATATTTTGAATAATGTTCTCAAAATTTATTTGATACGCGAAAATAATGAACGACGACAGACGATTGTGAATGAATATTTGATACCTTCGCGATCGTTTGCCCCGCGTACACTCATGATAATCGCGTTCAAATACTCTCTCATAGTACAAATTGAAACGTGAGAAATAATGAAATATGAAATTGACTCTAGTCCAACAAAAAAAATATATGGTTAAATGTTGATGTTATTCATATGATATTCGATGAATGTCTGATACGTTGCCTGCAGATATAAAATAATTTAAAAGAATCAAAAAGTGGTATATAGATAATTATATTATACGTGGCATATTATATTATACATATTGTACAATATAATTTGCAACAATTCTACGTATACGTACGTTTCAAATGGATTTTCATTATCAACTTGACGGACATTTATTGCTCGTTATATTGTCAAAGTTTTTTCCCCATCACGGAATATATATGCACGCTATTTGATAATTAGAGAAATGGAAATTTATGGCTGATTGTGTTTTCGATTGGCGGTAAGTACTTGACAGTCACGTAATTGGGCCAATGATTTACGCCAGTTTGATTCTAAACGTGCTTCCACAAGATTGGCTGATTCAAATCAGAGTTAAAGGCGACGGGGAGCTTTGAATAATGGCAAATGTTAAATTCCTAAAAATCTATATACATATATGCGGTTCAAATTAACTTTGAATTAGTACAAATGCTCATTTGTATGTATATAGGTACATACGTTTGATCAAGCCTAATTGGAGACGAGTATAAATTTCATCGTTGATTTGGTAATAGAAAAAATAAAAGTAAACCATTTGTTTCGTATAGAATGCGAGTAGCACGTCTGTAATTATTGAGATTGCAGGAGTGCTATAGAGAAAAGGAATAAAGAAGAAGAAGAAGAAAAAAAAGAAAATTGAACAAGTTTCAGCTCAAATAAACGGGGGCGTAAAATATAAAAAACCATAAATAAGGAGATTCTTATTTAGGAAAAGGGAAAAGAAATTTTAGGGTGAAATTGAAATTTAAGTATATTATAGGGAAGGACGAATATACGAATGATAATAGGATATCTACGATTCATGTGATTGTCTGTAAATACATAATATAAATACATAAATAGAATAATTATAATATACAATGCGTGTTACATTAAAATAACATTACTGTGTAATTTCTGGATCGTAAATACATTGGGTTGGTCTGGCCGCCTATGCTAACCGGTATGCAATAGAGAAGATCGATGAATTATTGGACAGATTCAGTATATCCATTGACAAATGACAGAATTTAATTAGATGTGTTCTATATTGATTCTGGTTGAACTATTTTTGCTACATAATACCGGAAATCGCGTTTATGTTACGTCTGATAGTATATATACATACCTACGTATAATTTTACTGCGAAATATTGTCAACGGATTCGCTATAACCGCATTAGAATTTTTTATTTTTTTTTTTTTTATTTTAATTTCGAGTCATATTGATTTTATGATTAATTGATACCTACTCCATATTAATAATGAAAGTTTTTTTTTTATTTTTTTTGAAAATGCTCTTGGTATAACGACTATAGAAAAAAAAAAAAAAAAAAAAAAAATACATGAGAGCGAACCGTATACGGAAAGCAGAATGTGTAAGAGGATAGCATGGGCTGGCCACACGCGATAGATGTAAGATGTAACACTCGTACGTAAGATTGAAATATAAAAAAAAAGAAAACGAAAAAAAAAAAATGAAAAAAAAGAGAAAACAAAAACGAAAAAAAATAAAATAAAAATAAAATAAATATATAATTATTGTCTGATAATTACCAACAAGGAGCTGTTCGTTGGACTGACGTCGGAGCGTTGGTCGAATGACGCGTTAAATGAGGAAAAGGGGCGACAGGGACTTTGTTTCTCAAGAGGCTGCATATAGAAAATCTGTTAAATACATGCTGGGTAATGCAAATGTTGGATGTTATCGCGCTGGTATATAGACTAACTATGGTAATAGATATACATGTATGCCGATTTACAGGTATACATGTACGCCATGTGGAATTTTTAATTTGAATATGGAACGCTGCCAATAAAGCCAGATTGCGTCCTCGTCGCTTCTTTGTGATATTATCTAATTATAGCAGCATTAATTTTTGTACCAATATCTATTGTAGATTTTAAGTGCTCATGTTTTCAGTTTATCTATGTACACGGTACCTAAATTTTTAAAAAATAATATTATATTTCATACTATACGTTCAAGGATTTTAATCACCGGCTGCGGCTGTGGCTATATTATAATTCTGTTGGCGTTCCGAAAGGGAAATCAATTTGATTTTCATCTCACGCTTATACTCAAAGATCAAACGGGAGAAATTCCAGGTTATATTGAAGAAAATTCAGTCACTGCTCCGGGGGGGAAACATTGAGGAAGTGAATACCATAATATGTAATTAATTTCGCCCTTTGGCACCAGTTTAATTAGGAATGGAATTGATTGGTTTTACTCGAAGAACGCCCATAAGCAACGATTCTGATATGAATTACAGTCTATTATACATGTATACAGCTGTTGTAAATTGAATTTTTTCTTAAAAATGATCACACTATTTGGAAGTCTCCGTTTATAGAAGACCATTGGGCTTTCTAAAGAAAAAGAAAAAAAAAAAAAAAAAGAAAAAGGAAAACAATTTTGTTGTAATTATTTTCGACGTATGATCACTCTGTTTTTAGCCAAAGGTCTAATTAATCGTTAAGCGACTCGTCTGCTAATTCGAACGTTCGACGAAAAGAATATAATGATACGAGGTATGCCTTGTCGAGCGAACGAGTAAGTGGACAGCAAAAAAAAAAAAAAAAAAATCTAGATGATTGCCTCGTTTCGTGGATTTAAGGCTATACTTAAATATAAGAATATGAAATCCCCGAGATGATGCTCAGAAAGAAAAAAACGCCAGAGCGAGAGATACCTATATTAAGAGCGAAAGTGAGAGTGAGAGCGTGGGAGGAAAAAAAAAGTGTGAAATAGAGAGCGAGAGAGAGAGAGAGAGAAAAAGAGAGATAATAAGTAAATGTTACATTCATAAATTCAAATGCAAATTCATACTTGAAAACACTCCATTACCTACACGATAGGAATAAATTGACTACTATATATCCTATGTTTCGACAAGGATGGGCTGCGGACTGCGCTCTTCGAGGAGAGTTACCATATTTACATGAAAATATACAGGGTGCTTATATATATTTCACGAGTGCTATATAATTCAGGTTTTACGTATATATAGGCAGGAGGTCAGTTATATAACTGGGTCGATGATATTAAATTTAGTAGAAAAAATTTTTTATACGATTAATACTTTTTGAATGTCGAGAGTTATTCGATAAATGTCGCGTGAATTTATCTCGCATTTGAAAAGCATATAAATCGTATAGGAGATTTGACCACTTATATTGATTTCGGCACAGTTTTCATCCCCTTCTGATTTCGTAAACTGAATTAAATGGCTGAAAAAATATTCAGCGTAGAATTTAAAACTTTATGTAATTGATTGTTAATTGGATTAAAGCCCAGATAAAAAAGTTCAAAGGGTATAGGTATATACGTAGATAATGAAGCAATTATTATTGTTATTATTATTTTTTTTTTTAATTTTAATTTTTCTCTGTCTTGTATAACTATATTATGTGGTAAAACGATTCGGAGTGCACAGTCAAAGAGAGTATGTTCACGTACACGATTAAACGTTTAAGTTTAAAAAAAAAAAAAAAAAGAAAAAAAATTATGTGGCATGGGGTAGGACCACCCCGTTTTATGTGTAAGAACCATAAAGCTTAATGAAAACCATTATACTATAAACTTACGAGATATTAAATAAAAATAAACCAAATCGTTAATATCGTAGGTATGTATTATCGTATGTGCAATGTCAAACCCGTCCAATTTTTATTACGTAATTTGAAAAAAAAAAAATTTAAGTTATTTTGATGTTATTTTATTTTTTTTTTTTTTTAATTTAGGAATACATAATTTTATCATAAATTTATGAAATACGAAAACTATATGAAGTATATTCACCTATTTTATGTACATGCTAGTACAAGGTCAAGATAATCGTTATGGGTGGAAAATTATTGTGGTACATTGGATCGTCATTGAAAATGATTTATTTTATTCGTAAATTGCAGTCAAAAATTATTCGAAAAAATATAATAAAATGATGAATGAAGAGTTCAACATAATTATATTTTACTTATGAGAATATCATGTGAATATATATACAATCTTACCCAAAGTTTTAACAAGAACCCACTATACGCAATGTCTCAATATTTATTTGGAATTATATTTTATTGAATATTTTTTGTTTTATGCAATCTAAAATTATTTTTTCTCAATAATGGATTCACAGTTATTAGCTACATTCTGCATACTGAAATATTTACTGGACTTCACCGAATTTTGAATAATTTATTGTTTAAGTATTTACCTA
Organism: Macrophya alboannulata; assembly: GCA_949628255.1. Lineage (NCBI taxonomy): Eukaryota > Metazoa > Arthropoda > Insecta > Hymenoptera > Tenthredinidae > Macrophya > Macrophya alboannulata. The sequence continues at coordinate 15,019,927 of OX451209.1, forward strand.
TATGTATAGTAGAAGGTTTTTATTTATTTCGAATACTTGTATCAATGCTTTCTTGGATTTGGAATCAGATGAGTTATGTATGAGATTCTATCAAATATTTATAGCTATATTATTTATTTGCCATTAAATTTTTTTTTTTTATTTTTGTATATCGTGAATATCGCCAAATCTCTGAAAGGTTTCAAAATAAATCCCAACATTTCGTGCAGTGTATCTTAATTGCTAGTGTCAAAAAATGAACGGGTAAAAAAGATTATTGAGTCATAAGTGATAGTGAAAATGATTGTTTTATTCATTAAAAGGACAGAAACATTTGTACCAACCCATATAAACAACTGACAAATATACTGATTACGGTAATTACCACATTCTTTGCAGTCTTTAGAAAAAACAAAGAATATATCGAAAGTAATTTATTTTTGTGCAACTTGATATTTCCACACCACAAACTGCTCAACGATTAAATAAGTACTGTAACATTCGTATAAAATATATTCAACAAAATTTGTCCGTATTTTACGACTTGAGAAGATCGAGAAAAAAAGAAAACTACATTGAGACTCAGTTCTGCAGGAGCATGCCTAAATAAACGAAGAAAAAGTTCGAGAGAATCCATAAAGATTCATCTTACAATTTACGGATGTGTATATGTATTTTGTAATATTAGATTGGCTCATTACGACGGACTTCAATTTCTTTCATCTGTTTACAATCTTTTTTTTTCATTTACTGAGGCATGCGGTGATAGGTAAGCTGTTAAATCTATTCAGATTTCTTATTCTTATCACGATTTTTCATACAGTTAAGAATAATTCTTTGGAATGAAACGAGGTAGCAGGCACCGACGAGTCTCAACATCCCTGCCAGCAGTGACTGTAGCAGTAATTCGCTGATAGATGAGAACGGAGACATTCCTGCACACAGTGTTGACAAAATAAACCCATCCAGACCAGTTGTTGATAAAAATCTTCCAGCCTGTGTGAAAATAAAAATTAAAATCTCATTCAATTGAAACTGTCATTAATAAAGCAATTCATTAAACATAATAATAGCCTTTCATCACACTGAAAAATTTATTCACTTAGTTTTAGTCCAATTTTTAGAATTGTTTTCTTCTCATAGTATTTTTCATATCAGCGAAATTTTACCAGATTCGATTAACAATTTTGATGTAGAATTTTACAAATAGAAAAATTAAAATGCAGACCAAAGCATCCTGCATAAGTTGTTCGGCAACAACTTCTGGTGAAACAGGTCCTGTGCCTTGTGAAATAAGTTTAGTTTCCAGCGGCTTGTTTAGTTCCTCAATAGCAAATCCTGGAGTGTCTGTATCTGGCGGGAGGTTTAGTGTTACTGAAATATTGTAGGGTGCGACTTCCATTGACAAAGTCTCCGCCAATCCACGCAGAGCAAATTTTGTACTTCCATAAGCCGAGTATCCAAATATACCTAAAAAATGATAGAATAAATTGCGGTTCACGATTATTCATTAATGAATAGTTTGCTCATTACATGAATTGAAGAATATCAGTAAATGACGGGATATAAAGGTGTTCATGTGGTTATTATGTGTATTTAAAGTCAAAATTCAAGTAAACTGAGTTTTGTTTACAAGGCCAAACGTGTGGATCGAAGAAGACTGCTACAATAATTGATACAAGATCCTGAAATTGAATGATAATCAAGTTAATTTGTTTAGATTTTAAAAGATTTCAATCTCCTACCCAAAAGTGCAGCTTGGGATGAAGTGATAACGATGATTCCTTCGTTTGCACTTTTCATACGTGAAATCACAGCCTTTATGGCGTAATAAGTTCCCATAAAATTCAGGTTCACCATACGTTTGAGATCTTCGATGCTAGTGTCTTCAATTTTTCCACACACAGCAGTCCCCGCGCAATTGATAAGCATGTAAATTGGACCCATAATTTTTTCAAGGGTATTAAAAGTCTTTTCTATTTCATCGTAACTGCTGCTTATGTCTAACGAAAGGCATTCAACTTTCTGTGTTTCCTTGTTCTTACACGCCTGTAAGATCTCGTGCTTTGCGGCATCTAATTTCTTTTGATCTCTGGCTATGATAGTGACATGCGCTCCTCGGCGAGCCGCATCAATTGCTACACATTTGCCAATTCCACTGGACCCTCCAGTTACCTTAGTAAAAAAAATGAATGAATAAATAAATAAAAAACCTAAATTTAGAAGGTGCTAGATTTTGAATAAATGAAGAAAGAATAAAAAATTATTCTACATTATTTTTTCAACGCTTTTTGTTATATTTGAAATTAATAATATGGGTGTAATTGATTGACGGATTTAATCGCGTACGTAATGCATGCGGAGTTGCATCGTTGAGATAGAATAATAAGTTGTTTAAATTCTGAGAAATTTTGATGACGTATGATGAAGGTTTGATAATTGATGTATGAGAAATTAAAGTGTACAATCGTAAGAAAGGTGATCAACTTACCACGACGTGTTTGTTGGCGATTTGTTTTAGCCGGCCATACCAAAATAGCTGTTTGACAGTTAGAAGAATGATAAGAAGAACAAAAAGTATCAGAGCAATTGACCAGAATTTACCCATTGTTTACGAGGTTCGTTATTTGAAAGAAATTACTCGAATGTCTCGTTAATTCAATGCCAAGTAATTAGCTAGAATAACAGTTCTACACTTCGAAAGTCAATTGCTTTTTGCCACAGGGCACATAACCCAACACTTCATGTATGTACACTGCGTTTATTTTATACGGAAACTACGGAAACCTACGGAAGCCCGGTCGTGCCAACTATAGACATACTATGTCGGTCGATAAAATCGGCATTTACAGACATACACCGTCGGTAAAATTGACAAATACGGACATTCGTACTACGGAAGCCGGGTGAGGTCGCCACTTTTAGACTGTGTCTGTCGGTCTGTGCCAAACCCACTCAAGCCGATATACACTGTCGGCGTGACGTCACTTCTCCGCATATGCCGATACACACTCTCGGTAAATTCAACGGCCAACTTTGGCGATACCATTTCAGAACCCGTTGGTGGGGAGAGCAACGACCTTGAACTTGAGTAGCTGCACCTGCAGTCGCGGGGTCAGTGGCCCTCGGGGCGTCAAAGAGTTCACAGGGGGGTTGCGCTTACGCTCATTCAATATGAATACTCCGAACAGATATTTATTTATTTATGTATTTTTTTTATTTAAACCAGGTTACGTGGTAACAGTACAATATAATACTGTATTCTGCAGAGTCAGCAGAGATGCACAGCTTCTATACGCAGTCCGTCCGCTTAATACTAACCTAAACAAATACAAATTACACAACATATTATTTCACGGTGTTTTAACGGAATTGTTATTACACATCGATTTTTCTTATATAATTTTTTGTAGTTAATTTCTAGATTTTGACTTCGATATTTTTCATATTATAATAATAATAAAAATAATCTTTATCCAAGTGCATACACATACCTATACGGTGATGATATTCCATCACTAAACAAATTTAGGTGTAAGGTTAGCCGATTTTTTTTTAATTATACTCCAATGAAGCTCGTTAGGGGCTTCATCGACGCACAATCGTTTGGTGGTCACGATGTGCTTTATTAGAACGATTGGTGGCACACCGTTTGGCTGGAAAGCCCAAAAAACCGAATCGAATAATAGATACAGTTTTTTTCCGTTAGATCTCAGAAATTCCCCGGATCCAGGCAATTTCCCCACGGATCTGGTAATTTAATAAAAAAAAATGTTGTCAAGAGATTGGGCCTTTCGAATTAAGAAACTTTGGTTTGAATCATTTTGTTCGGCAGACATTATTTTTCGAGTTATTCACGATTGTCAGGTTAAAAAAAAAACACCCTGTATACCTATAAAGTTGGCCCTTGAGTTTAGTATTTTTCAATTTTTTAAATTCCAAACAATTACACTTAATTGATCCACTAATTTCGTTAATTACTGAATTCCAGTTTTTGAGAACGAAGGAAAAACCAGATAGGGATTTTCTATGGCAGAATAGCGGCCAAATTAAAATTTCCGCAATTTTTTATTTACAAAAATTTTTTTGAAATTGATATCAGGTTATAATGTAATTTTATGCGATAAACAATAGAGTCAAAAAATATTCATCTATGATTCTAGAATAGCTGATCCCGCCAGAATTTAAACCGACCGGTGGTGACGTCATGCGAACTTTCAACATGGCGGCTCGCGCAGGCACGAACTTGTCCGTGGCGTCGTGGCGACCGGCGTCAGTCGGCGTCAGGCAGTGGGACGGAGCGGGTCGGGGTGTCGTTTGTGGCTCCGTAAGTTAATTATTTTCTTCGTCAAAAGCTCAGAGGACATAAACAATTAAGAAAAAGAAAAAGAAAGTTATTTTTCTTAGCCGGAACCGACGCCGGGATAAAAAAATGATTGACAAGTGAATTGCAAGTCACGCTACGAAGCCGGTGTATAATTTTGATCAAAATTTTCTCAAAAAAGTTGGCAGTGAAGAAGTTTTCTAAATCAAATTTTCATATTCAAACCCGTATAAACTTTTCTAACCTAAAATTTAAAAATTTTTCACCAAAAAAAGTCTTGCAACAAAAATCAAAACTTTGTCGAAGAGGTTATGTCCTTGTACCTAAAAACCGTCTCTGACGTGTGAAAAAAAGGTAAAAGTAGTTGAATCTTGGTACTGCATGACCGTTAGAAATAAAATTTAAGTCCGAGCATGTAATTTATCCCCGCAAAACCTTTCCAAAAAGACATACATTTCCGAGACGAAACTTTTTCACTCGCTGCGCCATCGAGTGTTTTTGACAGTTCATCTGAATATTGAGCCAGCGTCTAATTTTCTCAATTGAATTTATGTTTATCGCCCAGAAAACCGTAGTTGGCGTGTGAAAACAGACGAGAGTAGTTAAATCTTGGTATTGCTCGACCATTAGAAGTGAAATTTAAGTCCCAGCATGTAATTTAGTTCCGCGTTCAACCCTTTTACAAAAATATACATTTACGAGACAAAATTTTTTACTCGTTACGCCGCCGATTGTTTTCAGCAGTTGCCTTCGAGCATTATTCTTACTCGTAGGTAGATAACAATTGTGTATCTTTTGACAAAATTAATACAAGATTTGTTCAGATTCAATAGTACCCAGGGATTGTTGATCTCCGTATAATAATTATATACAACGTGCAAAAAGTCTTAACGACAAAGATATAAGGTAAAGACAAGCGAGCGGGTCGCACAGCCGAATGTCGTTTACATTTGGACCAGATTCGAGAATAATCAGACAACCGTTATTCACTTGTATTGACAATTTGACTGAACTTCTAATGTACTGCCAACCTTTAGTGATGAAAAAATGTTTTTGATTACAGAGACAGACTGCAGCAGGTCATGAATGCAGCTCTCAGGCAATTTGAACAGATCAAATATCGCCGATGAAACGAGATAAGGTAAGGCGGTAATCATAACGTTAGTTCTAGCTATTTTCTTTCACTTTTGTTCGACGAATTTTTAAATCCATAGACTAAATTTTAATGTATTCATTTATTCACTAAAATGACACAGAATAAATGTTCGGCTTTTTTGTTTTATCTCGAAAATATCGCAACAGTGATTGTACAAGTATTCGATTGATAAATCTTGTCCATTTTTTTCTGTTGCAGTGAAATGAGTGTCGCCAACATCTGCCAATTACATTCCCGTGGGATCAAAGGCAGACCGAATACTAAAACTAAAATTGATTGTACAGCGCTTTGGAGCAGGTAAAATGCAATAATTTGGTTGATAATCTTTTCAAGAAATATATGGACTAATAATCAGTATAATATGATCACGGACCTAAATTTCGATTGACTAATTGAAGCATTGTCCTCACATATAAACTCCTTTGAATATATGGCTGCTTTCTACATGTATTCAAAATCGAATTTATATGACGTTTATTTCTAATTTTACTCATTTCTCTTCTTATTTTACAGAATATCGTTTCAGCAGGCCAATCCTGGCAATTGGAGCGACTTAGAGGATAGGAAGATGCCTTGGCTTCAAAGATGGGACGGGAAAAAAGAAATGATAATATCGCAACGTTTCTTAGGTAATTTTTCTCTTAATAACGACTGAAAATTGTGCATCATATGTTTCAAATGCCAAAATCTGATAAACGTAAACGAATTTGGCGAAGTTAGGTAATAATGCCCTTCCTTTAAATCAATGGAACATTATCAAATATACCGTGAGCGCCAGGTGAAACGGGTCAGTGAAACGACGATGGCGCTAGCTTACTTGAGATTTAAAGGGAGAGCCAATACACTAAGAATATCCCTGGTTCCATATTTAATGGCGTTTGACGTCTACGCTTCAAAAGGCCTAGGGATATTTTCGCAATGGGAGTTAGTTCCCCTTATAAATTTCAAGAATGCTAGCGCCATCGTCGTTTCACTGACCCGTTTCACCTGGCGCTCACGGTATAATGCATGTATTATTTTATTGTATTATACTATCGATATACATATTATTACATATACGTATGTAGGTATAATATCTAGCAGTTTAAGTTACCATTTCCTCCCCCCCCCCCTCCCCCCCATTCCCTTAACTCTTTTACTCTCTTGATTCTCAATTTGGATCTTAGTATCGCAATCTTCTAAATCGTTTATTTCTCTTATCAGGTGGAGGAGAAAAGATAAATGCAAGAAACCATGAAAGAACGGAGCCCAACGAGATATGAAAAGAATTGACCACATTTGTATCCGACTGAGAATTATGGTTTGCTCTTGAAATGCCATGGGCACTCGAATTCGCAAATTGAATGGAGTTTCAAAGGCTGCTTATGGAAATTCAATCTCACCGATAAATTTAATATAAGGTAAATAGTATTTTCAATTGTGTCTTCTTTTTTCCCCCAAGTTTAATCATTCTGTCCATTCATTATTAATATCCATCAACGAGTTTTCTTCATGCGAAAATATCTCTGTTGACAATTACGATAATTACGATTATTTTAGATTATACATTATGTAAAGGGCAGATTTGCCCGTTGATCCTTCAATAAATGAATAAATAAATAAATAAATAAATAAATAATAGGTGTTCAATTAATGAGACTATTCCTTAAATTCTTTATATTTCTGTTACAGTGTAATAGATGAAACGTGGACCAAATATGATAAGGTTACAGGAGCCAAGATCCTAATCATATATGCAGCAATCATGTGAAGGTAAGATCAGATATCATGGAAAACAATATTTTCATCAAATTATTTCAATCGAAAAGTTGAAAAGTTATCGAAACCCGAAGTTTTCCCTTAATTTATGTACTTCATTTCCTATGCAAAATCAAATTCATCTGCCATTCAGTTTTCTATATTGCTGCCATGTTGTCAGAATGATCACATACTGATGGAAGAAGGTAAAACAAGGACTCTATTCGTGTGAGAAACCAGAGAAGGTAAGCTTACAGATGTCTTGAATAAACATTTCACAGAATTGTAAATCAGTGAATCTATAGAGGAATTGTAAACTCTGGAATTTGTAAGTTTATTTTTACAATCTAACTTGAATTTGTCCGTTAGGTGATCAATTTGTCTTCAATCAGACGAGTACGTGATCAGATGGTGCACCACTATGGGTATGCAGAGAGTGCGAAGGTTCGGAAGGAAAGGAAGCTGCAGTACAAGGAATGCACGGAATACTGAATCTTTGAACTTCGTATTTTATTTAAGAAATTAGAGAGATACATAGATAAGATTAGATTAGGATCATAAGCATAAACATAGCGTACAAATACATTACACGTAATATCGATCGTGTATTTGTATTTGTATTTTATTTTAGAATTTAGAGAGATACATAGATAGAGATTGAATTGTTAATACTTGTATTTTTCTATAATATCATTAATTGTCGCGGTAATTCGATTGGAATTTTATGTAAATCAAATCTGTCGAGGTCTGGGCCCAAGGGGACCGTCAATCGGACCTTCCGAGGACGGAACTCCGCAGATATTTTATTGAAGTTATAATTATGAATAATTATGTATGAAGTTAATAGAAATATTAACATCAATATAATTATGAGAAGTTATAATTATCAATAATAATTCAATTTTTACTCGATCTTGAAAACTTAACTTTTGAATTGGATATATTTTACTTTTTATAGAAAATACTTGTATTAGAAGATTTAATTTCAAATCGATTCGTCTCTCTAGTTTTAAAAGATTAGATTAGATTAGATTGTTATTATTATTATTATTATTATTATAAGCATAAAACTAGCGTACAGGTACATTACACGTACTATCGATCGTGTATTTGTATTTGTATTTTATTTTAGAATTTAGAGAGATACATAGATAGAGATTGAATTGTTAATACTTGTATTTTTCTATAATATCATTAATTGTCGCGGTAATTCGATTGGAATTTTATTTAAATCAAATCTGTCGAGGTCTGGGCCCAAGGGGACCGTCAATCGGACCTTCCGAGGACGGAACTCCGCAGATATTTTATTGAAGTTATAATTATGAATAATTATGTATGAAGTTAATAGAAATATTAACATCAATATAATTATGAGAAGTTATAATTATCAATAATAATTCAATTCTTACTCGATCTTGAAAACTTAACTTTTGAATTGGATATATTTTACTTTTTATAGAAAATACTTGTATTAGAAGATTTAATTTCAAATCGATTCGTCTCTCTAGTTTTAAAAGATTAGATTAGATTAGATTGTTATTATTATTATTATTATTATTATTATAAGCATAAAACTAGCGTACAGGTACATTACACGTACTATCGATCGTGTATTTGTATTTGTATTTTATTTTAGAATTTAGAGAGATACATAGATAGAGATTGAATTGTTAATACTTGTATTTTTCTATAATATCATTAATTGTCGCGGTAATTCGATTGGAATTTTATTTAAATCAAATCTGTCGAGGTCTGGGCCCAAGGGGACCGTCAATCGGACCTTCCGAGGACGGAACTCCGCAGATATTTTATTGAAGTTATAATTATGAATAATTATGTATGAAGTTAATAGAAATATTAACATCAATATAATTATGAGAAGTTATAATTATCAATAATAATTCAATTCTTACTCGATCTTGAAAACTTAACTTTTGAATTGGATATATTTTACTTTTTATAGAAAATACTTGTATTAGAAGATTTAATTTCAAATCGATTCGTCTCTCTAGTTTTAAAAGATTAGATTAGATTAGATTGTTATTATTATTATTATTATTATTATTATAAGCATAAAACTAGCGTACAGGTACATTACACGTACTATCGATCGTGTATTTGTATTTGTATTTTATTTTAGAATTTAGAGAGATACATAGATAGAGATTGAATTGTTAATACTTGTATTTTTCTATAATATCATTAATTGTCGCGGTAATTCGATTGGAATTTTATTTAAATCAAATCTGTCGAGGTCTGGGCCCAAGGGGACCGTCAATCGGACCTTCCGAGGACGGAACTCCGCAGATATTTTATTGAAGTTATAATTATGAATAATTATGTATGAAGTTAATAGAAATATTAACATCAATATAATTATGAGAAGTTATAATTATCAATAATAATTCAATTCTTACTCGATCTTGAAAACTTAACTTTTGAATTGGATATATTTTACTTTTTATAGAAAATACTTGTATTAGAAGATTTAATTTCAAATCGATTCGTCTCTCTAGTTTTAAAAGATTAGATTAGATTAGATTGTTATTATTATTATTATTATTATTATTATAAGCATAAAACTAGCGTACAGGTACATTACACGTACTATCGATCGTGTATTTGTATTTGTATTTTATTTTAGAATTTAGAGAGATACATAGATAGAGATTGAATTGTTAATACTTGTATTTTTCTATAATATCATTAATTGTCGCGGTAATTCGATTGGAATTTTATTTAAATCAAATCTGTCGAGGTCTGGGCCCAAGGGGACCGTCAATCGGACCTTCCGAGGACGGAACTCCGCAGATATTTTATTGAAGTTATAATTATGAATAATTATGTATGAAGTTAATAGAAATATTAACATCAATATAATTATGAGAAGTTATAATTATCAATAATAATTCAATTCTTACTCGATCTTGAAAACTTAACTTTTGAATTGGATATATTTTACTTTTTATAGAAAATACTTGTATTAGAAGATTTAATTTCAAATCGATTCGTCTCTCTAGTTTTAAAAGATTAGATTAGATTAGATTGTTATTATTATTATTATTATTATTATTATAAGCATAAAACTAGCGTACAGGTACATTACACGTACTATCGATCGTGTATTTGTATTTGTATTTTATTTTAGAATTTAGAGAGATACATAGATAGAGATTGAATTGTTAATACTTGTATTTTTCTATAATATCATTAATTGTCGCGGTAATTCGATTGGAATTTTATTTAAATCAAATCTGTCGAGGTCTGGGCCCAAGGGGACCGTCAATCGGACCTTCCGAGGACGGAACTCCGCAGATATTTTATTGAAGTTATAATTATGAATAATTATGTATGAAGTTAATAGAAATATTAACATCAATATAATTATGAGAAGTTATAATTATCAATAATAATTCAATTCTTACTCGATCTTGAAAACTTAACTTTTGAATTGGATATATTTTACTTTTTATAGAAAATACTTGTATTAGAAGATTTAATTTCAAATCGATTCGTCTCTCTAGTTTTAAAAGATTAGATTAGATTAGATTGTTATTATTATTATTATTATTATTATTATAAGCATAAAACTAGCGTACAGGTACATTACACGTACTATCGATCGTGTATTTGTATTTGTATTTTATTTTAGAATTTAGAGAGATACATAGATAGAGATTGAATTGTTAATACTTGTATTTTTCTATAATATCATTAATTGTCGCGGTAATTCGATTGGAATTTTATTTAAATCAAATCTGTCGAGGTCTTGGCCCAAGGGGACCGTCAATCGGACCTTCCGAGGACGGAACTCCGCAGATATTTTATTGAAGTTATAATTATGAATAATTATGTATGAAGTTAATAGAAATATTAACATCAATATAATTATGAGAAGTTATAATTATCAATAATAATTCAATTCTTACTCGATCTTGAAAACTTAACTTTTGAATTGGATATATTTTACTTTTTATAGAAAATACTTGTATTAGAAGATTTAATTTCAAATCGATTCGTCTCTCTAGTTTTAAAAGATTAGATTAGATTAGATTGTTATTATTATTATTATTATTATTATAAGCATAAAACTAGCGTACAGGTACATTACACGTACTATCGATCGTGTATTTGTATTTGTATTTTATTTTAGAATTTAGAGAGATACATAGATAGAGATTGAATTGTTAATACTTGTATTTTTCTATAATATCATTAATTGTCGCGGTAATTCGATTGGAATTTTATTTAAATCAAATCTGTCGAGGTCTGGGCCCAAGGGGACCGTCAATCGGACCTTCCGAGGACGGAACTCCGCAGATATTTTATTGAAGTTATAATTATGAATAATTATGTATGAAGTTAATAGAAATATTAACATCAATATAATTATGAGAAGTTATAATTATCAATAATAATTCAATTCTTACTCGATCTTGAAAACTTAACTTTTGAATTGGATATATTTTACTTTTTATAGAAAATACTTGTATTAGAAGATTTAATTTCAAATCGATTCGTCTCTCTAGTTTTAAAAGATTAGATTAGATTAGATTATTATTATTATTATCATTATTATTATAAGCATAAAACTAGCGTACAGGTACATTGCACGTACTATCGATCGTGTATTTGTATTTGTATTTTATTTTAGAATTTAGAGAGATACATAGATAGAGATTGAATTGTTAATACTTGTATTTTTCTATAATATCATTAATTGTCGCGGTAATTCGATTGGAATTTTATGTAAATCAAATCTGTCGAGGTCTGGGCCCAAGGGGACCGTCAATCGGACCTTCCGAGGACGGAACTCCGCAGATATTTTATTGAAGTTATAATTATGAATAATTATGTATGAAGTTAATAGAAATATTAACATCAATATAATTATGAGAAGTTATAATTATCAATAATAATTCAATTTTTACTCGATCTTGAAAACTTAACTTTTGAATTGGATATATTTTACTTTTTATAGAAAATACTTGTATTAGAAGATTTAATTTCAAATCGATTCGTCTCTCTAGTTTTAAAAGAATAGATTAGATTAGATTATTATTATTATTATCATTATTATTATAAGCATAAAACTAGCGTACAGGTACATTGCACGTACTATCGATCGTGTATTTGTATTTGTATTTTATTTTAGAATTTAGAGAGATACATAGATAGAGATTGAATTGTTAATACTTGTATTTTTCTATAATATCATTAATTGTCGCGGTAATTCGATTGGAATTTTATTTAAATCAAATCTGTCGAGGTCTGGGCCCAAGGGGACCGTCAATCGGACCTTCCGAGGACGGAACTCCGCAGATATTTTATTGAAGTTATAATTATGAATAATTATGTATGAAGTTAATAGAAATATTAACATCAATATAATTATGAGAAGTTATAATTATCAATAATAATTCAATTCTTACTCGATCTTGAAAACTTAACTTTTGAATTGGATATATTTTATATCGTTAGAAGTAGAGATATTTACTTCCTTTGTTACTTTTTATAGAAAATACTTGTATTAGGAGATTTAATTTCAAATCGATTCGTCTCTCTAGTTTTAAAAGATTAGATTAGATTATTATTATTACTATTATTATTATAAGCATAAAAATAGCGTACAGGTACATTACACGTACTATCGATCGTGTATTTGTATTTGTATTTTATTTTAAAATTTAGAGAGATACATAGATAGAGATTGAATTGTTAATACTTGTATTTTTCTATAATATCATTAATTGTCGCGGTAATTCGATTGGAATTTTATGTAAATCAAATCTGTCGAGGTCTGGGCCCAAGGGGACCGTCAATCGGACCTTCCGAGGACGGGTCTCGCCAGATATTTTATTGAAGTTATAATTATGAATAATTATGTATGAAGTTAATAGAAATATTAGCATCAATATAATTATGAGAAGTTATAATTATCAATAATAATTCAATTCTTACTCGATCTTGAAAACTTAACTTTTGAAATGGATATATTTTATATCGTTAGAAGTAGAGATATTTACTTCTTTTGTTACTTTTTATAGAAAATACTTGTATTAGGAGATTTAATTTCAAATCGATTCGTCTCTCTAGTTTTAAAAGATTAGATTAGATTATTATTATTACTATTATTATTATAAGCATAAAAATAGCGTACAGGTACATTACACGTACTATCGATCGTGTATTTGTATTTGTATTTTATTTTAGAATTTAGAGAGATACATAGATAGAGATTGAATTGTTAATACTTGTATTTTTCTATAATATTATTAATTGTCGCGGTAATTCGATTGGAATTTTATGTAAATCAAATCTGTCGAGGTCTGGGCCCAAGGGGACCGTCAATCGGACCTTCCGAGGACGGGTCTCGCCAGATATTTTATTGAAGTTATAATTATGAATAATTATGTATGAAGTTAATAGAAATATTAACATCAATATAATTATGACAAGTTATAATTATCAATAATAATTCAATTCTTACTCGATCTTGAAAACTTAACTTTTGAATTGGATATATTTTATATCGTTAGAAGTAGAGATATTTACTTCCTTTGTTACTTTTTATAGAAAATACTTGTATTAGGAGATCTAATTTCAAATCGATTCGTCTCTCTAGTTTTAAAAGATTAGATTAGATTATTATTATTATTACATTTCTCGCCAGATATTCTATATTGTTAAAAGTAGTGATATTTATTTCTACTGTTACTTTTTATAGAAAATACTATACATGTAGTAGGAGATTTATTTAAAATCTGTCTATCTCTTTAGTTTTAATATTCGTACTTTCTATATAATTTCATTAATTGTTGTCCTGTTAACCATAACGCAACGTTAGGAGGCTAATAATCAGTAATAATATTCCTAAAGTGATTATTGAATTTTAGAAATGACTTGCCATGATTATTTAATAACAATAAAAAACTTTTCAGTCATCATATTTTTGCTCTGACCTCATATTTTTAATGGACGTGTTTTATTTATCGTAAAAAAAAATCTTTCAACCGAAAGAAAAGATAAGAAATTGAATTCTCAGAAAAAAAAAGTTTTCCATAAAAGTAATATTTTTTTTGTGTAGATTGCGATTCTGCTCTAAAAAATAGGGGTTTTAATTTAGAAATCGAAAGTTACCTTATAACAACCCTATTCGACCCTATAAAAATTCAAAACCCCTAGCATTGTCAAATGTCTCCCTTGAAACCATACCACTTTTGTTTGAAGTATTTTCCTGTATCTTGCTTGGTTTTGAAAATATTAGCCTGGATCGATCGGAATAGGCCACCCTGTATTTGGTAGGGAATTATTGTAATACGAATGTGTATCAGATTATGACAACTGGAATACCAGGTACTAAATAAAGAGACTCGATCAATTGCGATGTAATTTATAAGAAGTAATCACCAATTTTACATAATTTTTACATGAAATAAACTTATACATAACTTTTACATGACATTATAATAAATGCAATTTCAGCTACTTGGGCAAGTACTGCCTCCGCGTTGCATTTGAGCTTGGACATGATGCTAGAACGTGTCGTGATACTGAACGTTAGCTTTTTTACAGAAAAAAAGCAGAGAAGATCCACACCTGCGATTTTTACACGAGAACTAACATTTATTATCAGTTGGAAATTTTTATTTGCTATTTATCGATATGAAGGATTTTTTACTTTTGATTCGACCGCTATCTTCACCTTGGCTTTTATCTTTCAGAAAGATAAGAAACTGGGAGTAGGTACGCAGTGGAGTGGAAGTAATACTAGATCAAGCATTGTTTTTCAATTTATATAACAAGTGTGTTACTTGCTAGTATTTGTTCTCAGAGCTTCGTTGATTGTATTAATACATAACACAACAGAAAGTTCTCTTGATATCACACTTCTATCTTATATCCTACTTACAGCGAAATATGCGAACTTTCAGTTCTCCAACAAACTATTCAAAGATAATTTTTGCAAAATTATGTTACGACCCAATTAGTACTGAAATTCGACCTGCAAACTTAGAACATTCTTCGTTGTGAAACTGTATATTCTATAGCTGATCAATTCCTTGAAATTACACCTTCCTCCTTCGGCTCACCTGCTATTTGCGTACTTGATAATAATTGAACACAACACTAACATCCTTTGAAACACAGGTACAGATACGAACATGGTGCCAAGAATCCTACAATCACATAGAAAGAGGTCAATGCAGAATCATTATTTTATAAATGTATCAGTGGATATTATTATTATCATATATTTATAAGCACAGGTAACGTTGCCAACTTTATGATCGTTATTATACATGAATCTTTATACGGATAATGATTAGCATCCACTGATCACTTCGTGATTATTTCACAAATCCAGTAATCCTTTGCTGTCGTACAGCGGCAGAAGTAGATTCATGTATTTCCTATACGCTTTTCCACTGTACATTGGATTCACCCATTTTCCATCCGCTTTGAACATTTCATTGAAATCTAGATTTTTGCCATCTTCTAGTATGACACCTGGCAATGCTGTCAAAAAGTAAAACACTTCACAGAAAGCTCGATTCTTCAATATTTCTTGCAGTTTCTCGAAGGTTGGTATTTCAGTTTTGCACTTCAACTTGACCATAGTGTCAGTCAGGGTGGTATGATACTCGCGCAGTACTACCTCGCGTTGGTGAAGACGAATCTCGTTGGTCGTACTTGCGCTCAAAAAATAGAGAATGTCAATTGCTGGCGAGCCGTAATTAGCAACTTGAAAATCCACCTGTAGTTAACAACATAGAAATCAGGATCTAATACGACCCCTTGTGTCATACAAAGAGATGAGATACAGTCCGCTAAATTATTCAGAGATTGGTAGGTAAATACAAATATTCCTATTGTTTAAACGAAATATCGAGCGATACCGAGTTCTAAGTTTAGTCGTGACAGGCGTTGTCTTTTCAACAGAATTATCGCATATAGTTTCTATTAAAAAAAAATCCTCATCGCTGCAAAATTCGAACTCAAGTCTAAGGTAATGTAGACTAACTTTGATTTACTCACGAATATATGTTCGATAGGTTTTTGCTGTTCATCATACCGGAACATCATATTGTTAACCCAGACGTCACCATGATTCAAGACGTTAAAATCATCTTCTCGATAGAGAGCAGCCTCGCATGCCTTTTCATAGGCGCATTCAGATAGCTTGGTAACTTTTTCCCTGATTCTTCGCGATAGGAATAATACGACATTGAAACATAAAATGAAAATCACCTTCCAGCAAAGTAATTTAGATTTAAATTTCTGAGTTAAATTACCGTGGACTCAGTTCGGACCATGTGGCTATCTCCTCTCCACAAGATTTTGCTGTATTTTTGAAATAGGCGACCAAATTCGGATGTAGATCCTTGTGAAGCAGCCCCTTCTTGTACTTCGTGAACGCGTTTGAATCCTCAAGTGTGGAACATGTAAAAAATCATTACCATAAAATACCTATTATTCAACAATCCAAATCAGCATAGAAAAAGCGATTTTGATGAACTATTTAATATTTGAGGAGTACGGACACCTGAGTTCTGTTTTCGAATGAAATCGTATAGTAGATAACAGGATTGTATTATTCGCTGTTTGCCTTTAACAAAACTGACCTACTGTTGGAAATTTTGTTGAAAAAGAGTCTTGCAACGTGGCTCCTCTTTTCGACTTACCCTTTCTTTGAGCGCAATCGAAGCAGCATGAAATCTGCTAAGATTCCGAATAGTGAGTAAACAGTGGTCTAGATCCAGACCCGCTTGGCGACTAGCCAATCGAAATCCTTTGATAGTCAGGTCCTCGAGGACCAGATGAGTCGGTTTCTCGTACTGGACATGTAAACACCGCGCATTTAATGAGGTGGTTGTTAGGTTCTCAAGAAATTTTGTCATCTTTGGCAATGTTACTGACATCATTGATAATTCTATACCAAAAAATCCAGCGGCTTCTATCTATTTAGTACAAAACACAATAGTGAATATACAAATCGACTTGATTCCGTGTCAAAAATGTTAAGATATAGACAGTTATAGTTAGACGGTTACCAATTCCCCACGCAAGTCACCTTCAATCGCGACTTTCACTATGAGAGATATTGCATCCTGAATTTTTTGACCATCTTGAACCCGCGAGAATTCCACGGTGACACGATGCATATCACTCGCATAACCATCTCCTGGGGCCGTGGCTGCCTTCACTGTTATACCATGAACTTCGATGGATTCGTCTTCATCAGCAGTTCGTAGAATCTTTTGTACATAACACGCATCAAGCCAATTCGGGCTATTCACTGCCATAGCTGGTTTGTACTACTAAACTCGTTGACGCCTATCGACAGTACAATATCAACCGTTAGTAGTCGAGAGTGGATGCCAATATCTGTTTTACTTGTACAATCCAGAAAATAAAAATGCGAATCACTGATTTGATACGATACTTTAATCAATACGGAAATGATTGGTTCTGCTCACGATCAGTTTCACTCACTATGTGAATGTTTTTGCTGCACTGAAGCGACAAGAGTAGGATTGCAATTGAAATGAAATATTGCGTGCGATTATGAAATACTATTTCTGTCACGTTTGAATCAGCAGCATAGTAACAATCTCGGAGATATAATTATTCCGTATCCTCTTTGACATACTTTTACAGCGAAAGTAGAATTGGCCCCACATACATATACTATACGTACTAATTTGAATCATATCTAACAAATCGAGGAGTAAGAAACAGAAAGATGTAAAAAGCCAACTGTTACACTGGTTACCTATACACTGGGCCTACACTTTGCTGTTTTTGATTCACTATAAACATACGATTCGTTATATCATTGCCGTCGTGACTAAGCACAGCAGATATATCATTCATTTATACGCCAATTGCTACAGACTTATCTCACCACATCCCGGCTCACGTACTTTTTTAAGGCAGGCTGGACGATGTTGATTATTGACTAATCAATGTTTGGAGATTGAAAATATTTGCCGATTTTAATTCATCGTGCCTCATTACTAGTGATGTAATGTGTGACATGTAATGAATTATTATCGTTATTTACATCTTAGTGGTACAGGAAAAAAAAAACAAATAGTTTACTGTAATACTTGTCAAAAGTATGTATGTACATTTAACGTTATCAGATTCTCATCCTATATAATTAGGTGTATACCTCCAGTAGTAATTTGTGGCCCAATGGTCAGCCACAAATAGATTTCTTACTTTTTGGGGCTCCGCAACTCGGTACAATCTTTCGTGCACAGTGTCACTCGTTGTTCTTTTGTGAGCTGTACTATCAAGCTAGAGTGCTATGTGAATATTAACTCAATTTGAACATAGCTCCTGAAGTCATTTTTCTTGTTAACTCAGCTCCGGCTAGATGCCTAAGCTTAGAGGCAGTCTAGTCTACCATGACGGGAAATAGACTATCAGCTGACGGCAAAAAACCGGTAAAACTAAGCGTCAGACGATTGCTTGCCGGTTTTAAAATTCAAACGCTTCGACTGTCTTCCGCACATTTATTGGGACTCAAAAAATTTTTTAGTAAAAAACATTAAAAAAAAGAAATTGAAAATAATAATTCTACTTTTTCAGGACAGTGGCTACGGCATACCGACTCAAGGTTCGGTAATATGTGGTTCAAGAGATTCTAAATTCGCCTCATAGCGTGTAACGAGAAAGTCGAGATGGCGGATAGCCGTTGACGGGTTGAAATAGACTCGAGCTGAATCAGCTCTCGCTTACCGTCTGCAGTCGCTCTGATGAATGAAAATTTCTGTTGACGGTAATCCCGAAATCGCCGTTTCACTTTACTTAAATTCACCCTCTCACAATCAGTCAAATCTTCCTTGCAGGGAACTAATTACCCTTGTGGCTTCGTGAACCGGTAACGTATATACATACAACAACAAAACTGAAAATTCAAGCAGAACGCTCTATCTCGTGCAAAGGCCTTTGGCAGAGTGAACTAGAGTGATTTGACCAGTAGGAAGCTGGTTTGCCCTAATACTATCTTTAGTTAACAAATCCGCTTTATGGGTGTAAACCGAACTCCTCCATCGCCGATTTCCTTCTTACCAGAAGTTATAATTCCAAAAATCATTTTAAGAAAATTCGTGACCTTCAGGTTCGCGCTGAATATGTAACTTCCGAAACCGGATTCGAAGATCTTTGATAAGCGAAATTATCAGCTGGTCAATAATGAAAGAAGTCAAGTGAAATGTGATAAAAATAATTAATTTTCATAACTATATCAAGGGTCAACAATGAGGGAATTTCAGTTTCTGGAGGAAATCGACGAGCTTGATGAATCGGCGACTGCAAAAGCGGTGGCGACAGCTATACAAAAGTTTCGACGACCGTCAGAACTGTAAATACGACCAAAAAGAAGTTTACGAGGACCAAAACGGCCTCGTAGCGTCAACGAGTTCACACGGGAGCCCTATGACGACTTTGACAGACATCTCATTAGAAATATTACAAACGCGGAAAAGTTGTCGCTCAGATATTAAACAAGCAGTATGTGAATTTTCAAACTTGGGTTATTTTTGTCCGGCAATTGAACCACTGACCTAACTGCCAGACAAGAAGCAAGAGAAAATCCTCTGTCCGACACAAGGTAGTTTATATTATAAGAACTTGTGTTGTAGCAGTAAGAAAACAAAGATATACTCGATAATTTGCGATGTTTATATGTGTATTTACTTTGCATACATTGACGATAAGAAATATTGTATCGATGCTGCAGCAATAAATTCCCAGATATACCTATAATCAATTACTTCGTTATTTTCCCCTCTCCCCTTCCTGCTACTCTTCATTTCAGGTATTGAATAAGGTCAGTGAGTTATAATAATCCTAACAAGACACGGCGTAATATTTCGGTTTACAGCAATTTTAAATCGGAAAATTAGCTAGGCCTAATGATATGGTTGCATGCAATATTCGACTCAAAATCTCAAAAAAAATCGAATAACTTAAGCATACGGAAACTCGCATAGAGACATACATTTAAGCAACTGCATGTATGCTTGAGTTATTTAGAATTTTCGAAATTTTGAGTCGAAAATTGCTCCTGGTGTCAGGAGAACATCTGACCGGAGGAGGCGTGCTGAAATTTTTGGAGGGAAAACTCCCTGAGTGTATGCT
Source organism: Macrophya alboannulata (assembly GCA_949628255.1). Classification (NCBI taxonomy): domain Eukaryota; kingdom Metazoa; phylum Arthropoda; class Insecta; order Hymenoptera; family Tenthredinidae; genus Macrophya; species Macrophya alboannulata. The sequence goes on from OX451209.1 coordinate 15,040,278, forward strand.
AAGCAAGCATGCATTCGTATATATTTGTTTCTCTGCATGTCTCATTCGCTCACGGAATAAGGAATTTCTGAAATGGGAAACTTTCCAAACTCACCCGGGTGAGTTCGCAGTAATCATATCGAATCTCGTAAACGTAACCCTCATGTGAACACTGACGCCTCTTCGAGGGTCACTGACCCTCCGTTCAGTTTCCTATAGGCAAACGTTAGTCAAGAGCGGGGGAAGCGGGGTTCCAGAGTATATTGGCTGCCAGTCGTTCATCAGCGTTGCAGCGTGCAACACCACGTCTGGCGTCGGAGATTTGAGTTCTGTTTAATGCTCGCTGCTCCATCTGTGGAGTAGACTTTGGAGCATCAAGCGTCGTTCAGTTCTCTATGGGCAAACGTTAGTCAAGAGTGGGGGAAGCGAGGTTCCAGAGTATATTGGCTGCCAGTCGTTCATCAGCGTTGCAGCGTACAACACCACGTCTGACGTCAGAGAATTATAACGCAGCACAACACATTTTTGACTTCTGTCTATTGCTCCCTGCTCCATCTATGAAGCAGACTTTGAATGATGTACTACTCTTACCGGCAGTCATGCCATATACCGATTTTACGGGCCAAAGTGGTTTGTTCCTTCGACCGCGAGATGGCGATACCATTTTAGACTCCGTTGGTGGGGAGAGCAGCGACCTTGAACTTGATCAACTGCACCTGCTGTAGCAGGGTCAGTGCACTCAGTGGCTCCCGTGGCGTCAAAGAGTTCGCATCGGGGTTGTGTTAACGAGATTCAAAATGAATACTCCGAACTGATATTTATTTATGTATTTATTTATTTATTTAAACCAGATTACATAGTAACAGTCCAATATAATACTGTATTCTGTAGAGATGCACAGCATCTGTTCGCAGTCCGGCCACTTAATCATAACCTGAAACAAAATACAAATTACGAAAAATATTAATTTGCATTGTTTCAATGGCATTCGTATTGCACATCAATTATTCTTATATAATTTTGGATAATTAATTTGTACATTTTGATTTTATGATTTTTCATATAATTAAAATAATAATAACAATTGAGTTTGTAATTTTATTCACATTGACGTTGTTTCCTCTACTATCTATTGTCAATCTCTGTTTTTTATCTTATGGACCACTATGTTTTTTAATCACAATATGTGTTATTCGTTCTTATATTTTAATTTTTGACTGTATTTTGACTCAATTTGTATTCTTTTATATTATTTTGTATATTGTTTTTTTAATAAACAGCCTCTGATGAGGGCAGAACAATACTGCCGAAACGTCAGGCAATTTAACATCAATAATTGACTCGACTTGATTGATTGAGACCTTCTTCTCAAAATACCACACCCGAGTGTTACCTTCAACATGTGTAATAATAACAATGATTTTTATTTAAGTGCATATACATATACAATGCTGATATTTCATATACATTTTTAAAATACAGTTGCATTTTTAAAATGTAGTTGCATTTTAGTGTATTATTAGTAGTACGTAATACAATTGTAATTTATATGTTAAGATGACCTGTATCTCAAAAAGCAAATAAAGAGACCCGATCAATTGCGATGTAATTTATAAAAAGTAATCACCAATTTTACATAATTTTTACATGAAATAAACTTTTACATAACTTTTACATGACATTATAATAAATGCAATTTCAGCTACTTGGGCAAGTCCTGCCTCTGCGTTGCATTTGAGCTTGGACATGATGCTTGAATGTGTTGTGATACTCAACGTTAGCTTTTTTACAGAAAAAAAAACAGAGAAGATCTACACCTGCGATTTTTACAAAAGGACTAACATTTATTATCAGTTTGAAATTTCAATTTGCTATTTATCGATATGAAGGATTTTTTACTTTTGATGCGACCGCTATCTTCACCTTGGCTTTTATCTTTCAGAAAGATCAGAAACCGGGAGTAGGTACGCAGTGGAGTGGAAGTAATACTAAATCAAGCATTGTTTTTCAATTTATATAACAAGTGTGTTACTTGCTGGTATTTGTTCTCAGAGCTTCGTTGATTGTATAAATACATAACACACCAGAAAGTTTTCTAGATATCACACTTCTATCTGATATCCTACTTACAGCGAAATATGCGAACTTTCAGTTCTCCAACAAACTATACAAAGATAATTTTTGCAAAATTATGTTACGACCCAATTTCTACCGAAATTCAACCTGCAAACTTTGTATATTCTATATATTTTGTATATTCTATAGCTGATCAATTCCTCGAAATTACACCTTACTTCTTCGGCTCACCTGCTATTTGCGTTCTTGATAATAATTGAACACGACACTAACATCCTTTGAAACACAAGTACAGATACGAACATGATGCCAACAATCCTACAATCACATAGAAAGAGGTCAATGCAGAATCATTATTTTACAAATGTATCAGTGGGTATCATTATTATCATATATTTATAAGCACAGGTAACGTTGCCAACTGTATGATCGTTATTATACATGAATCTTTATATGGATAATGATTAGCATCCACTGATCACTTCGTGATTATTTCACAAATCCAGTAATCCTTTGCTGTCGTACAGCGGTAGAAGTAGATTCATGTACTTTCTGTACGCTTTTCCACTGTACATTGGATTCACCCATTTTCCATCCGCCTTTAACATTTCATTCAAATCTAGATTTTTGCCATCTTCCAGTATGACACCTGGCAATATTGCCAAAAAGTTAAACACTTCACAGAAAGCTCGATTCTTCAATATTTCTTGCAGTTTCTCGAAGGTTGGTATTTCAGTTTTGCACTTCAACTTGACCATAGTGTCAGTCAGGGTGGTATGATACTCGCGCAGTACTACCTCGCGTTGGTGAAGACGAATCTCGTTGGTCGTACTTGCGCTCAAAAAATAGAGAATGTCAATTGCTGGCGAGCCGTAATTAGCAACTTGAAAATCCACCTGTAGTTAACAACATAGAAATCAGGATCTAATACGACCCCTTGTGTCATACAAAGAGATGAGATACAGTCCGCTAAATTATTCAGAGATTGGTAGGTAAATACAAATATTCCTATTGTTTAAACGAAATATCGAGCGATACCGAGTTCTAAGTTTAGTCGTGACAGGCGTTGTCTTTTCAACAGAATTATCGCATATAGTTTCTATTAAAAAAAAATCCTCATCGCTGCAAAATTCGAACTCAAGTCTAAGGTAATGTAGACTAACTTTGATTTACTCACGAATATATGTTCGATAGGTTTTTGCTGTTCATCATACCGGAACATCATATTGTTAACCCAGACGTCACCATGATTCAAGACGTTAAAATCATCTTCTCGATAGAGAGCAGCCTCGCATGCCTTTTCATAGGCGCATTCAGATAGCTTGGTAACTTTTTCCCTGATTCTTCGCGATAGGAATAATACGACATTGAAACATAAAATGAAAATCACCTTCCAGCAAAGTAATTTAGATTTAAATTTCTGAGTTAAATTACCGTGGACTCAGTTCGGACCATGTGGCTATCTCCTCTCCACAAGATTTTGCTGTATTTTTGAAATAGGCGACCAAATTCGGATGTAGATCCTTGTGAAGCAGCCCCTTCTTGTACTTCGTGAACGCGTTTGAATCCTCAAGTGTGGAACATGTAAAAAATCATTACCATAAAATACCTATTATTCAACAATCCAAATCAGCATAGAAAAAGCGATTTTGATGAACTATTTAATATTTGAGGAGTACGGACACCTGAGTTCTGTTTTCGAATGAAATCGTATAGTAGATAACAGGATTGTATTATTCGCTGTTTGCCTTTAACAAAACTGACCTACTGTTGGAAATTTTGTTGAAAAAGAGTCTTGCAACGTGGCTGCTCTTTTCGACTTACCCTTTCTTTGAGCGCAATCGAAGCAGCATGAAATCTGCTAAGATTCCGAATAGTGAGTAAACAGTGGTCTAGATCCAGACCCGCTTGGCGACTAGCCAATCGAAATCCTTTGATAGTCAGGTCCTCGAGGACCAGATGAGTCGGTTTCTCGTACTGGACATGTAAACACCGCGCATTTAATGAGGTGGTTGTTAGGTTCTCAAGAAATTTTGCCATCTTTGGTAATGTTACTGACATCATTGATAATTCTATACCAAAAAATCCAGCGGCTTCTATCTATTTAGTAAAAAACACAATAGTGAATATACAAATCGACTTGATTCCGTGTCAAAAATGTTAAGATATAGACGGTTATAGTTGGACGGTTACCATTTCCCCACGTAAGTCACCTTCAATCGCGACTTTCACTATGAGAGATATTGCATCCTGAATTTTTTGACCATCTTGAACCCGCGAGAATTCCACGGTGACACGATGCATATCACTCGCATAACCATCTCCTGGGGCCGTGGCTGGCTTCACTGTTATACCATGAACTTCGATGGATTCGTCTTCATCAGCAGTTCGTAGAATCTTTTGTACATAACACGCATCAAGCCAATTCGGGCTATTCACTGCCATAGCTGGTTTGTACTACTAAAATCGTTGACGCCTATCGACAGTATAATATCAACCGTTAGTAGTCGAGAGTGGATGCCAATATCTGTTCTATTTGTACAATCCAGAAAACAAAAATGCGAATCACTGATTTGATACGATACTTTAATCAATACGAAAATGATTGGTTCTTCTCACGATCAGTTGCACTCACTATGTGAATATTTTTGCTGCACTGAGGCGGTAAGAGTAGGATTGCAATTGAAATGAAATATTGCGTGCGATTATGAAATACTATTTCTGTCACGTTTGTATCAGCAGCGTAGTAACAATCTCGGAGATATAATTATTCCGTATCCTCTTTGACATACTTTTACAGCGACAGTAGAATTGGCCCCACATACATACTATACGTACTAATTTGAATCATATCTAACATATCGAGAAGTAAGAAACAGAAAGTTGTATAAAGCCAGTTATTCCTATACACTGGGCTTACACTTTTCTGTTTTTTAATCACTATATAAACATACGATTCGTTACATCATTGCCATCGTGACTAAGCACAGCTGATATATCATTCATTTATACGCCAATTGCTACAGACTTATCTCACCACATCCCAGCTCATACACTGTTTTGATGCAAGCTGGATGATGCTGATCATTGACTAATCAATATTTGGAGAATTGAAAATATTTGCTAATTTTAATTCATCGTGCCTAATTACTAGTGATGTAATGTGTGACATGTAATCAATTATTATCCTTACTTACATCAGTTAGTGGTGAAAAAAAAAAAAAAAAATAGTCTACTGTAATACTTGTCAAAAGTATGTATGTACATTTAACGTTATCAGATTCTCATCCTATATAATTAGATGTATACCTCCGGTAGTAATTTGTGGCCCAATGGTCAGCCAAAAATAGATTTCTTACTTTTTGGGGTTCCGCAACTCGGTACAATCTTTCGTGCACAGTGTCACTCGTTGTTCTGTTGTGAGCTGTACTATCAAGCCAGAGTGCTATGTGAATATTAACTCAATTTGAATATAGCTCTTGACGTCATTTTTCTTGTTAACTCAGCTCAGGCTAGATGTCTGAGCTTAGAGGCAATCTAGTTTACCATGACGGGAAATAGACTATCAGCTGATGGCAAGAAACCGGTGAAACTAAGCGTCAGACGATTGCTTGCCGGTTCTAAAATTCAAATGCTTCGACTGTCTGCCGCACATTTACTGGTACCCAAAAAATTTCTTAGTAAAAAACATAGAAAAAAAAAATTGAAAATAATGATGCTACTTTTTCAGGACAGTGGCTACGGCATACCGACTCAAGGTTCGGTAATATGTGGTCCAAGAGATTCTGAATTCGCCTCATAGCGTGTAACGAAAAAGACGAGATGGCGGATAGCCGTTGACGGGTTAAAATAGATTCAAGCTGAATCAGCTCCCGCTTACCGTCTGCAGTCGCGCTGATGAATGAAAATTTATGGTGACGGTAATCCCGAAATCGCCGTTGAACTTTACTTAAATTCACCCTCTCACAATCATTCAAATCTTCCTTGCAGGGAACTAATTACCCTCGTGGCTTCGTAAACCGGTAACGTATATACATACAACAACAAAACTGAAAATTCAAGCAGAACGCTCTATCTCGTGCAAAGGCCTATGGCAGAGTGAACTAGAGTGATTTGACCAGTAGGAAACTGGTTTGCCCTAATACTATCTTTAGTTAACAATTCCGCTTTATAGGTGTAAACCGAACTCCTCTATCGCCGATTTCCTTCTTACTGGAAGTTATAAATCCAAAAATTATTTTAAGAGAATTCGTGACCTTCAGGTTCGCGCTGTATATTTAACTTCCGAAACCGATTTCGAAGACCTTTGATAGGCGAAATTATCAGCTAGTCAATAATCAAAGAAGTCAAGTGAAATGTGATAAAAATAATTAATTTTCATAACTGTATCAAGGGTCAACAATGCGGGAATTTCAGTTCCTGGGGGGAAATCGACGAGGTTGATGAATCGGCGGCTGCAAAATCGACGGCGACAGCTACACAAAATTTCGACGACCTTCAGAACTGTAAGTACGACGAAAAAGAAAAATCTGTGTCCGACACAATGTAGTTTATATTATAAGAACTTGTGTAGCAGTAAGAAAACAAGGATATACTCGATAATTTGCGATGCTCATATGTGTATTCACTG
>OX451209.1:17468289-17626771 GCA_949628255.1 Macrophya alboannulata
GCAGGAGATTTCGCTGCAAATTCCACAAGTCGCGCTAATGAAATTGAGTCACGTGATTCGGTGTACGATGTGCCTATTCATACACGTGTGTACGTCAATATTCCTCTACATGGATATGGTTTAATAGCTTCTGGAGTGATTGTTCCGTTGATATTATACCTACACGAAACTATAATCGCAACGTGTTTGCAGCATCTTAATATTGCACCGTGTAACCGGTCACAATTCGGAACACAGAACCGAGTAATTACAAGGCGGCAATACCTGGTTTATACACGAACCCCTAGCCCCTTTAAGCTAGCGTAGACACTCGACTGGAGTACGACGGACGTGAACGTGAACATGGACGTGAACGTGAACGTGCGTTCCAATTAACCACGCTACGGCTTCAAAACCCTTGAAACACCGGGGGAGAGGCAACGTACCTACCTCTCTAGTCCGCAGACTTACCCGCGGACGTTAGGAGTGCGTCAGGACCTGGAAACGTGAGAGGAATCTCACCCCATAGCACCACATCGTACGTAAAGGTATAGATATAGCCGAGTGTGCATGTTGGTACATAGGGAGATACCGTAGAACTCGAGGATGACGCCCTTGACTATCTTCCAGCCTCGTAAGGACCACCACAGAATGAGACATCAAACATGGCAATGGTGTGTGTACAAGCTCACCCCTTACTTGAACGTGCATCACGCATCACTCGAAACAACACACATATGCAAAGTGGAGGCAAGGGAATGGTGTGAGACCATGATGCAGTAACGTATGAACCTGGAACACTAATTTTGTAGTCAGAGGAAATTTACTGGTCCACATTGCTTGGAAGTAACATCGTTTCTGACAAACAACCAATTGACAGTGGACACATTCTACGTGAATGAATAGAGAATTTTCAATTTTATCTTTCACGCTTGTTAGTACTGTTTTATTAGCCACGCACTTGTTTCTTCTCATGACGTTTCACGATGCATGATCTGATAAGACATCAGCGTTCCGCTTGATTTCGAATTAGGACCGTCAAGGTTCCTGAATGATATGTAACGAAACTTTGTTGAGCACCTCTTTGCGGTGTACCAGCGGTATCGTCAACTTTATTTGCATCTATCTCACAATCAGTTCGTAATTTCTCCAGCTTTTGTGAGTCCAGTCGAAATAGGATTTCACCTGGAAATAATTAGAGAGTGCGATTTTCTTTTTTCAGTCTCAGAGGGGGATGGTTGGTAGTGTGAATCTCGATTTTCGGGAAAATTCCTCCATTGCGTTAGCCGCCATGTTGATTTGAAGGGTTGGTTTTTTGTTTACAGGTTGACTGATTTTTAGACCTATCTCGACTGGACTAGAGTTATAGCATCGTGAGTAGCATATATTCCGACGGTAAACGAGACTTCTGGAAAATAAGTAGTTGAAAACACATTTCTATAGTGTAAATATTTTCCGAGATATCTTTGATATCCGAAATGTGATGCAGAATCGCAGTATCATTTTCATGAAATACTACTAGAGTAAAGAATTCACAATGATATCTGAAAGGTAGTGGCGTTAGTTTTTCTATTTATTATCTATGGTAAAAAGTGCGCTGCATTTGATGGTATAGGTATACCACTTTCAAAATTTTCTATACCCCATGTATTAATATCATGTAAATCAGATACGGTAGGTAACCTCAAGGTACTATTCGAATCAGGGAACTGATCCGGCTGTATTACTAATCTTACTAAATCCAATTTATTGTTCATTGATTCGGGTTACGGAGATTCAAAACTACACAGCTATATTGATAGAGCATAGCAGCGAAAATTGCGTTTACATTTGTACTCTTGACGACATGCTCATTCCTTTGGATGTTTAATGTAACACCCTTTTACTCATTAACAAAGTTGGCCTATTTGTTTAGGATGTTCCGGTCAAAGTTCGAATGTACATCGGTTTCAGATTCAAATCAATTTCAAATCTAGTTTTAATCATATTCTCAAGCTAATGTGAATCCAACTCGAAGGCACTTTAGTATGTACTGTTTGTTCTTTTTTATTTATTTATTTTTTCATCAAAATCACTAATTTATACTTGAATCAGCATATCATTCACGATGGCAGATATGGGGTCAACACAGATACCCCGATTTCCGTTATAGAATAGATATCTTATACAAAAACTCAGACGAAGTAATATCGGCGAAAAATCCAAGGGTGCATTAGTTTTAAAATAAAAGCAAGTCAATCTTGACTAATTACATTTCGGTTTTAACTCTGGTTTGAAGAGGAGTAGCCTATAGTAGTAACTTGGACCGTTAACGAATCTATATTGTCTCTTCACTTCAGTGTAAATCCGCTAAGATCCTTGCAATCAACAGGACCTACTTAAGACATCAGATCTTTCCATCCTATAGGCTGTGGCTAAAACTGAACCATGAACACGTATAGTCAAAATCAATATGGCCTGATTCCAACACCATCGAACCTTCGGCTCTTAATTGCTCACAGAACGTCGTTTTGTTTATTTTCTACAAACAAAATTGGTATAGAACAATGTAATTTTCATAGTTTTTTGCTCGATACTATTTCGTCTGGGTAATTTATCGCACTTCAAGACTCACAATCAGAATCTGTCAATGAGGTTTTGCGGCCTGCAATGCATGGGCACTGCAGTTACGTGATATAGCTAGTAATCGCTTCGTAATAATCAACGCATCAATAATAATCGTCATTAGGCACGAATCTGGTCGTATACCCGAGTGGGCTTTGAGTATCTGGCGTGAAATACTACCCACGTGATTAGATCAAAGTGGGTCACCCCTTTCGCGTAAAAAGGTTTACTTTAGGGGCGCAACTTTCTGACCTTTTCACTGTAACTGCAAATGTAATGAAAAAAATCGGGGCTGCGTATATACCGCATCTAATACGTTTGAAGCTGCGGTTTGTTTAGCCGGGCCTTAATATCAAAACCGCATAGGACCACCTACATATGTGCCTCAGAATTTCAACATTTTCCTAACAAGCCTAGCTCTATGTGCATACGTTTCCGTGGCAAGTAGGCCAGCGAGGTGTTTTTTCCCACACCGCTAGCTGGCAGGTAATGATTTTCAGAACGTTATTTTCTTCTGACCTGCATCTAGGTTATACTTATATCACTACTAGGTGAAAATTATTCGTAAATTTGAAACTCCATTATAAAATGAGACTCTGTGAATCCAGATCAATAAATTGGTACAGCGAATAGACGCAGCTACGTAGAAAAAAAAATCCGCTCGGCCTACTGTATATATCACGATTTCACGTAAAGTACCTAGGCCAATCAGAAGTTTAGACGATGTCTGGAAAGACGGTAGTGCCCCCCGGGAGTCAAGTATGTCGAAGAGGATGAAGGGGTCGAGAGCACCTCGACTTCTGATTCTCGATCGATCTGATTTGTTCCACCGCGGGAAACTCTTTCAATTTGAATCGAAAACTGTGCCCATATAGTCTGGACGTGTTCGCATATTTCTTTGAGCACGCTATACCAACCGGAGCCGTCTAGAAGGTGGAAAAAATGTATGAGAAAGGGAAATTGATTTTCTTTCTTCGATAAGATCGGCCTCCCCTGGGAAGGTCGGAATTCAATGCCCCATAAATACTAAATACTTTTCCTGAAAAGTCGCTCAAAGGGCATATCAAGAGCGAACTGATGAGCTTCGGAGCAAAAATGTATGAAATAGCGGGGCAACTTGCCCGCATTTTCGACAGATGAAATTCGCAATTCATATACGTAATTTTAGATATTTACAAATAAATGTTAGACTCTAATTCTATTAAGACACTCCGAGGAACGAGGAATGCTGTCACAAATGCACGCCCATATCAAGCGAAAATGCGGTATGGATTCGATATCATGCATTGAGTGAACAGAATAGCTAAAATTCTGATCCGATTAGAATATTATTGTATGCGTACCCTATACCATGCAATTGTGTCAAATGATAACATATTTCGCGTCGTAATATTGTTACGATATTCCGCTGAGTTCTGATCGCATAGTAGACTATTCAATCTTACACATTTTTGTGACTAAAAATTGCTAACAATTCGGTTAGAAATGGACAAAAATTTTCGAGGTTTATGATTTTTTTTTTATTTTTCCGGTTTTTGAATAAATTATGTGTAAAGTGAGGTTCAGTTTAACAGGGAAAGACTTCCTTGGAAGTTTTCCTAAACCTACAGAAAGATATGTTTTTAGAGAGGGATCGACAAGCTTGTTATCAATACTGTTTTTTGAATTTCCTCACGGTTCAGCACGAGGTTTGATGAAATTGATAAAACGCCGTCGTTTCAGGTGTACTTTTTTAAATGCAAAAACGATGAATCTATAACAGCAACCTCAGATATTTTTTCAGAAGTAACGCGGGATAGATAGTTTTCGTCAGGATAGTTAGAAGAAAAGATGCAGTTATTACATTTTTTGCAGTTATTAAATTTTAACTTTTCAAAATTATTCAAGGAACACCGATGCTGATAACGACTTGGGCTCTGTTTTTTTGTAAATCTAACATATGCCATCCCAAAAACAATATCCGCAATAGAATCACGTTCTGAATGCAAAAGTATGTAATACATTTGAGTCAATGTTTGATTAACCGTTTACAGATCATGAATGCACCAAGCCATTGTTTTCTTACGGATGCGTTTAATATATTTAGGTGCCAGTTTTTGCTTTCTGATTTTACGGACGGCATGTGGAGAAAGGTAACTATGCGGTTGAAAATATAAAGTTACATATTGAGATCAATTATATACCTATGTATAGTGGAAGAATAGGTAATAATGAAATAAATTACATTTTGATGCCGGTATAGCGACCTTTAGATATTTTTTGAAGGTTTTCCTGTTTCGCAAGGATTTTTTATTTGTTATTTCTCATAATATTTTGAGCTGCCCCACCGAAAAAAAAATAAAGTTCAAATTGGGACGACCCTACAGTATACCTTTACTTGTCGTAACAGTTGAATAAACAGTATATATCGTCAAAAGTGAAGAGAAAAAGTTTCTGAATTTGTATTATGTGTAGCTAAGATACCACAGAATGTGAACTTCCGCGACCATGTGAAAACAATTCCAAACTTGAGTTGTTATTGTGCAGAGAAAAGCTCAATTTTATTCTAGAGGCGATCTCGGACCAATCTCAAGAGACGTATAGGGCAAACAGTGTTCCTATCGAGTGGGGCTGACAATTCAATATCTGACTATTGGGAAATAGATGCTATAATTAATTGATATCGTCATCAGGATAAGCCGAATTTTTGTGATCCGCGTTGTGTACATTATCCCTGTGTTAATCAACTTTCACGTGTAAGTCAAACTTCGGTTTCTAGAGAGATCCTACACCTACAGAAAATTGAGACAGGACACACATATCAAAACGATAACTACATTCGAATGAAACGACTTATATTGGGAAACTGATGGGTCCTAACAGCTCTTCGCAAAATAAATGAATAACATGATCGGAAATGATTGAGTTAATTTAGAGCTCTCCTCAAGCTATTCTGAATAATAAATTTAATTAAGGGCTCTAGTATTGCAAGAATTTCCGTGAAAATATGACATGCGATAAATCAATCTCGTTGTCCTGGCGAAAGCTATGTTATCAAATTTAATAAACTTTGATATATTTTCAACGTTTGAATTCAGTTTATTGTCAGTGATCTTGTTGAGAATCATGGAGATTCTAAAGAGAAAGAGAACTACCAATTTTTTCACCCTGTCCGCAGCATGGCGACCAGATACTATATAAATAAATTGACTCACCTGAGATCTTGGGTTGCTGTATACTTTGGCAAGTATATGTGATTGGCGACAAAAACGGTCTCGCTTGATCTTTGGGGCGGCCTACATAGCATAGAATGCCCCGTATGTGATCCGATGAAGGGCCCATCCGGTCACTGAAGGCGTCCTTTAAGCCTGGCTATTGCCTAATGTGGGTTCCTTTCGCAATCTTTGCGTATCTTATGGGTCCCATACGGATTCTGCATTGTCCTACTGGCCAGTAAAACCATATGGGTCCAAGGAACTCATAAGAATTTGTAGGAGGGTTGACAGTAGAGAACTATGGTAACATCCAATTCTCGAGAACCAGGTAATTCAAAGAATCGTTAAAACAACAACTCTCATTTTCAATTTATCTCCAAAATCAACATCTGAATAACGGGGACAGTGATATAACTTCACCATTAAAGAATATGCTTCACTTGCTAATTTTTGATGTATTTTTTGGTGCATTTGCCTTCAGGGGAAAAAATCACTCTTTACTTTAGCATCTGGTTCTCAAGGTATCACGGAATCGCAGGGTAAAATGCCTCTGAGCCTTTGAGATCCATTGTGAGTCTGGGATTCGTCATTTTGATTCTGTCGTTCTATTCCATTTATGATATTGAAGGAGATATATATATGTTCAATGGAAATAATTGACCCCGTTGCACCCTAAGAGCGGTACAAAAGCAATTACCTATTACCTTATACTGGAAAAGCCAATTTCAGTCGGAGCTTCGCTGATAAGATGAAGCTCCGGTGTATCCTCTTTGTCTTATTCACGCAGTTGCCGTAAATCGCGAGTTCCCTACGGACAGCAAACGGCGAATGGCGACCAGGAATCGCGAACAGCAGAGTGGCGAACTTTTCGGGTAAACTTTTGAATTAGATTTCTCTTGCTCTCGTTTGCGGCCTTCAGCAAAATAGATTTTAACAAGTTGTCGCAGGGAAAATTGTCGCTTTAGTTATTTGCGGTAAAACTAGACCGAGTATGAACTGCCTGCACCGCTTGTGGCAGCTGTGCAGTTCGATTGGCAAAAGTCAAGAAAACTAATATCCTTTCAAATTTTCCGACTTTCTAGCTCCTGATATCGTCTAGGAAGGCACAGCGCAATCGTTTAATTTCCTGAAGACGCATATCACTTTCTTGAACCTAAACACCTCCGCTAGACAATAATTCATAATTATTTAGATCGTGGATCCGTAATTACCTACCCTCGTGTACCACTTTAAGACCTCGCGCTTAGTCTAGCTACGGTTAAATATGGTAATGAGTTTCAACGCCTGGCCTACAACCCGTCATCAATTATTCTAAATAATTACATGCAAATAGGACGCAGTGTAGCCAATTAATGTCACTATTTGCGGAGGGTTATCCCTAGTGCACAGAAGCCAGAACCACAATGCGAGCTGTCCTTTAGTTGCTGGTCACACAAAGGGGCCCAATGTGAATTAGGCTAACACCTTGTGACCCCAGTCTTTCCGTAGGTTAGTCCTGCATACGCACACATTCGAAAATGGTTTCAAACCCACTTGCGAGCCTGCTAATTAAATAAATTTTCTGACAGCTAAATAGTGCATGTATTAGCTTGCTTCATAATAACTGAAGTGATCGAAGCATCAGCGTCACGTCAGACGTTTAGAAATAGTCAATTTCATCACAGACGAAACTTTGAATTTTTCAGGTTTCTTTTAGTGACCTTTTGCACAATTGAGCGGAAAGACAATTCGCAGGTATGTTTTTATGATAAGTAGGGAAATTCATAAAACACTATTTAGTTGACTATTCCAAGAGACATTTTCACTCGTTATGGCATCGTACGCCGACACGTTCCAACAACCTCGAGCCCGCGGACCATTTTTGTAAAAATAGCATAATTCAAAAGGGAAACCACTTCTTGGGGGCTCATTTTATGGAACATTCAGAGAGGAATTGACCCCGTTCATATAAATTTGCAAACATTTTCATAAAATTCGTTATTAAGAAAGATGACTTGAGGAGACGAGGAACCCTTGTAATAGTAAAACGTTACGTCACATGAAAATTTCAAATTGGCAATAAATGAAAAAATAAACTGATCTGCATTCGACATCGATTTCGTTGAATTAATGTAACAAAAATTGACTAGTGATTGAAATTAAATATCAATCAAAAATCAAATAAAAAATCATCGTGATTTTGACCTTTGCGAAAAAAAATGATATTAGCGAAAATTGGGATAGATATACCTGGGGAATATTCCTGTATCGAAAATTCATGAAATGACAATCTTGGGAACAATAATATCGTTTTTTAAGCTCTGTAAATAATTCAGAGAACTGAACGTAAATCAGATTTCGAAAGCTGCCACTTCCTCGAATTTCACCGATTTCCGAACTCTTAGATGGTTTAAAATTACCCTGGAGAATCGGGGTTTCCAAAAATTCGGAAAATCTTGAATTAAATGTTTGGAAGGTTTAAGGGTGTCTAGTTCCGCTTTATGCATCATTTTCGAGAATTGTTTTACCGATATAGCCAAACAGACGAGTAACATTCACGGCTAGATGTACAGAGAAAATACTTAATAGAAATGGCGATGCTTTCTTCCTTTTTTTCAATCACGAAATCATGACACTGATCGTCATTCCATTTTGATCTTATTGGCGGTGAACTGATTGGTAGCGAATTTTTTCAACGATTCGCACTGTTCATTTACCTCTCTTGCAAAAGCATCGCAGGGGCTGTTGAACAGCGTAGAACATACTGTTTTATCTGACCTTCCCGAGGCAAACCGTTCACTTCACCAATTGAACTGCTTCTCTGTTGCCCATCCTAACACAACCTATTCGTAAGTATTTGTTCGTACCATACGTGTATTCATACCTTCATTCCAGTCCGAATGGTGCCCATCGCATTTTGGGCTTCCCCATGTGCGATTTTCGAAAATAATTCGCTGAAGTAACGATTATCTGAATTTTACAGTTATTTTCCTAACTCAGAGCGAAACACGTGTTACTGTTATCGACCAATAGCGTATAGTATTTCCCAAACTTGGTGCCACAGATTGCAAACTCAGTGGTAATGCACAAAAAACCTCCCGGGTTGTAAGTTTTGGACAAATTATTGGCGAAATATCTAGCTATTTGCTCGATGGAATGCACTTGACCTACCAAACTATTTTTTAACCGTCATGAGACTGCTGCAGTTACTGCCGAACAGCGGTGAGCATAAATTTATGCATTGTTGGGTTGGTTTTATGATTTTGCGTTGATTGGAAATGGAATAAGCCCTAAATTCTCTCAGACTATTGTTTTGTATTGGAAAAAAAAACACATTTTTTCTTCTGTTTATTTAATAACTCGTTCATTTTCCGACACAAAAATTCTTAACAAACGTTGCGAACTCCATTCTCATCGGCAAATATTTTCATGGAAATATTGTTCTTACCAGTAAACAAAAAACGAAATTACAGTTCCCAGAATTTACATTTTATGCTCACTTTATTGTGGGCCTAGTACCAAATCTCGGAAACACAAAAGGCGACTTTTTTCAATGATAAAATAAATTCGACTGACCAAAGGAAAATTCCGAAAAAAATTCTGTCGTACCGTTCGCTTGAATATCTAGCAATCGCGCTGAAATTCTTTTGATCTGCGTTTTTGGTACCGAAGTTTCGATTTACTTCTCGCGTAGCCATCTCCATGCGAAAAGACCGCTGATATTTTATGGAAAAACAGCAAACGTGAAACGACATTGTCCGGTAAGATAGTTACTGACTGATCCCAATATTGTATAATATACGGCGTCCACTTTAGTACAGTAGCATCGAATCTCTGTTTTTTTTTCTGCTTCTTTTTTTCATCTCCTCGCCCCCCACATACTATCCAACCTTTTCCCTGCTCACGCTGTTTACGATCATCTGATCACAATCTCATGAAAATTGGGAGACATTTGCTCCCCGCCTCGCAAGGAAATCACAACCCAACCTGACCTTTGCCATCATCTGAGCCGCGGAATCACCTACAATATAATATAATATTTGAACGAAAAGACGAGTGAGAAATTCAAGTAATACCTGCACAGAAGGCTGGGAAACTTAAACGCTGAATCGTTGTCGACGTCAGTGGACAGAGTTTCTGCGAAAGGACTGCACTGCGCAAATTCATTAACTATTCCGAGTTACGAACGAATCCACTATCGAGACAAATTTAAAGAATAATTGATACCAGCGGGACGAAAATACATCACGAATAGAGAAAATAATTATATGAAATTAGGTGATTTGTGTAATTCAGGATCAGCATCTTGACGTGATCATGGTATCGAAATGTGTCTTAAGTTAAATGGAAATGTATTGTACTTAGGTAGGTATACACCCGAAGATATTTTTAGAGTAGGTATACACATACTTGTAACCGTTTCTGAGCGCTTGAGGTGGATCCGAATTCCCAAGACTTTGTGGTGGGAATGTTTACTCACGTGACGATGAGAATGCCTTGAGCCTAAACGCATTCGACGG
This sequence comes from Macrophya alboannulata, assembly GCA_949628255.1. Classification (NCBI taxonomy): domain Eukaryota; kingdom Metazoa; phylum Arthropoda; class Insecta; order Hymenoptera; family Tenthredinidae; genus Macrophya; species Macrophya alboannulata. The sequence goes on from OX451209.1 coordinate 17,478,566, forward strand.
ATTCCGGAACAAGACCAAAGTTTATGTTAACCATGGTAAGAAAACATTTTACGGAAGATTTCAATTATACCTCAGTGTAGAAAAAAATATAAAAAAAAAAAAATAAGAAGAAAATACTTTTCACCGCAAACCACGGTGCAAAGTATGCCGCTCCGAAGAGAAATCCTCAAAGGAGACTGAAACGATGGAAGTTTCTTTTCATTCCTACAAAATATCAGCCCGTGGGCCTCCGAATCAAAGCATTTTTTGCAAAGATAGAAAGTACTTTTCACGGCCGACAGAAATCGTAATCGCGTGCAAAAACGGTAATTGAAATCTGTAATATACTCTCTTTATACGAGGGAAAAGATATAACAAGACTTACAGCTGAGGGTCCTATCGGAAATATTATATCGAACATACAGGGTAGTCAGATAAGAGACTTCTCTTTCATAGACTTATACCGACGTTGATTCTTTTTCGTTTTATCGGTGCGGTCTAGACAGTAGTTTTTTTCATTTCTTGACCAGACATTTTTTACGTCAATTATCACTACAATTTTTTTGCTCGCAAAAAATTTTTCAAATCAAGCGATCAGTTTGGAGGTGATTACTTGCAAGCCTACGACTTATCACAATGTAAGAGCAACAGCAATAAACGAATTTCAAAAAGAAAAAAAAAAAAAAGTCAAAGGAAATGGTTGGTATTGCAGTGAAAATTCTTACTCCCTGAAAATCGGCTTATGTACTGTGAATTGAGGGGAAGGATGGAACAAGGGTCTAATTTGATTTAGGCCCATTTCCCGGAGATTAGCTCAATGAAGTATCTGAGTCAAACTCTATAAACTAGGTTAATATTGTGAAAACACCACTTTTGACTCGAGTCTTTGTCCCATCCAATCCTCCAATTGATCCCAATACTGTTTCTGCCCATACCAACATTTTTTTTTTACGGCAGGTAAACTGACGCACAGAGTGAACAAACTTTAGAACAAATCGAAGTCAACAACTGCAATCAGAAAAACCATTAGTCAACATCCGGCGTACAAGTTAGAGTAAAAAAGGTGGCCAGGGGTACTATTTTACAACACGTTTGTGAATTCAGTGCAACCTGTCTCCAGCGGTCTCACGTACGTTGGAGTAAATACAGACCCGCACCCGGCTACGAACGCGGTCAATTAACCCTGCCGTCTCATTTGCTACCCATTGTTTTAGTGCGATCGCGTCCGCAACTGAATGAACTTTGCCAAATTACAGTTAGGCTAGAGTTAAAAACTTATCTTATGCCAAATCGTCGAGCAAAAATCCTTCCCATTCGGATAAACAAACTGTTATTTGCACAAAACTATACTGTGCCAGTCCAACGTAAAATGATGCCAGTAAAAGGAACCGACATATATACGTATGTTGTTTGCTGAAACCTATCTGGAACAGCTCCAATGCGAAATTCCCGAAAATAATTCCGTACGAGATGTGAATAAGTCTATCGCACAGTAACGTTGTGGGTACCGATCCAATCTGAGATTCACTGCAAATTCAGCATAGCTCGTCAAAGTTGAGCTCAAAGTTTTCCAAGTACGGTAAAATTAACCCGAAACATCGCACGCGAACTGTTCATCACTATGGTTCACTTGCTCCTAGTTCAGTATATCTAAACGGGATGAAGTTATACCTGTACAAATAGAGCCCTCTGTGTACGGAGGTGGTATACATCCATACGGAAATCCTAGACAAACTTATCGTTAGTTCTACGCCGTATGTGCACCAAGCTTTGTGCATACACGAAGTAGCACACTCCGCGGGTTAGTCATACCGATAAATTGTGCAATTCTCGTGTGGTCTGTTATATTCCTATACTCTTGACCTTTGACGACCAATGGGGCCTGATGCTCGCCTAAACTTTGATGGGCTTCACTTGAGATATCACAGGATGTGTAATTCCACCATAATTCCAGGTCAGTGTCTCCTCGCGTGACTTGGAATAGAGTCAAGTAGAAACACGCGGTGTATGTCAAGCATTTCAACAACGACCATGTTCACCAATCTTCTACAACGAGCGGCCGTTACAGAGAAAGCGTGTCAAGGAATCCTGAGGAATCCTCTCCCGTCCTCCTTCCCGGGGTGTGATCAATAATCAGAGACCGCAGGGAAAATTGAACAATAAAAAAGTTCGCCTTTTATTATTTTTTAAGCTCGTCCGGCTCTCTGGCGGGTAAATGTACCATAAATAATTATTTATTCATCGTAGGAATCCGCGCAAAGTCTGAAAAGTAACTATAATTCTGAGAGGAAGGAAACATTTTTCAGAGGTTGGGTGTAGCAAGACTTCAAACTTCACCGCTCAACTTTTACAGAATTAAAGAAATTTTATATTGTGTACTCTTTCCATGTACCTACTCATTCCCAAGGACCTAACGAGTTGGGCAATTATTGTGGGTAGGTACGGAAAATTTCAGCTCATAAATGTAACTACCTATGTCGGAGTGGCTCAGTAATATCAGGATTTGAGTGAAAATCTAAGACATATTACCAACTCATTTACTTTTTAGACTTTTCATGTATACATATTTCTCCTTGATTTGACGTATGCTTTTTTTTCATCATGAATTACTCATTCGGTATGAACTGTTTCACGGATAGACTTGTGAAAAATAAAGGAATTGAAAATCCTCGACGAATGATAATTATCAACTGCCTAGTATTTCATGCGGACATTACGAGCTGGTATGAAAAACTGCGAAATAAACATTTCGCGATGTGTACTTACATGAAGTATCGAATACTTGAGCCGTATACGAATTACATCTAATCTTTAATTTATTTTCAGCAGTATGTAATTCCAGACTGTTGAAAATGCTACACGGGGGGGCAATAATTACGTTCCTCCGTGAAATTAATATCTCTTGGTACGTAAAGCGTAGAAGCGAATCGATGCTGATCAGGGTAAATTGGGGATTTGGTATTCGATAGGAAAAGGGTGCGAAGAAAATGTGTGTTGGAGGATAAAGTCCTACCGATGATTTATTATTCACTGGAATATAATTTTTTCAGCATCCTGACAGTAGCTTTATGCAAAAATCGGACGGGAAAGTACAGGAATAAGAACAAATAGAGATATTCAAGTAGTGGAAAGAGTAGGGAGAACAAAGAATGAAAGAATAGTCGCAATATACCTTCATCTCCCAAAGCAAGAATATTATACACAGCCATTATTTAAAGTGATGGTATTTTTCATTAAGACTTTGCCTTGAAAAGGCGGAAATAATTTGATAAGAATGGTGTGGTTTAAAGGAAGCAATTGTATGTTATGAAGAAAGCATTAAACTATAAAATTGCTCATGAAATTAACAATTTTTTCGCGCCATTCAGTGATGACATGAGTCTTGCTCGTGCAAAATGTTGACTTCTATTAAAAAAAAAGTCTCTTCCTAACGTCTTGTGATTTTATTTTGCGTGATAAAATAACCCCTGAAGAGAATCCTATATTCTCCACTGCAGTTTGGCACAGAAACTAGAGCATCATGTAAACTGCCATCTAGTTGGCCGAATGACTTAATTTCGTCTGAAATTTGAGAAAAACGGAATCACTCCGTTTCGCTAAACTCGATAAAATTGTGCGATGTGCAACAACAAAGGGATGCGGAAAACCAAGAAGCGGAGAACGAGGAACCAAGTTTCGAAGTTGCCACAGCGTCGTAGCCGGAGGTACACGCGACGTTATACGTTCTACCGTCTTAATTAACGTGCTTGCTCAGGCGGTTATAACTTATATTACTTCAAGTGGATGAATTAATTATAAACGATTCATCTTCTTGATTGGGCGAGTGACTGGAAATTAGGTAGTTTTATTACCATTGCTATCGTATTATTTGACGCTTCAAAAGCCTCTTTTTACTGCGACGCGGTCATTCGAGATAATTGTCATCATCCAGTGGCGAAAGATCAGTAAACCGAATAATCGGTAAAAAGACATATTAACGGCAACGTTCACACGGATTGTTAAAAACGTTAGGATAGAAGATGTATGAGGTGGACTTTGAATGAGCGATGAGTTATACGGGATTCTGGTTTATAAATGATTCAACAGAGAGATAATTCGAATACTCCTAAGCAGACGGAAGAAGAGAATGCATTTCTCGGGACGACATTCTACTCCAAGATGCAGAATAATGGTTGCCATCTAGCAAGAGGATGCTATGAAAAGTCTTGAAATGAAAAATTTTTCGAATATTTTCACTTGCCATAATATACCTATACCTATGACAGAAAAGTATTCCTTGCCTCTAGTTTACCCTTATATCGCTGGAATGCGCACTGCGCAATTGAATCACGATTGTGATCGCGGTAATGGACGGAAAAGAGCAAAACTCGAGTGAGACATTATTTTCCGATGTTTGACTCGTGCAGAGGTACGTCTTTACCTGCACGATTTATTGTAACAAAAAGATATATTTATCCCTGATTGAGGGAATGCATGAGAGAACAAGGTAAATCGTACTGATCCATTATCTTCACAATGTCCGGTACTACTGTAACTATTCATGTGCTTTCTTGTCTCTATATCATGTTATCGTACCTACTTCATTTCATAGTCAAATTTCGCATGCCTACGGGCTACGTAACGTTCATTCAAATCATTCATTTATTTATTTGATTCAAGAAAATCTCCGGAAAAAGGGCGGCAACTGAGTTACGCCCCTCTTCCATCCATCAACCTTCAATTGACAAAACGGGGATCTGCATTTCAAAACGAGCCTAGCTCGACTCATGCCTTCATCCCACAAATCCACTGGGATAAGTCTTTAAGAGAATGACTTTGGGAAGCATTACAACCGCAAGTGCAATTCATACAAAAAGATTATACCTATAAGCTTTTCCCAGTAACTGTCTTATCCGTTTATAGACTTAGCTCGCTGTGATGTAAATCGTAAAAACATTTTTCTGAAAATACGTCTTTCACCTCTGGGACTACTAAAATCCAACAATTTAATAGCTTCAATTGTTATTGAATTGCCGATGTGGAGCCCCTCAATCGAGCAGAAAACAGTCATTTAGATAGAAAAAGCTCCAGCGAAAAACTTTGAGGATGCGATGCGAGGATGGACCGTAAACGAACAATCATTGCAAACATAATGAACGTATCATGTCCTCTTTGTTCGTGTGGCCAGTGTGATGTTATCAATCTACAAACGCACTCTATATGAGTGCTAAATAAACCACAATGGTATGCTATAGGCTGTCAAGTTTATTTAAGCACAGAAAACCTATGTAGTTCAGTCCCTGGCAGGTATTCAATTACCAATCGATTTACTCTGGCATGAAAATTTGTTTAATGCATTTAAAATTTTTTTGCGGATATTCCTGAAAAAGAATTACTGCACCCATTACCGGTGTGTAGATAATCCTACGAAGAACGCGTAAAACCAATTCCATTAAGCTCTTAGTCTTGTATACGTTACTTCCCAACGTTTTTCTCATTTATTTCAGAAGGGTGTTGTTCGAGTCGAGCTTTGTTTCCGACCATCCTTGCTATACATATACCTTACGTATATACCTACAGGCCTGACCACTCGAATCCATTTCTTTGGTAAATTGAAATATGAACTTTTGGTAATCAACACTTTTATTATTACAAAATCTCGTCCGTTTTCTCCATTCAGTAACTCATCCATCTCCGGTTTTAATTTATCCAAATTTAGTACGAAGTTTTCCACTTGGAAACGGATTTTTCCGCCATTGAGAACAATTATCATTCAATTTGTTGAACTGTTCCTCAAAATGATAAAGTTTCAACGAGCGCGCGAACTATTTCTTAGCTACTATTGCTAGTCAGAGTTAAGCTTCTGACAGGAGCTACGTATGCAGATTTTTAACAGCTGTCATCATGCTATTGATGTTAGCCATTTTAAATTTGATTTTATTTTGAAATAAAATTTGAGTGATTCATTTGGTTGACTTCCACTTGCTTCATATACGCTACTCCACAAGCTGATCAAGTTGAATGATTTATTTAGATCTTCCAACTTCATGCGGTTACGTGCAATACATCAACTTTTGATACCCGAATATATGTATAACATTTCTGCTGCAGGTATACGGTATATCTATATACAGATCCAAACAACCTGCAAAGTTGATTACATACGGATATTACAAGGACATCAAGAAATTTTACGATATTCATCGTAAAGTGTATATATTTTATGCATCATGTACATTTATATCTTGTGGAGATTTTGAAGACATCAATTGCTGAATATCTTTCAGGTGTTGATGAAATCAGATATCCGCAATAAATATGGACATTAAACGGAAGTAGAGCGGCATTTATGCGACAGCATCTTCCCCGTTGGGCAAAGTAACCAGTTTTTCTCCAGGCGAAGTGACTCTCAAGAAAGTCTAATAAGGATTAAATTTACGATCATTTTTACTCAAGAATTATTATATTTATATAGTAATACAAAACCTAAAGATTCTTTTCGATTTCCTCTAAAATTTTCCTTTCTTGAGTGACGCGGTTGTGGTTTGCCACCCTCCAAATATGGCGCGGCTTTTAATGCTGGAATAAATTGAAACAAGCAGAAACAGTGGGCATCGGTCATAATGGAAAAACCAGAGCACCTGTTCAAAATCGCAAGGCTATAGTACGATTTTGATGTAGTTATATCTCGAATGTCGTAGTCATCTGTCAGCAAAACTACAATAGTGAGGTAGCTACGGGATGATAAATTCGAATGGAAATATACGAGCAGAAACTGGAGTCTGCATCGAATTTAATAACATGTGCTTTTTTGACGCTGCAGTAGGAAGGATAAGAGACACGAGATAAAAATCTCACGAGTACCGAATCATTCGGTGCAAGCATAAAGAAGAAAGAGTAGACGTTCACCTGCACCCTCTCAAGGTTCACAATTCTCTAGAATTTAAGGAGTAAAAGATTTCGCCCATTTTTATTTCGGCGTCAACCGCGCTCTCTCGCGATTACATTTGTGAGAGTCGCTTACGCTCTCGACAGGGTCTAAATGAGTTGACAAAACTAAAGGTCGAATTCCAGGCGGATCGCGTCCCAACGCCTGATGTGGGTACGGTGAACTCTACTCGTCCAGACTTACGGTTCACCAGGTCATTTCAGTATTCATTTATCTGTCGGCGGAGAGAAATAGCGGGTCTTATTCGTTACCACGAGGTGACCTGGCCAAAATATCTATACTTGCACGTCGCTTTTTCGAACGGTTTTCAAAATCTGTTGACAGATACACTTGCCGAACGCCAAGAGTGGCACAGCTTATGCTGTATGATTATAGGTACCTATATAGGGTAATGATATACTGAACGTTTTGACAGTTGATAGCGCTGATTAATTTAACATTTTTCAAACACATTCCCCTTTATTTTTCTCCCTTTGTCGAGCTCTCGACTGGAAATGCACTTGGAATGTTTTTCCGCCGTTTTTCGTTCTCTCATTCATTCCGTGCTTTTATTCCGTGTGTTTGATGCAAGTCATCACGATTCCGGCTGACAAGGCAGGGTTACAGGCCTTTCACGATAAACGCCTCTACTCTGCATCTAGTCTGTTTTATCACACCTACATGATCTTTGTATTTTTATATGTTTTTTCGGTGAAATCCGAGGCCAGTGCGTTTTAAAATCTGGCGAAATAGTCAGTAGCGATTTTATATAAGTTGTCGACACAATTTTTGCACAAACTCTTACTCAAAACGACAAAAGACGTCATGTTGCATCTAATCCAGATTAGTTTGGATTACGACGCAAGCTGTTTCTATCGTTTTTGTTAAAGAGTAGAGATCAAGGATAGCGCAGTCGTGAAAATGTGAGCATCGTGAGTGACTGTTCGTCCACGTCTAATCTTGTCCCCGGTAGAGCTTAACAGCGCATTTAAAACGGATGGCAGTTGGAATGTATTCCCCGTGAACGGTTGAGGGTGATAAAAGAAATCATTAAACTGCAATGCTACGATCGGAACAGAAGCCTTTTTCAATGCTTTCAATCGAGTCGTTAACTCGTGCGTTTATTTAACGTCGAGCGTTACACTTCGTTCGTGTGAACCGTTCAGGCAATAAATGGAGCGAATTAGAACCTGTCACTTGATCAAAAAAGGTTCAAGTAGAAAATTCAAGAATTATAGTTAGCACAATATCTGGAGATCTCACAATCAAAAATTATTTAGGATACTTGAAAATAGTTTAGGGATTCAGAATCGTCCTGATCCAAACGAGTTCGCCCATTTTCTAAGTACATTGAACGCCGTGTACTTAAAGGTAAAATTTTTCAGAGAAACAGTTCTACTGAAATACATGTACAGGATCCGACATACTTGTATACATGTATATACCCTATATAGACAGAATCGAAGTTATTGTTTGAAATACGTTGACCTAAAAATATTTCACGGTTCCCCCTGCCTCGTAGGAAAGAAAGATATTGACTTTATATCGAGATACCAGAAAAACTGCAACGCTTTGTCTGCTTGGCAAACGTGTTAGGATCTATATCTATATAGATGCACATGCCTGGTCTCGATTTTCCGATCAACTATTTGCGGTAATCATGAAAGTGGAAAACGCCCCTGAGCATCGAATCCTTCTGGCCTAGAAAATACTGTGGAGAACTTGACAAGGTGCAAAAGCTGCAATTGTATACACTGAGACTAGAAAGTATTTGAGATAACCATATTTCAATTGCAAAATGCAGCCACTGCAATGACTGTCTATATGCTCAGATGGTCATTACAATTATCCAGCATTTTCATAATGTTGACTTTTGTCTTAAAAGAGACTACTACAGTTTGCTATCCATTTTATATTTACATCAAAGCATCTCAATTTAAAGAACGATGTTGAATACCTCGGAGGAAAAAATTGGTATAGATCTCATTCCAAACGTATCTCGAAGACGAGACTTTTCTGAATGAAATACCAAATTGAAATTTTGTTTCGGCTTCACAGAGACAAAATATGCCATAAAAAATGGATAACAGTCGTCACTAAATCATCACTAAATTAAGATCGTCCACGGAATGATCGATCCATATTTTTACAGTCAAGTGAATGATTGCGGTATCGATTATAACAAAATTCCGAAGAGCCATGATCATACGGTTTCACAAATTTATTTCGGTGAGCAAGTTCAGAAACGTCCGAGAAAAATGATCAAACTGATACGCATATATGTGAGGCGTTAAATAAATTTGTAAACCAAAATTGGACAGCAATTTAAAAACGAAAAAAAAAACCTTTGACTTAAAGGATGTCTTAGGCTTTTTCAATGCCTATTCAAGTAATTTTTTCGTTCCAGCGTTAAATTAACACTCAATGGTAGTAAAATCGATTTGGTGCTGCGGGCAAAAGGTATTACCCTTATGCTAAGCACCGTCACATTTTTCCTCCAAAGCGAAAGAGATCCCTTTGAAAAGTTTAAACGAACGCGGTTCTAGTCATGAGGCCTTATCATTCCAGGAATACCACAAACTCGCGTAAACGTTGTCAAACGTCCGGAGCAACGGTCGTGGCCCGTGAATGTCCTCCTCGCTACTATTTATTCTTAGAGATAGGTCCTTTCTCTACTTTTCCTTCCTCTGCTATATCTTCTTCGGCCTTTCCCAAGCTATTTGGCTCGAGCTGGCCATTTAAGTGTTTCACGTCAACCCGAAACCAAGAAGCGTTTGCTCTACCCACTGCCCCATTCTTCCAACATTTTACTTTAATAAGGCCAACTTTCTTTTTTCACTTACTTGTTCAATTTAAGTTGGTACACAATTTTTTTTTTACTTTTTTTTTTTATTTAATTTTTTTCTTTTTTTGCTAAACTTTGGTTATAACGAAAGTTTCATTATTGCAATATACTTTGCGGATTCTTCTTACCCGGACTTGAGGTTAATTTCATTTAATAATTACTCAACTGCAGAGTCCTCAGCCATAAACGTTAACTCACCGAGCTTCTAGCAGAGTTACGCTTTAACTTTGCTCGTCAAGAATAAGGATAACGGACCACTGCTGCCAGCCTCGCCCATCCTTTGACCCTCCACAACCTTTCTATTATATTTTCGCCAGTCTCTTATACCTGCCGTGTCTTTTTCGGCTGGGAATTCTCACGTCCATTGGACCGACTGACACCACGCATTCAAGCGTCGTATTCAATATGAAATAGCAATACGAAGAATATAGTATAAGAAGAGTTAGAGTTTCAGTTTGGAGTCAAGTCCTCGAAACTATTGAACAAAACAATCTTCGAAAAATTATAACTTTTTGTTCCGTTTGGAAGTCGTATTCTACAAGGCGTACCATAATAGTGGATCAGGTATAAAACGGTCGTAAAATAATCGAAAACGAGAAAACAGTAAGGGAAAGAAAGAGCGATACGTAAAATTTGGATCAACTGTGCCAGTATATTTATATCTAGATCAACATTTCCCTTTTAGATCTTTCGGAGAGAGATGAAAAAAATGGATGAATATTAATCTATGCCTCACGCACTGCTGCACGCTGATAAATTATAAGCACGATGCGAAATATCGTATATACCGGCGCTCATGTTGCCCGCTATCAACTCGAGTTGTCCTCTGTGATGAATTCATGTCGTTAAACGGCGACGAGCTATATATCTATATGCAGGACTTTTTAGAAGAAACGTTGGATTAAACGTATACCAGATGTTCAGAAGAAATTAGAAAAAAATTCTATGAAACTAGGTTAACAAACGAAGTTATGGATCAATACGGGGAAAACATATTCAAAATTGTTACGCAGAAATTCAAGCATTCCTTGAAGTCTTTGAAAGGATCCACAGTTCCATGATATTCGGATTCGTCGTACAGCAAGGCAGCATTCGAGCGGCAGATGATCGTTTTGAAAATCTGCTATAATTACATCTCATACAAAATAATCCCTCTAATTAGTTAGATAATGTTTGTCAAAATATTTATCAGCAAACGCTCGTTAAGTCTACTTACAGGATTCTACATTTCTAGGAACAGGATATTTATTCATCATTTCAACCCTCTGAATATGTTATACTGGTGTAAGTTCGACCTAAGCGGGGAATTAACCGCTGAAAAATGTTTGGCTGTATCTTCAGATCTTTTGCTTTCAACATTCCAAATAATTCTGAAATACTTCATATGAATTCTAAATGGTTAATTTCGGGTAATCTTACCGTTGGAAATTTCATTTTTCTTTCATTCTGTTGGAAATATAAATTTTTTCTCTCAAGTGTGAATAGTTGATAAAAAATGTCTCAAGAATGGTAATCTTATTATTTTTTATTGTTATTACTTTTTTTTGTTGTTGTATAAACGTCATATTTCAGAGCATATCATTACATATATATTCATTGAGAAGCTTTTTTGACGACGAACACAATTGCACCATAAAAATAAGCCCATCCTATCGAAGAAGAGAAAAATTACAATTTTTAAAAAGACATTTCAAAAATTCATATCCTAAAGGTATGTTTTTTGCAAGAAAACCTCTTGAATTTGACAGGGATAAAAAAAAGTCACCATTTTCATTGGAAATTTTCCATCACATATTGAAAGAGACGAGAGTAAAAGCTTTTCAAGCTTGATAAATATTTTGGGAATGATTTTCCATCGATCAGTGGAACTTGACTATTTATAAAGACTTCTCAAAACTTTATGGAAAAGTGTGCACCAGATTTTGAAAATTATACTGTAGAAGCACCCTATTTGAATCACTCTGCATATAAGCAGCTATTTACGAACATCATGTAGCTCCCGTGGTTTGTTTCATCAAATATAGTACTTACCTTGACAAATAAGCTCTATACTGAATCTGTGCCATTTCCAGAGCATGCGGTTTGCTATTTGCTATAAGGGTAGAAACTTAGCTCTCGAACGTTATTTGGAAAGTATCAGATCGTTTAGAGATAGAGAGTGAAGAGATGCTCAAACCAGATTCCTATCGTGTAGGTATGTACAATATAAATATTTGGAGGAATATTTAAGTAACTTCAATTAGTTTAATCTTCTTTCGACGTTATATCTCCAATATTTGATTTTAGCTAGAACCGTGGAAAATATTAGACTGAGGTAAGCATTGTTCATTGATCTATGGCGAAATCACGAGTTATAAATTCTCGAAGTAGGTACGATGGATAAAAATCGCCGATTTAATTTATCTTGGTCACGAGACATAGAATTCACTCTCTTGCTTTGGTAAAGCTGATGGACCATTAGACTGATGGTTGATCCGCTGGCATGAGAGCTGCTTTACTCATTGCTGGTCACTATTGAATTCGAAATCGGCTTGGCAACAACTTGAAAAAAGACTGAAAGTCTCTTGACTTTTGCGTCCGTTTCGAGACTACGTACCTTTTGACAAGAAATACTTTTCGGGGTTTTTACATTCTGGTAAATGTTCGCATTCGTAGAAATCACAATCAAGCATACCGTATTTTATTATTCAGATACATCTCATTTGGTAAGTAATTCCGATCATTCAATGACAGTGTACAGTATTATTCATACAGGATAGGATAAGAGATAATTTTCTTATTGTCACAATTAGGCACGGATACAACCCATTTTATTAGGTACTCGTAGGTACCGTTGATCCGACGTTTTTGTACGACGCACAGCAGTTATTGCGACCCTCGCAAAGGCCCAAATCACATAACTCCGTGCAGCTGAAAATTATTTGCATACATCGTAAGGAGTCACCTTAATTTACATTGGCAATTTTATTTTTTATTTTTTGTGGAAATGTCAGAATTCTTTGAAAATGTTGACGGTGATGTTTCGAATCGATGAGATGTCTCGTTTATTTGAGCAACGTATAATTAGTAGACTGTTATTCGTTGCGTACACATAGGTATACTATATACCATAACGCGCTGAATAATCGCGGTTGAAAAAATGAGCTAATTACGCGAACCCTTAACAATAATTATGTATTCTTATACAAATTTGCAAAATGGTAACGCGCGGAATGTTCACTTGGCGTACGGTAAGCTGGCTTGGGCAAATTAGGAAACGCTCTATCCTCGCTTTCGACAAAAACTTCCCAGCTACCATTTTCGTTCGTTATCCTCGTTAAACGAACCCTGCGGAAACCTAGACTTAACTGAAGTTACATTAGGTGGCAAGCAAGGAACTATCGCACCACCCACGATGCAGAGAGTTAATTACTTTAAGATGTGGGGCGTAATTAAGGAGACGCCATTATGCATACTTGAAACGTATCCCGCTCACGTCCCAGTGTACTTTCGTTCCTCAACTACGGTCTACAGTGTAGCCTGGCGCAGGATGGTATAGGATCAATCCTACACTCCATAGTGAGTCTACACTTCCACTGTGCCCTTTACTTCCTAGGTTTCCACTTGTTCGCGCCTCACGGCTCCGGTTCTTGCGGGTAATGAACCGAAACGTAGCGCTTCAACCCTTTCCTCATCAGTTCGATTATTTTGATTTTTGTCAAGAAATTTTTATCATTTCATCAAACCGGTTCCAAATTGGAATATCAAAGGTTACCGGAACTCTGTCGAAATTGAGGGAATTTCCGGTTCGGAATTCTGAAAACATAGTCGGAATGCTAAAATGAAGGTAAAAATTGAGTTCTGACCGTTTTTCAAGGAAATCCTAATTCTATGTTGATCCTATATATGACACGATGTCAAGTATTAGGAAATTCCACCCACACTCAGCTTCCTGTGTATACTCAGATAGATATACATCATCTTTCGGCCAATAAACTTCACCTCTCCGGAGGCAAAAGGATCAGGAAGTTGCTCTTTGAAAAAAAGAAGTAAAAAAAAATAAGAAAAAAGCAAAAAGGAGGAAAGACAATTTATGAACTACGCTAGCGCGTGCACGTATTCTTTATAAGACGCCACTATAAGCTAGTTCTAACATCGCCAACCCTCCTTGCAGCTACCCCGGTCACCAATGCCTCATCCTGAAGGAACCCCTGAGGTCATGGAACTCAAGGAACGTTTGTTCTTCCCCCGTGAACCGCAATAAGCGACTCGAACACACTATCCTCAACGATCATATATTATTTTTTCTATTATTTTATCCGATATTTTATCATCGTTCTCGACGAAAGTTGGAGGAGTACTTCAGTTCTTCCACGACAAGATGTTATTTGTTCGGGAACATCGATGCTGCCGCCGTTAACCTCGAAACATCCACACGAGGGAACCGTAAATTTCTATGAATTGTGCGCGAAATGCTATTGTTCGATACGAACTATGTATATCGAACAGATATTCAGAACGACTATATCCCGTAGAATCCATTCATTTTTATCGTACAATTTTTCTTTACCTTTATACCGCGATCTCATATACGATTTAGTTGGGTACAATATCCTTTCGTATAAAACAATGTTTAACTTGAGAAAACTTGATAAAAAATATGCTAATATTACATTCGGATAGTCCGGTAATCGTATAAGATCCTATAGCAACACGGTGGACTTTCATTGCCCCTTAATCGCAACAATAGATTTTCCTACACTGGGTAATATTCTCGGTTGAACATCGTTTTCAAACGTGACTAAAATTCTTGAAACTCCTCGGCTTAATTTAAACACATAATACTTATTACGCCAGTAATTTTCCCGGGGATAAGTAGTGTCTGACTTTGGCTTTGTGAATGGTTGTAGCTGTCAGGGTGCATCGGTTGCAATAGCGACAACTTGCACGTCTGTACATCTCGTGGTTTGAACATAAAACCAGGTTCCCTGGGTTAGCAAAGAGAATTTATTCCCATCACGTGGGGTGGTGTGCATACGAAAGACGACAAGGAAAACCGCTTAACGGCTTACATAATTGAGGTGTGTTGTACTACTCACGTCGTTGTGCAAAGTCGGAATCTATTATAAGAACCGTGGCGGAAATTTAAGGGAAGTAGTACCTAGTTCAGGTTTTGCGTTGTGTTAAATTAGCAGCAACCTTACTTTCGGAGATGCTAAGAACATTCTCACCGGCAGACAGGCTTTGGTTACCATATTATAACTACATAACTAAATTATACATAAGTATTCACCTACAATATACTTTACGATTTTCTTACAATTCCGCGTACATTCTTAAACGAGCATTTTCATTCTACGACACGAAATTGTTCCCTTTAAGTTGAAACATTTCCTACTCAACGGCACTGATATTGTCCTCGGTGATATGAATAATGAATACACGATGTCGTCTGCCTACGGGAAATGCTGCAGATGGGCCCGAACTCGAGAAATTCTACTTTACTTATTCATACTTGACAACTGTGTAAGGTTAAGAAAGCAGCCTCTAACCAGGCAACGGTTAGATCTCTTTAGGTCGCTGTGTCCTTTTTGAATTTGGGTATATATTCAATAGCAAATCCTCGTAGGGATACAGCAAGGACACAAAAATTGTAGGTTTGGATCGATTGGTAGTGAGATGAAGTAGCTTTCGAAGTTCAACTTGCAATCATTTTTAAAACGATTTCGAACGAAATATGAGGGTTGCCTATGCTACAGTGCATGGACGAGACGTTTCCTGAAATTTTTCGTTCAATCCACGATCCAACTTCGATCTGAAGTATCATTTCGAGTCTCTATCGAAAATCATTAACGCCAGGCTTTCCAAACGCTCGTTACGTTCGACACGGAACCCAACACCTACCCTTTCGCGAAATTCCCAGCTAGCCGAGGCGTCAGGCAACCCGCGTAACGGTTGTGATATGTTTTGTGACCATTTGATCGTTTTTATCCAATTCTCGAGTAGAAGCATAATCGCTCAAGTACACAGTAGGGAGTATAAGAAATTTATTTGATTTTTTTTTTTTTGTTACTTTCTCGATTTAGGTCAGCAAACTGGCATGTAGTACGTAATAGAAAGTACACGAAGGCACGTAACTTCCAACGATATCATCAACTGGGATGGATCTGACACTGCGGGCGGCAAGGATATGGAAGTTTAAGAAAAAAATTTGCTGAAGGACTCATTGCTCGGAAATTGTTGCTATATAGTAATAAAAATGATAGATTGATTTGCTGTGAGAGATTCTGAAATTCGAAGTATTTCTACGGTACACCGACCCAGTGATTTATTACAAATGTTGTACGGTGTTATATAAATTATTCTCTCACTCTCCCATATTCACCCTATTAGTTTCAGATTCACCCCAGTTGACGGTAACGAATGTATATTTATTTCATTGTATCGGTATCCCCTTAACTGAGGCTAGGTATATTTTACCAATACAGTACAATTTCTCTCTACCCACAAGATTCATATATAATTCAAAAAACGGAAGGCTCGTGAAATAAACCAAAAAAAAAAAAAAAAACTGAGCCATTCGTGGAACATTTTAAAAAGCGAAGAGTTCGAAAATATTTTTTCAGTAATGAAGATTTTCAGCGAATCTTATCGCGATACTCAGATATCAATAAGTTTTTCAAAATAACATCACCAGTTCCGTTTTATGTATCATTTTATTTTAAATTCTCGAATGTCCGCGGATGTATTTTTTTTTTTTTTGTGTAGGTATTATGTATAAATTTTTAACTCATACGTGAACCTCCTGAATTAAACGAATAGCATCCACCCTTCCATTTGTAGTAATTTATGAATCAGAGTGTGCCTGACTTCCGTTGCAAAACATATCATATATAATTTATTTTTGCGTCGCAGTACGCCGTGAGATGCCGGACACTTGTCAACCAGCGTCCGGTGCTGCGTTGAAACATATAAAACGTAGCTGCCCAAGCTTCGCAGTCAGCTTAACGAAAAAATACATAGTAAAGTTGCTTGGAGAAAGGTCTGCCCGCGATGTTCGCGAAAAAGGCTGAAGGTAGGTATAGAGTTTTCGTACGAAAACGAATGACCGTCAGAATATGAGGGGTTTGGTCAAAAGACGATATTTAGGTACAGAAAAAGCAAGAAAAAGTTCACCTTCCCGATACTTTCGATTTATTATACCTCCTAGTGCGGCGACATGAAGTGATAAAAATTTTCCCTTTCACTGGACCGTGTCCAGCCCGGTCCGATTCACTATATTAGATTTACACGTGCCGAAGTCGTTAACGCTAATCGCATTTAGCAACCGCGTTCCGAGCAGTCCGAATATTTGTCCTGGACTCTCTATCAGTGTCCCTTGCGAAACTTGCTCGAGTGCAACCTTTTGTAATGCCAATAATGGATTACAGAGGAAATCAGTAGACAAAGGGGATTGGCTGGCTACTGTATCGCCGTCGCGGAAATTCTGCCACAAGGAAACCACTACGTAGAGAAACACCTGACAAATTTCGTTATTCACCTGCCCCATCATACGAGACAGCAACGTAAGAGAATGCAAATTTTTAATGGGGTATTTTTACATGACCAGGGTATACTGTAAACAGTTCCTAATGACCTAATTTCGTTGTGGTAGGCGCAACCGTCGTGGAGACCTATAAGAAATTTTTGCAGAATCGGATAATTTTGTGTTCATCTGGGAGGCGCTTGTTTTTAAAAAAATTAAAGACAAAAAATTTAAAATCGAAGCCCCGATTGATCCAACAATTACGGCGTATACGTGCAAATAGAACGGTATATAACCTGCACAGAACCCACATACAATTCCGTATGTAAGTCGCATGTGGGTTCATACATAAATGATTTAGGAATCATATTATATTTATCACATACGACCCGTGTAGCCCTCGATATTTTCTATGTGGTCTTATACTCAAAAATATATACCGAAAGCTGATTATCAGAATGGCATAAGCCCCTTTCTTATATATATTGAGCTTACGCCCTTTTGGTGTCTTAGCCTTCGATACGTATCGTGCTCTAGAGGGTCGTGAGCAAACAGTATTGTAATTGTAGTTTAATATTTCTAAGAAGATTACTAATGACGCGATATTTGGGCCTCATAAAATTTCTAGTTCAATGAAACGAAATAAACCTGATGAACAATCGTATGAACTATTTAAGGGGAGCCTATACACCAAAGATATTAAATTTTTCGATTCAAAGTTTTCTCGCTTATTTGTAGACGTAATTCGAAGAGATTCACAGTTTTTTCAAATTCAGGAACTTTATATTCTCACAGTACAAGTTATCTCGCGATGTTGGTCGAATAATCTGTAGAGACCCCCCTTGAAACATATCTGTGACGTGAACCAATTTCATCGTTGATACCTACTTGCGCGTTGCATTGCGTCGAAAACAGTTTAGCGATTAAGATGAGTATAAGATACCACGGGACATCGAATTCGAATCGTTTCTTAAACTAATGACCCGTAACTTTCACGCTTTGGATAAGGAGGTAGTCCATTCGATCTATTCATCTCATCGTCTCTCTTCATTTCTCGTACGTTAGACATCGCAGTCTTTTTTGATTTGACTCAAGTTGCCGGAAAGAATTCCCCTTATTTTTATCTTTACCGGAGAGAAGAATACGAAGCTGGTAAAGGTTAGCCAGTTCCATTCGCAGATGCGTCTATAGGAATAAGTCACGATTTGTCACCCGTTGAAAAAGGCGTCCTGCCTCAACAAAAACGACGGTGTGTAGAGAACGGCGCATCTGCGCTTCGACTGTTCTATCAATTCACGGAATCAACTATCTATTTCCCTCCGATTATCTACTTTCGATATTCACTCCCACAAGATGGCATAGATTCCGGAATCTTCGAGCCACTTTAATATCTTAAAGTATCTGCACTGACCTTTTGACCTCAGAATAACTTCCCGAACGATTCTTCACGTAATCACTTATACCTATCGTACGGTGGTTTTTACGCCAAGGTAATGGACCGTTCAATTCACGTTGAATTTTTCGATGCACGCGATCTTAAGATGTCGACACCAAATACTGAACAGCACACCCAAGTCACTTACATTTTGGATAGATAACCCAAAATGCGCTTAGGTCTGGGTTACATCATAGAACCGGTGACCCAGTTGCGGTCAGGAAAGAGGCAAGCGCGCAAAGAATGAATTGCTAGCTTATACTTCTAAGAGAACTTGGAAGTTTCTTGAGATTAGTCTTTTATCTGGATGGGTACGCGTAGTGCATTTAAGAATACACAAATATACCTGCCATATCCTATCCTATCATAGTCGTATCTATTTGGCCACTGTCACGTTGTTCCCGTGTGTAGAAATAGGATACCACGTGTCGTTTCATTTTTGTTACCCTCTTGGGTAACTTTAGTCCCCTCTGACATGCGAGGCCCACTGAAACAGCCAACAAATTTTTCTGATGGATATTTACTGTTATTGCTGTCTGAGCATCGCGTTATCGTTGAAGATTATGGCCGAAAAAAATGCTGAATAAACAGTATGAACCAGATGTGGGCATAAAAACAGTATCTTGAATAATACAAGCGACTATAACATTCTGACCTGTGTATAACAGAGAATTGCCGAGAATTGCACCTCGAATATCCCTATTTTTCGTCCACTCCGCATTCAGTACTAATTTTACAAACTTTGCAATTTCTAGGATTAAACAATTACGCGAGGTTCATGCCATGTGAAAACTTCTCCTCTCTCAAACAGACGATTCAATCGTAGAGTTAGCGGATCTGTGTATATAAAGGCGACCCAGGACAGTGTTTGAAATTTAAATTAAAGTCGATTTGAATTCAGTTGGAATGTTGTGAGGCTTAGTGTGCCTTTGGGTTGCCTTCTTGGCCCTAGCGAAAATGCTATGTAACATGCCCTTTACCCGTATCTTTGAAAGGGTTTTGTAAGGGTCAGGAAGATCGCTGCCCACTAGGGTCGCACGGGTTACCCGGGGGTGGTAAGCGTGGAATAACAAGCGGAAATCTGGATCGCTTCCCTTTTAAACAGACGCACCATCCAGGCCGCTGTCGATGTAAGGGCACAGCCTGTGAACCATTGCGTATACGGACGTAATTATTCCTCTTTTGTATTACGACTTATTTGAATCCTATCATCACATAGCGCGTCATCTATTTCAAAATATAAATTCTCTTTAGAGGAAAAGAAAAAAAATATCATTTCGTAGATCTGTCTACTCAAGAAAATGCAAATTTTTAACGATGTCTACGTGGAAGTACTTAGATATTGAGTAGGTATATCGTTGTTTTAACATAATTATACACTATAAACATACTTCCCAGCAAGATTTATAAAGAGAAGAAAAAGTTTGGTAGATGTTGTACTGCGGTCTGTGTTACCAACAAGAAGGTGAAGTTATGCAAATCAGAGGCGAAAGTTTTTAATGAAAATTTGTAATCTTGGATTTTCCGAGGGCAGCAAAACTTTTGAAACATGACGAAAATGTTAATCAAATAGCAACTCTTTGGTGTCTTCCTGTTGCAGTGGTGTCATTTGCATTTAAACCTCCACTTCACCATGCTGGTGATTTCTAAGTGAATCTTTCTGCAATCACCACTTTTCTTTCCTCTATTAACGTGCGCGTTTGGCATATCTAAATTCTACGACAGCTGGCACGATATAGAAATGAAAACATGGCCGTGGATGATGGGACATTACACAGTGATGCAGGTGATCCAGACTTGGTTTGGAAAAACAACTAACGTCAGTGGTATGGAAAAAGTACTGGTGGTCCGTGGCATTTGTAAGAATAAGTGCCACTTTACGCCGCTGAAGTGAAATTAAATTCAACCAAGATAAATGGTGGAGCTAAGCCAGCCGGGTGCGAACATGTGAAATGTAAATTAGCTTAAATTAAGGCGAATGGTCACAGCCCGTATAAAATATATAAATACCTATGCTCACCTCCTATGTCTGCCACCAGTCGACCACCTTTTCCTCTCTCCGCAGAATTTAATTAAATAAAAAAGTATACGCTGTGACAAATAGACGTCCTTTATGTCCAGCCGCTTTAAACTTGGAATATGTTCGGCACATAGCGAATTTCGAGATTTACGTAATTGAACAATTTATTAGAATAATATTTCTGGTCAGACGCCTCAGTGTAGGCCCAGGTTCAACGCATTTAGATTAAAACGATCCGGTGACAAAGCACAGCTGTGCATTTGAATCGACAGCTCTGCAATAAAATCACCAGTTCAAGCTTTCATGTGTTTGACTGAATGCGTATTTAGGAAAAACGATTTCTTGCCTCGTTGATGAGATCGAATTTATACATAATCTAAAGCAAACAAAGTAATCTCTGTTAGCCATATTTTTAAAAATTGATGGAAATGCTTTGTACTCTATTATCCAGAATTATCGAGAATTTGCAGCCATCAAAAGGAAGACGTGAACTATCAAAGGCAGAGTGGAGGACGGTGAAATGTGATAATTATAATTGAAGGCTCTGCATGTATACCCTGCAGGTAAAATTTTACGGTATCGATGAAATCCATACCGATTAGAAAGTAGAATAATATTGTAGCATTTGATAATTAATTGGCTTTGTCGAACGCCGAATTCGTTTTCTCCTTTTAGAGGCGATAATGCCACTTCATCTGCCCTCAATTGAATGAAGATGAAAATAAAATGGAACATTTTGGTCCATATGAATCGTTGAAAAAAGAAACGAGCAGTACAGTTATATATGAGTTACCTCACTCGGCTTTGAGACAATCGTTAATTTAAAAGATAACAAAGCAACCTCCATTTCAACATCATTTTTTTGTCCCCCTTCCGCCTTGAGCCTTGCATTTTCCGTTGAGCTTCTGCGTTACTTGTAATATTTTCCGGTCACGTCTTGGATATGCATGAACTTTAAAAATGGCTGCTTCGTGCTTACAGAATATTAAAGCCATTCATAGTAACCTGAACTAGAGGCTAGAATACTGGATGGCATTAGTAAAGGTGATGAACCATATTTTACCGAAATAATTTGTTTCACCTTAACTACAGGTGATGCATGTATTCAGTTCCCCGAATATATCGCGTGGATAATTTGAGGTAGGTAGCTAGATATCTCTTTTAACCACGACACTAAAAAAACTTTTAAAGTTAAATTATGAAAGACCCAAAACTTAAAATTTTACGAGATTGTTCCGTAATTCTTTAAGTCGGAAGTTAATTGCTTACTTAGTACTATTACCACTGCACAGCTTTAACGAGAAGACGCCGGTTCCTATTGGTTATACACCAAGCTACTTCGTTATTATTTTCAATTTCCAGAAAAGGCGTCTTTTCGCTACATTTAACCCGTGGTCATTAGAACAATTTCTATGCCAACCCCTAACACGCTGTACTACCCTACTGTCTTTTTTTGCTCACAATCTCACTCCCTCCCTGCCACCCTGAAGCTATCTATCTCTCTCGCTGTCAGGATATGACGAATTTCCTTGCCCGAGGCCAGCACGTATCATTCTCAAAGTCAACATTTTTTTTTTCTTTTTTTTCAAAACGTATAAAGCTCCTCAGATGAAAATATATGGTTGTAAAAAACAAAAAAATATATATATATATCTTAGTGAAATTGAATAACAGATTGTATCACTGAGTCTCATTTGAAGAAGAGTTTGGAAGGATACCTGTAATAATTATATTGAAATTTTGTGGTATGACCTAAATGCGGTGTCCGAAGGGTATTGCTAATTTATTGGCATAATTGTAGGTGAATCAGTACTAAAATTGTTCCGATCTATTGGCAACGGGAGCTAGCCAGAAATACGAGATGGGATAAGGCGTGGCCAGAACGATCGTTAACTTTTTCGGTCGTTAGCTTCGAAATCAGAGGAGGGCATGAAGTATAACGTCCAAACGCGGCGTTTATGGGCTGGCGCATAGGGCAGCGTAATTCGGCTGGAAACTCTAATATCTGAGATGACAGCCAGACGGCATACGGAGATAAATACCACGGCATAATATTTTATTGTTAGGATTTGTGAACAAAAGAAAATGCCACTTTACTTATTCGAACGAAATTCGAGGAAAACATTTTAACATTTATTCTCATACGCTGTACCCCATCCTCCGCGCCGTTCACATTTTATCTTCCAAGGGGATGTAGGTACGCTTGAAAAAAATTCTCGAAGCGACATTTTTTGGCAATCATCTGCCTCCTGTGTCACCTTTTCTCTAACTTTCTTGTAACATATTATTTTTGCAACCACTCGTCACTTTCAGCGTTATACTTACAGCCATCAAGATGTTATGCATAAGATTTATTCCATGAAGTTTCAGAATGCTAATTGTTCCGTCCTTCATAGAAAATTCTTAAGGCTCTTCTGCTTCTGATATAATACGATGTTGGAATCTGATAGGATGGTTCTCGAAACTTTTACAAGCTTCAACATAATCTCGTTTTTCTTTCTGTTTCTATTTTTGTTTCTTTTTCTGTTTCCTTCTTTTTCAAATCCCAAACTACCTTACTTTTCTTCATCGTCTGTGTAGGTATCGCTAAAAAAGAAACTCAAAGAAATACGAAACACCAGCAAAACTTTACTATTTTTCTTATACCTATTTTCTCGAGGAAAAACACTTCAATCGTACAGTATTTTCAGTCAACAAATTCATGCACTATTCTACTCGTAATTATAGCAACAGACATCTGTCAAACAGCAGTGTATACCACAGACTGGGCCAAGCACCAGTAAATTCTGTTCAGAGCACCAGCTTCGCAAATATTTACCCGTGTACTTGAGATGGGTAAGCAGATGTCTAAGTTCTATGAGATGTATGCCAAATTCTTGGAAATGTATCATAATACTAGAAAACTATTCACAACCTTAAGGCATAGAATTCGCAGACCAAATTTCTAATGCAAACTTGATAATAAGACTATTAGCAGAATTTCCCAATGCCAATGCTGTTTCGCCAAAGGTTATAAATGGTTTCCTCATTTGTTTCCATTCATTATCTCCGGCAATGGTAAATTTTGCTAAGGGAGAGAAGTTACTCTGCGTTATGGCGAGGATTGATACAGTGCGTTTTAGGTATGTATGTATAGTACGTATACTATATGTATGTACATGAATGACTTAATATGATCGGTACCGGTACAGGGATATGAGTGAACGACCGATAGTGAACAAGTTGAGCGTTAGCCGACTGGCGTATAATTATAGGGACTCAAACCGCGCCATCAACTGTCCCATTTCCGTTTTACACTGGTAACCGCTGCGGTGGGTCCAGCGACTCTCGGTAAAGTTTTTGCCTCGAATTAGCACGCGAATTTGCAGTTGGATCACGAACCACACGTGTGTTAGAGAACTCGTGTGTGCTGGTGCTGACTGCGAATCAACACTCCGAGCAGGCATGGTTTACCGCAAAGTGATCAGACTGTACATACACCTGGTGCGTTCACGATCGACCTACTATACGCTCTACGAATCGGTCTATGGACTCCCTTTGTCCAGTAGAAATCCACTTATCTTGCAAGTCTACTTCGATATCACGATATGCTGTTTAGTGCATCCAGGTTCAAAACTTTGTGGCGAATTACTTACATTGTTCCCGTTTTTTTTTAGCATTACATCCGGTCTTTTAGGGTCACGAGCTTGCAACAGAATACTTCTGAAGAACTGATGTGATCGTGTCATCGCGAACGGAAAAACAAACGTTACATTTATACCGCATAGTAATAAAGTAATATCACAAGTTTTGGCCGGTCCATTTATTGTGAAATTGTGCATTCTCGAACGACTATAAGGGCGAAAGTTTCAGCCGTTGTAACTGTGAAAAGAAGCTCAACATTGCGTGAGAGCTAAAAAAGTAGAGTCTGAAGTTTAGAAGTTCAAAGCCCGCATAATAAACTCTTAATAATACATTTGAAGAAAACGGCCGGGGTTATTTCCCCCTCGCTGGGTATTTTTCGGAGTTCTTTTAGCAGTAGGTATAGAACCTTTCTAAATAATACGGGAGTATCGTTCTTTCTCTCTTTGAGCCACTGAAAAAACCAAACCTTATACTATATAAAAAAGCAAATCAAAACTGAGATCGACCATACAATCCATTACCACAAACAGCGGGTATTTAAATATCCTTCCACCTGCCTCTATATTCATGTTAACGTATGTAAATCTACGTAGGTATATACATACCTATATAGATCAGGCTCTCTGAAAGAGCCACTTAAAGTGTTCTCAGATCCGCTAATGCGTTGCGGAGGCAAGAAATAGGATGGAGCAAGGACATTAGTCACTTGCTGACAATCGTCTTTATGTATACGGACTCCTCAGCTCGGGCCGCGATTAGGGTGGATTTATCAGATTTTGACGTAAGCAGGTCAGAGACGGCGCCACCGGCGTTGCCTTTTGCCACCAGAAATCACTTTAATTTTCTCCTGCTGGAACCAAGTCGTAATTTTCTTTGGGTTTTATTTTTATTTTTCGAAAGAAACGATTTTTGAAGCTTCAGTTTTAGTTTTCAGACTTCAGACTTTGATTTTCGAATCGAAATTAGTACATATCTTCTATGGTGAAGAACGCTTCCTTTGAGAGAATGTCTTCTGCTGATCAATCGTTCGTAGATTCGAATGATATTATTATTTTTTGCTCCTTTTCATCCCCAGAATACAAAAGTACGAATATCGGCAGACCCCTGGGCTTCATTGTTTTCGAATCATGATATTTCAAGTCAGCATTCTTGTCCATTTTTCGTTTATTTTTCGTTTTTTTTTTTTTGATAGCCATGATATACTTAATGCGATATCCAGGTTTGTAGAGATTCCTCAACGCCAGGACCGTCATAAAAACTGAGTATTGGCATTACCAATAAAATACAACAATATTAATTTCATTTGTAGCCATTTGATCTGAATGACGGAAATGCTTGTATCAATCCAAATGCGTCTGTAATCAAAGAAGCTTGTTCATTGCACGGACAGCGTTCAGCTGAGTTTTTAGACCATACATGAGCATGAGCAAACAAATATAAACACCCAAAATTTGTATTCCGAATTGATATGCTCAGATATACCGAGATATGCGTCGAGAGAAACAAATTCCATATCTGATGATGTCTGAAAGTTCATTTATAATAGTGTGAGGAAGTTTTTTCTGAAGTATTCTTATCAGATGAAAGAATCTAAAAAAGCTACGAAAGCTGTCGTGAATAAATCAAATCCAGAGGTAAAAAAAAATGCCAAATAGTCCCAAATAGCGAAAACGAGATCTAGGGGTTACCGTAGTTTGTAGGTACCCAATTTCATTTCTATTTCAGTGAAAGGGGTTCTCCTATGATTATTGTTGGACAAAAAAAAAACTAAATTATCACACCACTCTCACGAGAAAAATATTAATTTTGTATTCACCCACGATTCTTCCCAATCTAACGCGTGCTGCAATGAAGCTTATGAAGTAATCATTCATCGATATAAGGAATTATTGTATAGTTCGGTTCTACCGGTGATAACGAACTTGCCTTTACCTTTATAATAGTATGATGGCGCATTAGCCTAACCAAATTATGCATGGGAATGACGCATGCACATATACATGGTGTAACAAAATTAGCTCCTATACCATTCAACACTGCTGTTCTCAGTTAAAATTGAAATCCAAATTTTCACTGCTATCTTTTTCTGTAGAAAAAGATCACAGGTTTCTCGTAATAATGCGAAATGACTATGTGTTGCTTGATCATCGAGCGCGCGAGTGTGTAGCAAATCACCTGCCTCACGGACACGGCTGATTGGCTATTCATCAATTAATTATCACGAGGTATCTAAGACCTGTAGGAAATAATGGAAGGAGTAATTTCGAACACACGTTAAAGAGAGTGAGTCCTATTATTTGGTAGAGGCGAATCTTGTTACACCGTGTATATGTAACGCCTATGTATGACCTTAAAGTCGACATATCAGGAGAAGCCATAACGTATTTATTGAGGCACGTGCCTCTTTATCGCCATAACGTATCGGATGGTAGATCAGCATCGTTGTATGTATTCATAACGCAGATTCATATGGGTGTTAATAATTTATGAGCAAGGCTCGTGTCATGCGGACACTGGTGGGTTTCCACGGTCCTCCCAATATTCCTGAAATCGACACCCCTGCCCGTATTGTTTATCCTACTATATCCTACAGTGACTTGGCATCATGCAATATGCATTTAGTTTGCGAAACCACTACTCTATGAATCTGATATACGTATACTCACAGCCTCCGACGAATAATATTTCACTGTTATCTGGCGGACCGAGGGATCTGATAAATGGGGAAAAGTTCTCGCGACTACTTCTGTATGCGGATTCTTGGGGAATAATTAAAATGTCAGGCCGTAACATCCAACATGAAACATTTATACACCTAAACCTCAAACACGAGCCAAAAATTATTCAATAATTACCGAAGACGAGCGAATGATCTACTCATCACTTTACACTGCACTATATATTCATTTCGTGTAAATATTTATACGCCTACTTAACGATCGGTTGTAAACCCGTCATACCGTTTATATCATATCCCGTGGACTCGTACATGGTATAGCAATTTTACTGCTTTCCGAAATGAGCTTTCAACTCGATCAGACCATCGCCACTCGCCTGTTTTATTGATAGGAAGATAAATTTGATAGAGACAGAGTCTCGGGTAAGGGAGGTGGATTCTCACCGTGATTCGCTGATAGGTTTTTATCTACACTTGAGGAACACGGCGAACCTTGATTTTTACGTCAGACATTAGGCAATCCGATCGAGACTATCGAAGGTTAATCATAAGGAATTCCTTTGAAGGAATATAGATAAAAGCTTGATAAGTTAACAAACTGACAAAAAATTTTTTTTTACTAAATCAAGACTTAATCTTAAATCAGGAGAGGAAGTAATTGTTCCATGTATTCATTTCCGCACCGGAAACAAGAATTTGTTTAATCTATTGAATATTCCAGAACAATCGTTCGTCTAAAAATTGATTTCTGAACGCGTGTTCCGCTGATTTTGTTGGATTTATCGTTCACGAGGAACACGTCTAATAATAATCTCGATTTGAAGAGAGAAGCACGATTCGAATTAATGAAACTGAAACGTTTCGATGGGTGTTAGAAAATAATAATAAATAATTTTGAGGATCTGTGACACATGAAAGAACGCAATTTTTTTTTCAATCAAAAAATGTATTTTTCAGGCGGCTTGTCAGGAGCTTTCCTGAAACGAAAATTATATATTCGGAAAGATCAGACCTTTTTACATAAAAAACAGATAGGGTCATATTATTTTCCTGGATATAAGGGTGAAATGGAAATTCGAATGCAATATGCAATCTGCAAAAGTAGGAAAATTCAAGAGATGAAAAGATGTACTTGTTCTCATTAACACTAAGCTAGTGTAAGTATTAACACCTAATATGTGGTGGACCTTCAGATCTTAGTACACACTTTAAAATAAAATAAAAATTTTTGCACGCATATACAATCGTGCCGGATGGTCAACGGATTATGGAAATAATCTCCAATTAGGAAGAAAATTAAAAATTCAAGGCTTGGGCATGAGTGTCACATATCAGTTCACCCGTGTGGTGTAAAATCTCGGGAGAGCAAGCGTCGAGGTATTTCTGGAAAATATGAACCGCAATATCGCCGCGAACTCAAATCCCCGTAATGGATTCAGGAAGCATCTATCATCCACTACCATCAGCGTCAAAATTCTGACCAAGTACAGCGACCAGCGACTCGCTATATACCAACTGAACAGCGAACAGTGAATACACACGTGTGAATAGTCAGTGACTGGCATCTCCGTCGGCAGCTTTTCGCCGCCCCCTGCTTGCGGAGGATCGAACTCGTCAGTTATTTGCGATGAGATTTTTCAGAAGTGTTTTTTAAGCCTTGGTAGATTTGCCCCGGTGTGAGTCGCGATCCGATGAAAGAAAGCGGGGATTTCCATAAATTCAGGGATTTTCAAGATTATTGGGGAAAAATTACAGGGAAAATCTCGGGAACGTGTAGTAGGTGTGTAGGCACGGAGATTATATTCTCTTTCATTTGTTTCCACGTTCAATCCTTTGGTAAATATACTTTGCCTTTTTCGTCTGATAAGAATTTCGCTAAATATTCTCGCATTTCAAAGAATTTAATCTGAAATTCGAAGGACTTCAATCTCTGAAAATCATATCGAGTATACAAATTCGAAAACTTCATTTGTTCGATGGTGTTGAATCGGTTAAATAATTTCTTCGGACAAATTGACTGTCCATTAACATTAGGTATAATACTTTGAATAACTCCAACCTTCTGCTTACTTCAAGATTTGCCACCTGGTACACCGTCTAACGATAATTACGACTGCCTGCCAATTAGCCACCATTCGATACTGAACAACAATTGTGGCGCCGTTCTGGGTTAGTTTCACAATTACTTTAACTTCGGATGTCGAAGAGACTGCGAAGATATTGCGGGATAATAATATTGAGCGAAGCTTGAAACCAATCATTAGCTTAAAGCCAGCCAACAAGACAATGCGAAAAAGTATGAATATAGGTGGAATAATGGAAAGTAGATGAATAAACACCTTGGTGAATAATTATATGTATGTAATATCTGAGAACTTTATGAAACGTACACGGAACTCCTTATAGCTTTATATTACCCAGCAAGGCGAATTCATATTTAAATTACAATGGACATTAGCTACTAACAATAAGTGAAAAGGATATACTTTTTAATTTGAGAGTAAAGCAGAAAAAAGTTGACCAATTACCCAAGGCCTTAGCTGGGGTGAGCGAAGCTATTGTCCCTAGGACCTCCTCGGCGGCAAGTACAGTGAAAATGATAAAGTGTTTAGAGGATTTCGGGGCTTTTATTAACACAAAGCAAATTATAAAGCTGTATTCGTATTGTTTAATGCGTGTAATAAAAGCCGTACCACTTTCTTTTGCAACTCGTTTCATATTTTCTTAGGAAACCAAGCTTTAGAAATCCTGATATACATTTTTACCTCTATACAGAATTTCCGCACGTGACATAAATATAAGTTATTCAAATTATTATATTTCGGGACACCCTGTATGTATGGTGGGTTTTACTTATTTATAATTTTAGTATCCCGACAAGTTGATGAAACTTAGAATTTAAGCCAGGTGGGCAGTTCGAACTCGACGCGATAGCTTTATCCGTTTAAGCATTTAATGTTAGGTTGTACGAATAAAAACCCTCAACTCCTTATAATCTGAAAAACTTTACCTTCTATAGCTGAACAGCTTAATTTGCAATTGCTTGCCCAGGCACCTGCCTCAACAAAGATAATAAGAATAATGCCTCGTGATTACAGACCACATTGTGTTATCGGCGTGTTGTTGGGCTCTGCCCACTAGCCATGAAAACCATTAGAGCTTTTTCAAACCGGTAACCTTTTTCCCTCACGAGCCGCGTTGGGCTAACTATTCAAAAGATTATTACCTATTATTTTTATCATCATTTCGCCTTCAACAAACCCACTCAATGAAAGGTTAATACCACCCTGTACCTACATCTTGATGAAAAGTTATATAAAGTTATTCGAAGTTTTTTTAAGTCTTGCAGTCTTAAGGTCCGATGTGCGCTGAATCGATAGACTTGAATCGATCAGACCTTTCGCTGAATCGTGAAAAAACTTTGCCGCAAAATAATATATCTTCGTTTGAGATTTATACGATGGTCATTTCAGCGAACAGGCTTTCCATGTTTTGCAAAACACCCGTTAAGTAAAGTAAGTTGATCTCTCAGAGGACCTCAAAGAAAAAGGGATTGCGGGAGAGATTATCGTGGTCCTCTTCCACAGGGGAAGGCAATTCTTATAATGCGTTGCGTGATGGTCCGATCACTGCGTATCCGGAACACGCAACTCCAGGGAAAGCTCCACTCGCCAACCCCTACTCAAACCACCGACGACGGGGTGGCAGCTTTGGTTGCCCCTTGGCCGAGGCCAACGTCGAGGGCATTGTCAGATAAAGCGTGGCGAAGAGATAACCGATCGGGGTGGACGTGCCCATAATACGTTAAATTGGAAAATTATCTGCGATTTGTTATGGTCTTTGCAACTAAGGGTTGGCTCCATTAAAGCTAAGTGATAATGCCTCGAGGTGAAACTGGTCTTTAATACCTTGACGTGTCGTATTATCGTGCTGTTATAGTGATGGAGAACCAGGGCGGATACCGAGAACAGGCCAGTGTAAGCAGTGGAACGTTTTTGTACAAACAAAATTTAGTCTTCGGTGCTTTAGGAGCTGCGATATTGTACGGATTGTCGTTGGTGCTCGGCTGTTCTCCGGATCTCTTGAAGGCTTAGTCTTTAAGGTCGCTTTATCCAGTCTTATCAAACTTAAACCTCTTATGTAATCCGCAGGAATGTTAAAAGATGGTCATGGTTACGGTCAGTCACTGAACCGATATTGTAAACTGCCTTAATTATTTCATCTAACGATGAATCAGGAGTCTCGTGACGTTTACAAACTCTTCAAAGGCTTGAAATGATGTTATACTGCAGAGAAGATATCATTCAATTAATTTAATTTCGTACTTTAACGAAACTGAAGTTGGAATGAAAGTAGACCAATTGAGTTAACACTTGTTATGTAACTTTGATTAAGCGTCGAAACGGTATGACTATGCAGATCTTAGGATTTGGCAAAAGTTTTAAATATTACCCGAGGCTAGGGCTGAGTCGTCGACAGGCCTTCCAATTGGATCACACCGAGGCCAACTACCATTCCAAAGAGTCGTTCGACCGCTATCAGCTTCTTCGATGAATAAACTATCCAGGAATGACCCGCAGCAAAAGTTTAGATTGAAACCTTCGGAAGAAACTTGCAAGCTTTATGTCGTTTCTGTATTAACCTTTTGCGAAGTTTCAAGAGGCTACGGAAGCAACAGTAGCGGTCCACTCCCCTTTTCTCAATACTCGTCTGCCGGCCGTACCTGCATCCCCTATTACTTCTACCCCTGTAGGATTCCAATGTAATCTCAACTCGGAAGACCAACAAAAGAGAGCGAGAGAGAAAGAGTTTGACCGCGTGGCTCAAGACGCAAAATTCTCCCTTTTCGACCTCTTCATCTTCCTTGTTCGCCGCTTCTTCCTTTCGGCTCCAATCCAACCGTCCAACTATCCATCCACCATTATTCGAAGTCGAGAGCCTAGTAACTTTGGTCATTACTACTTTCGCCTGCTTCGAGCACGGGTCTGTGCGACCGTCGTTTTATCGGACAAGAAACTTCGGACCTGTCATTGAAGATATGTTAAAACATGTATGTTCAGCTGTACCCTGAAACGAAATTAAAAAAAAATTGTTTCACTTCCCATACCTCGGGTCGTAACACATTTAGGTATTCATTGAAGCGCTGAAAATAACAGTACACTTGAATTAAAAACCCAAGTCAATTGTTCTACTTTATATCAGCTACTATAAGTATCTAGAAATCCTAAAACTGCTCTATCGCAAATTGTTACAGGTCCTCTCGGAGAGCTTAGTGTGTGGTTTCACTGCACTTTCCCACGCTTTTCTCATTTCTCGCGAAAATAGCATTTTCGACTAATTCCCTTCCCCCAACCATCCTTTTAATTATCACGTGGTATATGTCAAGGGATTAACTCTTGCATTCTAGTTACCCGACTGTTAAATCCCACGTCATATAAATCTCTTTCAATATTCAGCCGTTTTATTATTTAACGGAATTGTTTTCAATGTTGGTGAAAAATACGTCACATCATTTCATCGGAGAAGGTGCATCAAACTTGAACGCGTTGGTGGGGGTAAAAAAAGGTAAATCCCGTTACTTACGCCACACCAACTTGAGTGCTATTCCAATTTCAGCGAAAGCCATATATCATGAGCTGACGCGACGCTGGTTTTGGTCGATATCATTGCGCCATCATTATTGCCTGCTGAAAGCCCGATCGTTTGTCCGTTTGAACTCGTCACTCACTTCACCATACAATGCAAAGGATTACTAACCCAATTGGAACAAAAAAGAGCCTTTCAATGCTGCTTCAATCCATGTGCAATATATCTGTCGATTATCCCGTCCTGCGTATTGATATAGGCACTGGACCGATCCAAGCTTACGCAGCAGCCAAAAAAAAACGTAATCCCACTTTGATATTCAGGCTGAAAGCGATGATTATCACCATTACTTGAGCAAATAACATATATGTTGAACTTCAACTGTCAGCTCGCGAGGAACGTTCGTCGCTCAGTAACGCTTCTCCTAGATAGATGCAGGTTCTGAGTTGTATTGTTAGCAATGTTTAAGTACTCCGTTAACTTTTCAATGCAAACACTACTAACTCAGTATCAAATCACTCCGGCTTCAGGATTTCCGATTTTTCTCCATTTTTCGCGATTGCTTTGAGAACCAACAACTCATAGGTATCGTATTAAATATCTTTTTTATTGCATTTATTGAGTGTGGCGACTTTATGATTGTTTGCAGATGCACTAGTCTGTACGTTATTTCAATATTTGAGTCATGAAGTGAAACTTCCGAAGGTAATCCCTCTGTGGGATTGAACGGAATATGAAAATAACCTTGTTGAAACTTGAAATTATTTACGATGAGTCGGGAGGTTGATCGAACCGTGATATATTTATTGATGGTACTAAATTCTAGAACAGTGAGTTTATTGCAGAAGTAGGTACAGGTATTCTGTAGCGTTTGCATCGATGAAATACGAGTCGTATTTACTCCCATTTAAATGTAGTGTACACTTTTTTCGTCTTCTTATTGTGAGGTTTAAATGCTAAATTCCCGAAAGCGGGGCAAATAATTGACACGAAAAAAACTTGTATTTCATTTACCCAATACCCATAAAATATCTCTTCATTTAACGAATGGGAGTTATAGGACAAAGAGAACTTCGTTCTACATAGTCGATTCATTTTTCACCCTAATAAAGTTCTAAGTAAAATCTTATTCGGACCGGCTTTGCTGTTGTTGCGGTCTTGATAACATTTTCGTAATATTGGCAGCCACAATAGCCGCAAACTGATATTACAAAGTGTTCATTCTATAGAGTCTCTACGTGCGAGACAATATTTATGCCACTATGAGTGAAACAAGTATTAGAAAACTTGACATATCGACAACGAACAATGGGCTTTCTCACATACCGCCTTTTCCCAGTTTTCAATAGATATTATTAATCACTTTGTCTTCTATAAGAATGACTGGTATTGATCGAGGCTTGAATCAAAGACTATATTGCCAGTACTTCCGGGTGGAGGGCCATAGTTGAAGACAAAGACGTAATATATTTGCAAGCGTTTTCCCTGTAGACATTAGCTATAAGCTAATACCCTTCCAGTTAATCAAACAACCCAACGCAAACCGGAGAGATGTCTAAAACTTTGATATTATGCGGTGGAGACTAGAGACTCCAGGAGGGCAGGACGGGGGAGAAACTCTCTATTATATGTCTCTCTGTTTTCCTCATGGTTCCGCAGGTTCCTCTCCTACTCGATCTACTCTCTCTCACTGAACCACACATACTCTCCGACCCTATTCCACACCTTTCGGAACCTGGGCACCGTTGTTAGGCGATATGTGCAAACTGGAGTCTCGCAGAGGACCATCAGAGCAAACACAGTTCGTACCAAACTTGAAACTGTCGTCCCTGACTGCACAGAGTAAGGTCTCGACGGATGTCCTGGTCGAGGTTTTACCCTGTTTGTTATAGTAACGTGTCTGTTACCCCGCCACCAACTTGTTGGCTATTTAGTAACGTCAAGTTGACCGATTTGTCGCGGGGCATAACATAAGTTAAGTCTATCTTTACGGTATCTACGAGAATTATTAGATTGCCTCTTACGATTAGTTGCGATGTTCTCGCGAAGCCCCTGCTTACAAGTCGATAGAGTTCACGTTGAGACACCCTAGGGAAGGCACGTGGTTAAGATACCAAGTGAACATTGCTAAGTTTTTCCCGTAAAAAATGTAACCGTATTAGGTACTGTAGGTATAGGTATAATACACACAAAAGAGTATTCAAAAAGTTGTAATATCGAATTGACGTATTGCGCAGCGAGGTGCTCCTAATTTTCTTAAATCAAGAAATTAGATTGATGTCTCATCCCTGACTGCCCTACGTACACGAAACGCAAACAGTAGTCGATGACCGTCTAGCTTGATGGCTACTATAGATTAGAGTATTGGGTATTGGTATAACATGGTATTACTCAGATGTGGTGGCTGGCACATAGCCCGCGGTGTGCCTCGGCCATTGAGGAAATCCAACAGAAACTAGCCAGTCGCTAATTCTAGCGACCAACCAAGAGGGATTGATCGTGGGAACTCCTTGGAGGTCGAGAGAGTCAGGGTATCAATATCAAGTAAGCCAGTAGGTATATGTACGAAATTGACAGATTCTAATCAATCGACAACCGAGCAAGGTACCTGTCCAGAGTCTGTATCAAGAAACAAACTAGTAAATACTATTTCGTTGAATATTTTCCAAATCTGCGTGCCTATTTTTGACAGAGGTGACATAA
This sequence comes from Macrophya alboannulata, assembly GCA_949628255.1. Taxonomy (NCBI): domain Eukaryota; kingdom Metazoa; phylum Arthropoda; class Insecta; order Hymenoptera; family Tenthredinidae; genus Macrophya; species Macrophya alboannulata. Next base: position 17,513,846 of record OX451209.1, read on the forward strand.
GCTGTCAGAAAAAATTAACAACGCAATTCATATCTAAGCTTTTTCAGACACAATTTGGCGGTATGATGCCTATCCCCATACAGTCGTTCACGTTTGCCATCCTGCTGAGCCGCTTTTACTTGTAGGTTCAACCCACAGGGTCTCACCAATCCCAATATATTAGCAGCATGACGTATTTCCAGAGTTTACCGTACCCTCAATTGTTGGACTACTATAATCTGTCTCGCTGAGCTGGATCCAACGGTGATTTGAATGTCAATACACGCCGTTGTTCGAATGCTATCACAGCTCGAATAATCCCTCGAATGACTAGATAGTGTTAACGCAGCGTAATGCCGGGTGGGATTATATGCCACCTTTTTTTTATTTTATTTTGTTTCATTTCTTTTTATTTTTTTGATTTCTTGATACGTCATTCAGTGAAAGAAAAATCACTGCAGCATGAAGCGTGAAGTCGTAGTTCTCCTCCTAGATACCGAAGAAATAAACATTTGTCCGTGTACGTACAAAAATGAAATAAAAAATGTACAAACTGGTAATAAAGCCAAAGTAATAACGATAAATTCTAGTAATTTTCTTAAGATTATGATGAGGCTGTAATTAAGGAAGGAAGAATATAAAGGAAGAATGAAAGCACAAAGGATCCACGGTTTCATCGACTGACTTTTATAACAATCAGCGGGCTCCGCCACCCACTAGTTCCTTCCTTCATGCTTATATCTATGCGCCAACTTATTATTGTCTTGACTGTTTCAAAAGCAAGCTTTGAATTAGGTTCAGGTAAATCGATATCGCTGTCGATGATAGATTTATTTTTCATAATAATTATAGCATCGATCGGAAGCCTGCAGATTCTTTTTATTATTACCATTTATTTTTCTTCTTTTGCTTCACGTAAAAATACTCTGAGCGAGTAAAGACCCATCTCAACCTATGAGACGTGGGTGGGATAAAAGTAAAGTTCGCAGGGTCGTGAGTGTCAAGTTGAAAGCAAACTGGACTCATCCCTTGTAACAATTTTTTTTTATCACCTAATCGACAAAACTTTTTAAGCCCTCGAACCTAATCTTCTCACTCTACTTTTCCATACTTTATAGAACATACAGATTCACTGTCGGCATATCAATTTTATCTTAACTTTTTTAACCTACGATTACTCGCTCCAATGTCACTATAATATACGTGTGGCGGTACAAGGATTTTACAGATCATAAATTTCCAATGATAAAACATTGGATTTTACGCGAAATACAATTTTCATACTATTTCAACGTCCGTGGGATTACAGGGATAGTCTTCAACTGATTTCTGAACACCTGAACCATAAAGTGGCATTTACGTCATATCACACTTTGAAAGTTGGACCGCTCTGTATACGTCAACGTGGGTGAAGATATAGACCGTGTATGAATTATGTATACGCATACAGCACCTTGCAGCGGTAACAAAGCAGCAAAGCGATGTATATAGTCATGTAATCTTTATTATAGAGTTGGTAATTACGGTCGGATATGCATGTGTCTACATGCAAAAGGTATGCAAGGTGCAATGTATTCCGTGTAGAGTTATTCTCGACAACAATTTTCCATTCCGAATACAGTAAAACCTCCTATTTGGACCAGCCGCGAGACCGATTTCCTCCTGTTTAGCCACACATGAGTGGGAAGGATCGATTGTACCGCTGTCGACCTAAATCAAGGACTGTGCAATAGAAAACTTACCTTTAACGCAGGATACATCCTCAAACTTCATTCTGAATATCAATGAACTATTTTATCATCAATTTTGAAACTTTCATCTAATGACTAACACAAATATTTTTTCAATAATTTACTTAAATGGAGAAAATCCAAACGCCTGAAATGTGAACCACCAAAAATTCGTAGCAAAAATAATCCACGGAGTTTCGTGACTAAACGGGAGGTTTTACTGTATCATGTATGCAAATTGCATACGTTCGAATAAATAACAGATCTCTATTTTTAACCGGAAATAATATGCGAGTAAAAGCCATGTGCCTAATTTGTCAGTGCAACTGAAAAAAAAATATATGATCAAAAATTGCACCTAATCTTGATTTGTGGTACCGATAAGCCCGCAAAATCTCGTCAAGAAAAATAGCGAGAGAAACTATATTTTGGGTCGTACAGATCATAAAATGAGATTGAGACGATTCGGATTGGTGAAAGTAAGAGGTACCACATCTTTCTCTCAACACATGTAATACGATGATTGCGTACCTCAACAAATGCCTCGAACTGTTCTAACTCATGTGCAAATTATAGTAAAAAGATAGACAGTTATCCTGGATAACATTGAGTAGCCTTATCCTGTGATGCATGTCTATACTGGAAGTGTAGGTGTGGTGAATTCATACGAGATGAAAAAAAATTTGGAAGCATTTTGGGTTTCGAATGAAATCGTCTAAACGTTTATAGATGAGTGTTGTGAGATTACTCGTGGCTCGTTCGGATATTTTCATATTTGATTAACAAACTTTCGTTAAAACGGGCTCGTGGTGAGATGCATTTACTGGTAAATAGCGGTGTTCCAGGGATGCAAGGCTAGAGTCGAATTTTCCATGCGTAGCGTATGAGGCTGGGGCGATTTTAGGGGCGCGAAAATGTTTTGCGAATGACGAAATCCCGAGGCACCCATGGGTGACACCTCATTTCACGCAACAGCGAATACATTTTTAACCGGAACAAAACTGGGTGTGGTATGCACGCTGCATAAGCATCACATCATGTGTCACGCTTGGCGCTTGGCGTGTGTCAAAATTGTCGGTTTGTGTTTACCGAAAATTTTAAAGTTACGCACGGACTCACTCGAAATTATTGATGTCACTTTGATACCGACAAACCTAAGGTTTGTCAAGGGGTGTCGAGTGCTTTCATCGCCAATCCAGATCTATTAGTATAAAGAACTCGGAATTAAGTGATTGCCCTTGACTAATTCGATAACAAAGTTGTAGGAACTAGCTCCTGAAGTGTGAACGCATTATCAAAATCAAATTTTAAGATGGTGTTTTACTCAGTTCTATATTTTTATTACGAACGATCTCGCGCTTTATCTTTACTATATACATCAGCCTCGCTTTGACTTTAGTTTTATTCGACGATTACTCTCATTTGATTGCGAATTACCGTTTAATTGTTCATTGCAGCTTATTCTCTGGTATTCCAATCAACGAACAAGCTTTGTAATACGAATCGTTTGATCAAGCGCACAGTAGTACAAAGATGAAGAGAAGGTCTTCTGAATTATAATTTTTGTTGAGGTTACGCAGAAGCATTTTGACTCTGCTATTCAAACACGATTTCAACTAGAAACGCTTTCATCTTGGCTGTCAATATCCAGACACTCGTTGAAGTATCTTCCGTAGTTAGATAGATGTTGAGTACGTTTGAATTTCAACGTAATTGGAATCGATAATTAGGTTTCTCTAAACCGTCAAGTTTAATTTCAACTCAAAACCATCAGTTGTATTTCCTACTTCGTCGACTTATGTATCGACATTTTTTTGTTAATTAAGAAAACGTTTTCTCCGGCAAATTTGATCCCTGGACCCTGTTCAGTGACACAATTTTCGTTTGATTGAATAAATCCTTTTCCCTGATGCGCAGATATCGAATCTGGCCAATTTCTGTAATCGAGAAAGTCTCATACACTATACAGGTTGTAAATTGGTCAGAGTAATTACCGCAACCATCACTGAGTTCTCTGATATTGAAACCACTGACTGTATCCAGGGTGTAAGTTCGTGGCTTCACAGCTTGTGTTACCGTTTGTTATCCAATAATTAACGGTCAATTATTATATGAGCAATAGTTAGCAGGGGTTCCACGAACTAGACACCTATAGGTCCCTTCCCATTTGTTGTGCCTTTGGAGTAAAGCATTGAAATTCTAGAAATGAGAAACTAAACATTATAACAGTGTTAAGAAGCACGAGTGATATGAATCAGGTTCGCAGAAGAGAATCTGAGCCTATGTGAAGATATTTGATCTTCATACCTATATATACGTATATTTCATACTGCTTAATTTCTGTGTGATATAAAATTACTCAAAGTCTTATGAGTGGTACGGAAAATTTGATTTTAAGTTCACATTAAGCTTCTTTGAGGGCTGCACCACTCTGCAACGTCTGACATTAAGTACTCGTAATTTTATTATATGGTATATATATACTTCCGGTTGTGTAGATTGTAGCAAACTCTTTGCTGCAATACAGAATAAAATTTCGAATATCCTCATCTTCAAACTACATTTTTTTTCTGTAAGGCCGCGCGTATAAGAATGTAATTAATTTTTCTCGCTATACTTGCAATGCACCTGACAATGAGATGTAATTATCCTGCTTCTGTGACCCAAGATGAGTACCGAAGCTTAAATCATTTTAATTACAGGTAACGTTTTCTCGTTTCAGATACAGCCGAATCGTGAAAAGAATGAGACAGCCAGGGTAGGAAAATATGAAGTTTTGCAAACTTTGCGTAGCGCGAAATGCCGAAGTGGCAATTAAATGCGGTCAACATTCTCAAACTAGAAAATATTCTGTCCAGCTATATCTCTTTCTAGACGTTATCCTCTTGAATTTCTTTTCAGATGTCACTAACGATTTTCAAGTTCTGAATAAAAGTTCAAAAACAAATAAATAAAAAAAAAAAGAAAATGTCGAAGCAAACATCGAGTGGTTCGTTTGCTTATTCGCATTCGCTTGAATCACGTCACGATAGACTAAATTCTTGAATGTAAGCTAATTCCGAACTCAAAATTTGTTTTATTCATCTCCATTACTTAGTTTCTCCTCATTGCGCTCTTTATATTCTCAGATCCTTTATATTAAAGTCCCTCGAACTTTGGCTTTATCTGTTTTTATTGGATTTCACTTCTCACTTTATTCGAAATAATGACTCTATCAATTCCCAATAATGGTTTAGCCCTGTGTTAAATTCTGAGGAAAATTGGAGGTTAGCCGTTCCAAAGATACACTCGATTTCTGCTGTAACGGAACACCGTCTCGTCGGACCTTTATCCTCGGCTAGCGGAAAGGATGGGTGTATCTTATATATACCTATATAATATATACTCGCTAATCGGTGATAATCCTACCGTTACGCTCGAGTCCTTGCTATCAGGGTGACCTCTCCTCCTTACCCTCTTTCTGCTTTCTTATTCAACCTTTATTTTTCTACAGTATAAGTTCTAATGTATGCCAGTCGCTCGTACAACGAATACCATATAATGTCCCGTTTTATCGTAAACCTCCACCCAAATGATGGTAGCGTGCTTTTGCAAGTTCCAACTGATGCCAAAATCTGCAACAGTCGTATACTCTCGTCCTATGATTTTGAGCAAAAATCATAGATCGTTGTAAGATACACTAAACTTGCCACAGAATCGTAATTTCATCCTATTGAAGACTTATCTCCATCGAGTTTGAGGAAGAATCTTTCATAGATATCTACAGTGACTATAATCGGCGATAATCCTGCTATTCCGCTAAAGGCCTTGATATCAGTTGGATTAATCCTCAATGTGATCTACGTTTCTGTGCCGGTTTTTCTATAGGTATCGTAGTGACAAGAGACGACATTCTCATAAGGTACCGCCGTCTTCATGTCTTCTGATTTGTTGTCGAGTTCTCCTATTTGAAAATAGGTGAGAACATGCAATTCCGAAGTGACGTTTGCATCTACTGGAGTCGAATTGCCTTTTCTCGGGATGTTCGATCGTCCGTTAAGCTGCAAGATACCGCCGCGCCGAGATATTGGTAAAACGCTATCGGGGGCTTCTATCTCGAAACACTACCGCGTTCGAGCAACCGGGCTTTTCCCTTGGGAGATCACACGTCCCACGAGTCGCTGACCAGCGAAAGCTTGCGGCATTTCGGGAATACAATCTTCCTTTTTCACGCATAACGGTTTCGGTACTGTGATCTTAGAATTTTCAGATGTATGGCCGTTGTGGTCTCTTTTGTTTTGGGCTTTACCAGCCTTTTCGATTTTCCGAACTCACGTGAGCTATCTTGAACCGTCTCCCGTATTTTTATCCAACTAACAAAAAGCCATATACAATTCAACAGGCCGCTTAAGCTGTTGATTAAAATTCATTAACCAAAGCGTAGGGTGCGGGAAATGGAAATTTACTGGGGAGAGAATTTTAATGCTTATCTAGAGTGAACGATAAGTGATAGAGAGGATGGAGGGTCAAGCAGTCAGTAACGCCGGCGCAACAAACTTTGAAGGGCCCATGAGTAGTAAAGTGCCACACTCACCTAAGTAAACGAATATTCATTAGCATTAGGTTACCTAATAATATTGTTAATTAATCATTTTTGGTTTACGTCATGACACAGAATATCTTCTGACCTATAATTTTACCATCTCTTTTACGACCCGCTATTAAGGCACCTGAACCAATACCACCAGTCACACCTTACCTCAGTATTATACGAAAATCTCAAGTAGTATCTGCAAGTGGAGCAAATACGATTTAAAAGGGGAACTGGTAGACAGTATGGAGAGATGTTGGAAGGCTGAACTCTCAATGCTTTAGCTTAGTCGTGAATTTTTCATGAATGTATACGGGTTGACTTGTTGGCCAGAGTCCACTTTCGCCAAATAATCTCGCGATCAAATATTTCTCCGCGCATTCACTTTCGTTTCTAGTTTGAGTAAAACGTCTAAAACGAGGTTTCGAGTACCAACCCAAGTTTGCGCGGATCCTCAATCCACCCGTCTTCGCTATTTATTGAAAGGTCCCGATCGTCACACAAAGGGTCTTCACAAAGCGTCGACACAGCTGCTTGCTTTCAGCCGGCAACGTATCTAGCCGAATTATCATAAACCAAATTTTACTTGGTAATCGATAACAGACTAAAGTAGAAATTGAATTTCTTTCTATCTCTCGATCCCTCGATTATGATCAAAGCTCCAAAAAGAAATAATAATAATAATAATAATGTCAGCATTCAACTGCACCTTAAATTATTTTTCGAAATTTGATTTTCCCTACGACAGATGCCACTTTCAGTTCCTCTGTACTTTAAATAACACCTCGAAGTCGAGACGTTACACTGATAGGCGGCAGCTCGCAAGCTGGCATTCGCTGCTTTACCCCCAACCCTGACTTCAACTTGAAATGTGAATGCGGAGGAGGATGTGAGCGAGAGTAAGAGACGAGGGCATGTAAGTGGTAGTAGAAAACGAGCCCCAGTGGCGCAGTAAAACCACATTGCCGGGGACGTTGCATTGCGGTACAACCCCCTCATCTCTTTTGTCCCTTTCCTGTCGTCACCAGCCAACAGTGAACACACATACCTGTATACATATCCACACTGTATCCATATACAGATGATCATGTATTATGCGGAGTCATCTTTGCATCACTTGTGTAAGCATCAATTCTTATTCCTGCTTTTAACTCGATGGATCTCCAGCTGCACTTGTCATTATTCAAGTCCCTTGCGTTTACCCCCAACTGAGTAAGTAGATTCATATTATATCTGCTAGATGACTATATGTGCCATATACTACCGCGACCCTCAGAATTATTCTAAGGGTCGTGCACAGCCTGAGGAAAACCGAATTCTGTTAATAGAGGTCGAAATTTTTCATCTGAGAGTTCGAAAGTAGAACATATGCATGTAGATTTTTTGGTAACGATCAACGATGAGAGAAAATTATGATTTTTATCATTGGCTATGGATGTTCAATTTTCTCGTTCGGTTGTTTGTCTTCAACTAATAATTACGTGGGATATTTGGCAGCCGTTGTGTCTGTCAAAGTTGTATAACATTGTTTGTACCTATACAACAATTATCCGAAAGTTTAAATTTCCTCTCCAAAATTTCGTAATTTCACCCTTCACCGACAAATTCTCAACCCGTAAAATCAAGTTTCCTGGAAAAAATTTAACATTGAAATTAATTTCCTGAAAATCATTCAAACAGAACAAACCGTACTTCTATCTACCAGTTTTTCATCGTAGGTATAATTTGTTTGTCTTTTTCAATTGGTTTCTCTTTCTCCTGCGCTTGAGATCACCCAATCACGATGATTATTTGAAATACGAAGTCGTGAACGGTGTCGATAACAATGCATGTTTGCTTCCACGTCTGGCAAAGCTTACGACAATTAATTCCCGTACAAAAAAGCTAACGATTTCTTTAGATTTGACTGTACTATAGCTGTCGCAATTTTTATCAGAAAATAGGAACCTTAGCATATTTCAAAATTGATGCAAAAGGTTATCGGTAGATACGATCTCGATATTTCCGTTTGAAATATCGGTGTTGAACGGCTGAGCAGTCCGTAATTTGGTATAAGGTTTTTCGTTTTGTGGAAAATATGATTTCCTCGATAGCAGTGCCAATACGTCAAGACGGGTTGGTATACGGGCGTCAAAGCACATTGATCGGTGGGGCCTTGTGGGTGCGACATTAAGCATATACGAATACATATCAAAGATCGAAATCTTCGGTTCACATTCGCGGAATGTAATTTTCCGTAGGCGAAGTGGGAGAGTAAGATAAAAGATATAAAAGATAAAAATAGAGCTTAGGAAAGCGACATATTCAATTTTCTTGGAGCGATACCCCGCCGAAGGGCGTCACTAGGATATTTCACAGCCCTTCCTGCCCCCTGGTCGTTCTCACTCATACCGGGCCTGTAATCGAATCGCTCAAAAAACGCTCGAGTGACAACGTGACGTCGAAACACCCGAAGTTCCTCCTCACTGCCTAGAGGGTATACCCGCAACCTTACCTGCTCGGTTTTCCTGTCTTTTGCAAACAACAATTTACGATCCTTTTCCCGAAATTTATCATTTTCGTCGGACCAGTCGGCATAGCACCATACCGTTGAGCCCACAGCCAGCTTCGTCTCCCGTCCACCAAAGAAATTTATGGCATCTGGGCCTACGCCCTTTATATGTGGTACACAGGACCTTTCCCACCCGCGTAAGGGAGCCTAAACGTTGTGCGTTTTCACGATAAGAAAAACCTATTCGAGTCCTGCTTTCGGCTGTGCCTTGATTCTGCAGAGGTCATCGTCTATATAGGTATGTGCAGTAGTTCTCTACCACTATCACATTATTGCATCTAGCTTTGTTTCACAATTATACTTGCATTAAATTAATGTTTAGCATTCATTTACATTTATAAACGAGAAATAACATGAAAATATGTTCTCAATCAGGTATGTATGTATACCTAGGTATAGCACGTGAGTAGACCTATGCTATTGCGGCCATTATTAGTGTTCTCGGTACAAAAGCTATAATTTGCAAATATTGATTACAACTGTAGGTATATAGAATATATTTGAATATAAACTGGCCAATATCGTCGAACGGGACACGATAAACACGGAAGCCCTTGTAGCCTATGACAAATAGGGGTCGCAATTAGAAATGGGCGGTGGCGAGGGCAGAAACAAGACACGCGGGCCTGCATACTCGAACACTGGCAGGACATTTGATCTATCTCTTAGGTATCTCGCTCTCAAATTTAAATACCGGGGAACTGAATTCTCCCCACCGAAAATTTATATTCAATAACAAAATGTGGCGATCGTTCGAACGGTGATCTTGGATGAATTCACGGAAGCTGCAAACTGCTGTAAATTCTGTGAAAATTTTTCCAACGAACGAACATTTTCACTAAAATATTAAGTGCAGGAAAAAAATTCCATTACTGAAGAATAAAAAAATAGCTGTTCATAGCTTTTTTCCTAACTTGGGCTTGGCCGTCTAGGTCTGATCCATTCACCCATCTACTCACGAGATAATTCGCATGAAACTTGCGGTTTGCTTAGGATGATTGGGGCCGGAAAAAAAATCTAGACAAGAGCAAAAAATACGACTTTCTGCAGAGAATAAATATAGAAGTTTTTTTTTACACAAAACAGGTTTTGGAACTCTGATAATTCAATCTGCTAGGTCAAGAGCTTGTAAAAAACAAATTGCAGCTGACTAGGCCTTTCGCCTCATGGGTCCAGCAATAGCTGGATAATTTTTGAGTATCGAGAAAATATATATTTGTGAATTTATGTTGAGGAAAACTTAAATTCAAACATCACATGATTCTTGGGCTTGAAAATGGAGAAGTTTCCTCATGAAGTGGGGCAAAAAATTGGAGGGTACTCTCGATTTACAGGTTGAGTGGAATTTTTTTTGTTTCTGGTGGTTCTTTGTATTCAAAATCTCAAATTATCATCCGCATCGAACCGTGATAAGTAGGATTTAAAACCGCACGGAGTAGGGTAGGTATAGGTAAACTGGTAATAGAGTAGACGTATGTGACGTTTGCGATAAAAATTGATGACACGCAGCCTTGCAAGGTAGTTGCGCACGCACCCACGCACATTGGGGTCGCTCTCAATTTATAAGGCATTTCCGAACGGAGTCTCTTGTAAAAATGGAATCCATCGATTTTGTGATTCCCCCAAAACCAAAGGACGCTGGTACTGGGTATGGCATAAATATATTCACTGAAGACAGATTCTTCTGACATTATCCAAGTTTCGTTTCACTCAGGCGATACCTACAAATTTAGGTATAGATGTCTCATTACGGTTTCATGTTCGCTGGCGAATGTGCCGTACGTACGCCTTTGAACTATGATTATAACTTTGCAGAAATCCAGGTAACTCATATACAAGGCTTTGCAGTCCTAGATCAAAAAATACCACGTCTTTTCTTCTTTATGCTTCTAATTGTGAGCAAGGAAGATTATAATGATGTTGTTCGAAAGCGACTTTATACGAGAGAACTTGCGCCTCTTTTTCCTCATGCTCCCGTTCTTTTTCCTTTGCCCCTCCAACCATTTTTTTCTCTTTTTTCTTTCCTCACTGAGAGTGTCATCCCCATTGCTTCGCAATTCAAAGCAAACGTAAGCATCATACCATACCAAATGCCTTAAGCTCCGACTGGCTTGTATTCAATGGGGTAGTGTCACTATCCTTTTTCTGATTTTTTCATGTTAATTACTTCCATATGTATGTAAAAAGATCCGGTATCAATAATTTACAGGATGAATACCTGCATCTCAATCTATAGATTCTCACCTTTAAAAAGTCGTTTCTGACATTCGAGTAATCTACTATTAAGAATATTCATGAGAAATTTTAGTCAGTTGGATCTGATGCAAGGAGATGCAATTTTAATGAGAAAAAATTATATTGGAAATTATGGATTCTACATCTTTGGCGTAAAAAATAATATCTGCATAGTATGAATTCGAACAGGCACGCGTGAATGCAGAATTATTGAAATTCTCCTGTTCTTTAAACAAGATCGGAATATTTGATCACGCGTTGCCTTAATTTGCGTAGAATGAATAAAAACTTTTGTTGATCGCAAACACTTGAAAGTCAAGATGATTTTTTCAGTTGGAAATAACGAACGACGCAATCACTGGATTTTAGGGTTTCGAAAGAACGACAATCCACCCGGCGTATAACGACGCAACGCAACACCCGGACTTGAACTTGTCTCTAATAGAATCAATTTACTGTTATCACACTGAACACAGAATTTGGCCGTTATTGGCAACAGCTGTTCCGACGTTGTTCAGGAAGTTTCGTTCCCCTTCTTAGCCTGGAATATACCTACGCCATCCCCATCGCCAAATACGCTGCAATCGACGCCAACTCATACCAACCACCACCAAAGCAGCAAAACCGTCCACTCCGCATGGCTGCTTTGGTTGCTTTGATTGCTTAGCATTACATTACTTTCCTCGTGAAACTACGTCGTTTTCTCAACATCCCTTACCCCTCCATTGTATGTAATTACTGATCAGCGAACTGCAATGAGCTTTGTGGTATTCCAAATCCTTTACCCTAGATTGAAGGATTCAAATATATGATCTTGGGCGTTGTTCGAATTCGCATGAAAATGGAATCCCAATAAAAATGAGAAAATTACGCTCAATCTGGATTAGAATGCAGTGGAAGTACGTATGTCATGCGAATCAAAATTGTAAATTTTAGCTTGGGAGTAGCGTGAAACTGCTTATCTATAGATGAAAATTCAATATAAAGTAAAGTTCTGACGGTTAAAGAGGAACGATAAGTCAATAAATTTTATTTCTGCAGCCGTATTGATAATGCATACATCAAAGGCCGATAAATTGTGGTAATCTCAAGTAAATGTATGAGTTTACCACCTGTATCGATCTGATCCTTCTACGGCGAAGGAGCTGGAAACGAAATTCCAGGCACGCAAACTGCAGTCGAAAGTTTGAAACTCAGAGTTTAATTTACGCAAAAGATCAAAGACAAAAATTGGTTGAATATACCAAAACAAATGTTATCAAGATACCATCAAGGAACGCTCTTATCCGGTAGCTAACTGAATAACAAACGGAAAATTTTCACCGTCCTAAGCAGCCACCAACCCTTCAAAACTTCGAGTCCGTCGTAAGAAGGAAGCCCAAAGACAGCCCCGAGCATATTAAAGAGGCTCCCCCACATCTTGCAGTCGTAGATTATGGTGACAAGCCGGTCGCGGTCGCCGGAAGTGGTATAAATGAGGTATCTTTTGAGGTGTTGTAAATCACGCGAGCCTTCCACGAGCAAATATTATTACATGAGGAAGTTGATGAAAAGTGAAGTGATATGACCCGTAAACTTCGCGAAGATCTTCTGCAGGGCTGGAATTTTTTTGTAGGACAAAAGGACAAAGGCATGGTGAAAGACTGGAGGCAATACATCGCGTCTTACGGGACCTTTACGACAGGCCACCTCAGACTCAGCAGCAGGCACAAGATGGCCTTGCTTGGAAAGGTCACGATCGCGGACGGTCGTGGATTGATTAAAATATTCGCCTACAGCAGACCCGAAATTCTGCAGGGACTCGTTAACGTCTAACGCCGGATGACTACCTTCAATCTTGCCATCTCCGATCCCCTCCTGAAATTTTTATTTGACTTCTTTGAAGTCTACCTCATTTCGGCAATTGAATCTCAACGTCTTGAGTTAACTGTTACTCTCGAAATTCCTTACGATCGAAAATAAGCGGCCGTTCCTCTCTCTTTGGTAGTCTCAATAAAATCGACTGAGCGAGAAATAAAAATTCATTCACCTTTTCCGCCCGCTTTGGTTGGTAAGTACCTTTTCAAGCAATTATACCACTTATAACGAGCCCAGCCTCGCATCTGGTGTCACGAAGCTTCTCATTGCTCCCCTGAATGCTCTGGAGTTGAAGTGGGCCTGCTATTACTGATATGTCTGCAGATTCTCATGACTCTGAAAATTAGAGGCTTACTGGGAGACAGAACAGAAACAGCACGTGGTTGTACTCACGTCAGAAACGTAGCGGGTTACATCGCTTCAATACAAACTGGATGAAGAAAGTATATTAGCGTTTGATCAAACGCAGACCTTAGCCAACTGTCTTAGTTGTAACAGCCCTTTTTTTCTTAATCCCTCGATTTACCTCAATTTCCATTCACTTTTCTACATCGTAAACTTACGTCCATAACAGCACACTGACACCAGAATTTTTGAAGCCTGCAGATGTTTATCTACTTTGTAAAAGCTGCGTGGATAGCAAGTTTTCGCGAAGGAACAGGAGTCCTTATTATCAGCAGACAAAATGCTGTAGAGATAATCATTTACTCTACATGAAAATCACGGAAAAATTAAATACCTGTATCAGTACTGCGATGCAAGAATATTTCTCCGCAAAAATGTCTGGAAAATTCTAGTACCGAAACTCGAAGTATTCTTTATAAATTTCTCTAAATTTTTGTTGATCGATTGGGAAAATTTCTGTAGATTTTTTTTTTATTTTTAAATTCCGGAAAAAATTTCAGGGCTTTTCACCAAGACTTCAATTTAGGCGTGCCGGATAATCTTACATGAAGAACTACTGAAATAATAATTTATCAACGCTGAGCCGAGCCTTGTATGTACCAAGTATAACATTCGTAGCGATATGAAGATTACTGCATGATTCCACCAAATATTGACGATGAATGAGTCATCCAACGTCAAAATGAAAACCAATGATTGCAGGCCTGCGGTGAAGTATATTCTACTGTATTCTAAAAACCAAATGGAACGGGACAAATTTGCGATAAAATTTTTGCAGCAGGTTTGAATGCATTGCAGAGAGTACCCACGTTGACTGATAAATTGTAGTTGAAATATAAATTGAATCAAGGTTGAACAATTCAGTTTGACCGAGTATAGTTCAATCCATTCCACGCAGGCTTGATGCGCGTAGCATTTGGCCGTCTGCCCAATTTCGTCTCGTGTCACCGAGGTCAAAAGTCATGTTGCCATATTGTGAAATCAAGCGAGTTCAAACAACCAAATAAATTCGAACCAGATTATAGAATAGTCACATTTTTTCCGATTTTAAGCGGAACAGTGAGGCTTACGGCTTCTACTATACCATTGCTGTCCCTTAGTTGCTAATTAATTGTTGCACTCTCAAGCCAAGAATCACCTTACCCCCTACAAACTGCAGTTGACAGATTCCTGATGTGAAACAGGTGAGATCCGTCCACCTGTTCACTCAAAACTTTGCAGTGGCTGACATCGGTGGAATTAACTAAAGACTTATCAAGGGGGTAGTTATAGTTGGACGTTGAAGATATTGGTCAGTGTAGATTACTAAGATAACTTTAGGGGAAACAGTTGTGCACGATTCAAGTAGAGTAATACCCACTAATGAGCGGTGGCATAAGCTATATCGAGGTCGTCACCATCATACATCTGATAGAGTCTGACATAACAAGACCTATGGTATCTCTGCACGCGGGAAACTCTGAAGTTATCTTAGTCCACAGCTTCCAATGGCGGCTGAAGAACAAACCCGGTATTTAGTGAACTTAAACAATTGCAATTTGCACCAAGATAATTGCCGCGTTTCTAGACGCCGCTGAAGTACATTAATCTCCATAATTCATTAGCTCAAGTATTAATCTTGATAAATTACAGCTCTTCGGGGAATGCACCATCTCGGTAGAACCCGCAACTTCATAGCGGTATAATCAAATGCAAATAATTCAAAACGTTCGTCGCTGATACGAGATACTGCGCAGATCTATTTTGCGGGGGAGATTAAAATAAGCAGACAAATTATGCGAGAAAAAAAAAATCATTATAATCATCTTAACCTTGACCCAGCTCGAGATATCCGCAGCTTTTTCATATTGCAGAACTCTCGTTTTGAGCGAGACGGTTGTAAATAAGGCAGTACCATATACGCTTGAGATCTTATACGCAGGACGTCCAACTTTAGCGGATTTTTAAGGTAAGAAAATAACGTTCTAGGAAGCGCGTGTGCACGCAGGTAGAATAAGCAATCTTAAGAACGTGTAAATTCTAAATTAGAGGGAAAATTTGAGCTTGTGTGGAGATGAATATCGCAAAGCAAACCGCCTATAGCTAGTGAATTTTTGATCAAGTTTACCCGAAGATTATGAAGGTACGTGGAATAGGTTCCCTGGCAAAATCCCCTCTGGGCTACTTAACGAGCTCTGTAAAGACTTCAAGGGTTATCTCCCCTGCCTGTGCCGAAATTCGTTGAGCGCCACTACATCACGGATCGTGTAGCAAAGAAGGGGGTTATTAATTGTATCTGACATTTCTGAGCAATTTAAGAGTTTCTCAACATCGTCAGCATCAAAGGAACTGGTCTGGCTATTCAGTACTTCGCACCTCGTGGCTGTAGGTGTGATGAGGACAAGATGTCGATTCTTTTATACAGTAAGCTGAGGAAAAAAAAAAAAAGTCGAACAAAACTTTTCCAATATTGAATTTCGAAACCGTAATAATGATTGTAGCGTCTTATACCCATAGTACATAGCATTGCGCATTCACAAATAATTTTAGATATATTTTTATTGATGTAGCTAATACGTTTTAATGTACTTGGCGCGAGGTTTTTACACCCAAGGTGCTTTTGGGGGATTTCATAACGGTTTTTATTTTCTTAACCGTTTCTGTTGAATGGTATTTTTCGAATCACGAATCATTTCTATAGATCTAACTGTTATGAGTTCTATGGAAACTGTTTTGTTGATGAAATAGTGTTGTTATCGATGACTGAAAAATAAACTGTAATGAGAAGCCTCGAACCCCGTTATCGTTAGATTTTATCGTAGATATCCCAGACTTACTTTCGATAGAAATTTAATTATGTCATCGATAGACTGACAAGGAAAATATCAGACCTCCGGGTCATTATATAGATTTGGATCAAACAATTGTGGAGGTATTCTAATCGTGACGGTGACCCTCTCGATTTTATGTATAAATAATCATATTTCAGTTATCCGGTTACCGACTGCATTGATATTAAGCTCAAATGAAATCTCTGTCACATTTTATTCTTGTATTAAATCGGCGAGCCCCGAGATATTGCCCATACGCTGTAATGAAATAATATTGTTAACTCCACTCCCGCGCCGAGCTCCCGTACCGGTAAAATAAATAACTTGGCGCGAGACTCTACTGTAGATTCGAGATGATTATTCAATATGTATGTAGTATATGTATAGGTGTTTACCCAACTGGCGTGATAAAATACTTGAATAAAAAATGAAGAACGTTAACATATAACAAAAAACCAGAAGAAACAGGAGTGGAAAAAAATCAATGAAGCTACATATATATATCTGTTTTCAAATCGTGTGTAATTCATTATTTAAAATGGCCTTGCCGATTTTCAAGAAGAATATTTCTGATTTTTTTGTAATATTTTATCTCTTTTAATATATATTTTTTTTACAGTTCAATTATTTATTGTTGTATATTAAATATATGATGTCTTAGTGTGCGTGTATATGTGTATGCGTATGGTTATACTAACTTTACAAAACGAACAATAATAATTTATATCACACATAGGTATACGACGATTAATAATTAGGGTTCTTAGTTATTTATTTTCTTCTTTTTGGTTTTTGAATAATGATCAGAAAATTATAAAATCATTAAAAAAAAAAAAAAATATTAATTGTAACTTTTTAAAAATTATTAGAACAAAAAGAATTTTTTTTCTTTGCATTCCGTTCAATTCCAATTTTTTTTTTTTTGGTCTTTCTTTCAATCAAAGAGAGGAAGAGAACCCAACTACAGCAATCGTTAAGACTTCGAGGAAGAGATACGTATAGTATTTAGTATTAGCTGAGAATTTTAAACAAATATATACGAATATTGAGAAAACCAACGTGGCATACATAGGGTATCCCATCGAAAAAAAGCATTAAAAGAAATCGAAAAGATTAGGTCGTACAAAAAAATGTTTCAAGAGTAAAGAAAGAGAGTCAAGAAAATATCAAGAGTAAAAAGTTTTTTTATTTGCATTGATTAATCATGGCAAGTCATTTTTAAAATTGAATAATCACTTCAAGAATGCTATTACATCATTATATCTTTGTAACGTTATAATTAACTTCATTATTTCATGAACATGAGGAATTGGAATTTCAGAAAATAAAAGTTTCTTATAAAAGTATTGTATGTATGATTTTTTGTAGATAACCAATCTACAAAAAACACTAAAAAAATTGGGGTTCTTATTTGATAAACGAAATTCACCTCATAAGAAACCACATGAGACCCTATAAAAATTGAAAACCTATAGTATTATCAAATGTCTACCTCGGAATCTCATATAACTCTTGTCTGGAACATTGTTTTTCACGACCTCATCTTTTCGATTTATTCCACTGCTTTTTTTTCAACGGGCCACCCTGTATATATCTATACATATATGAAAGAGATAAGACATCTGTTTAAATATTAATAATAAACATAATCACAGGTTTTTCGATTAAAAGGCTGGGAGCAATCCCTCGAGCGTACAATATAACATTCAGTTTTGGCAATTAATTCAAATCTAGAAGCTGCAGCTGTTACAGACACATACAAACTTGTGAAAAATCACTAAGGTGAGTTTTTGTGCCTTTTTTTTTGTGTTATAAGATTGAAAATAAGAAAAGAAAAAAAGAAAACAAATTCAAAAAATGAAAACGAATTTCTAAAAAATAAATAAAAAAAAAATACCTTTTTTTATACGTAAAATAGAAAAATAATGTGAAAAAAAAGTTATAACTCGGTGAAAAATTGTCACGATATATGTAGAAGAAAGAAATTAAAGGAAAATCAATTGTGAAGTTTGACATTTTCTCATTATGATTAGACAGTGATTTTTTTTTATTTATCATTCTTTATTTATTTATCAATTTTCTTCTATTTCTCAAAAATTCATGGAAGAAATAACTTTAGTTTCTAATTTTGCATATAATTTGTCGATAAGATTCAGGTTTTCGATTTTTTTTTTTCGAAGAAAATTACCTAGCTGCTCGTTTATTGATTTATTCATTTCAGTTTCGTTTTTTTCCGGAAAAAAAAATCTGAGAGTAACAAAGAAAAAAAAATCATGCAATGTATAATAATCTGCATATTTGGTATTTGATCATACCTTTTCGGTTCCGAATCAGTGGACACCCTCTCCCAAAATTACGAACTGTTACTTTTATATTTATAACCATCTCCCTTATAAATTTGATTGAATTTTTTTCTTCAATTCCCGTTTTAATTATGATTCAAAATTATACTTTAAGACATAAAAAAAATGTGTATCCAATTACTAATTTTTTTGTCAAATCGGCAAGAAATAACTTTAATCGTACTTTTTCAATCAACTGATATTTCTGCGAGCTAAAAAGTTACATTCAAAAAGTCGATACGTGTTCTTAACAACAAGTAACTAAGTTCTATTCATCTAATCAATTAACATTTTCAAATAAATTCGTCCGTCTCAGAGTAGATTAACCAACAATTAGAAGTCTATAGGTATATAAATTAATCTCTCATTTACCCACTATATCGAAAATATCAACGAGATTGTATAAGTCAAAAATTACGACGCTCGCATATCTGAATATATTCTGCATATGAAGATAATCGTCTTATTTCAATTCAAATCATCGTGAAAATTGTTCAACCCATACAGATTATTCTTTTTCTTACCTACTATAGCAAGAATATTATTATAGCTAGCCTGATGAGCAACTAATAACCTAACGTAATTGACGTATCGACTAATTGTAAGACGTACTCGATGAAGTGGCTGGCGGCTGAGGTAGAATCTAAGACTTAGTTACCAGGTAATTTGTCATTTGTCAAAAATCTGTGACTCAAGATAAAAAATAAGCGCAAAATTTCCATTTGTGATCCTCGTCAAACCGACGTTATATGCCGCGGAAAATGCTAACCGTATACAATGGTAATTGGAAAAAATAATTTGCGGTGTATTTTTATCTCAGAATCTGAGGCCCCGTTTTTCACGGAGGAAAAAAACGAACATTTTCCTTAGTTAAATTTTTCATTCATATTTTTAGAGATCCTACACTCAGCTCTTAACCAAAATCACATCAACGATAATACCATGGACAATGAATGTCGATTTCAAATTTTCGTGAGATTCAACTTGTTTCAAAACTCCGTTTTGTCGCCAATAAATTACCTACTCGAATTCATTTGCATGCAACACCGATCCAAATCGCATCTTGAGGAAGCTATAAAGAGAAAGTGAGACACGTAGGTACCCATACGCGTTTCACTTCCTATTTCACGATTCGAAGATCGAACGAACCGCAGTTTTTCGGCCCTGCGTCTGTTTATTCGCAGATAACTGCTACGTGTAAGTACATTCATTAGGAAAAGCAGATGATTTCAAATCTGCAGTTTAATACTAGGCACCAATAAATTTTTGAGTTATACAGTCGCGGCTGTACTTACGTCGCGTTGTGTCAATTCCGTTATCTGCATTACGCATGATTGTATGTCATGATTGTATGACGAAGCCTCAGATTATCCAATACGATACTATTATGTGTAAAGTGTAGTGGCACAAAGCTGAATTATAATAAAACTGGCCGAAATATCAATTGGAGAACTTGTAGATGCGAGCAGTGTCAGATCGTGATTTCCGTCTCTGATTGGTGCAGTGCGAAAGATTGGGTTCGTATTGTGTTCTATATCTGCGGTGACCGAAATAACTAAGTTCAGGGCCAAAATATAAAGCCTATCAGCCAGTCATCCTCTCTAACCAATGTCTAAAGTATAACTGTAGGGAATTGTGGTTAGTTTAATTATTTGTATTCGAGAGAATGTTTTCACCGCAAACGAATGGAAGAAAATAGCAGCTAAAGTCGTGGAACCGCTGACGCTTCAAGTAAAAACTTTTTGCCTGAAACTGGATAACTGTTAGTAGAATGAATTGAAACTTTTAATTATGTATAGTGAAGTACAAGCGAACTAGTACAAGTGCAACGAATAACAGCCACGAGACGAACACATCTGAATGACAAAACTGCAGTGCGGTTATAACGGAGTTCCCTTGCGATTTTCATTCGATCTTAATAATGTATTTAGTAGAATTTTATTAAATCCATGATGATTGATGACTGATAAATGTTATCGAGTGTTTCACTCCTGTGACAGAGCCGCCACTGTGTATGACTCAACGGTCATTAACGTCAAATAAGCAGAGTAACAGACAAGGTCAAAGGTTTCGTTAAATTGCTACTAGACGCTTCAGGCTAACGCTTTGTGCATCCCGTTGCAACAAAAGATGATGCAAAATTACGTAGTTATACGAATTTGCGATCCAAAATTTTTTTGTTCGTGAATACGGCTGACGAGTACGTGTGACGTGAGTCTGATGACCGTTATCGATTTTGATAAACGCGTTATCGTGTTGTTATTCAGATTTTCGCATACACGGATCGTATCCTTATTATTATTAATAAACCTGTTATTACTCAATAATATGTGTTGAGAATTCATCTTCAGAGTGATAAAATATTTTCAAGTTTCATTTCAGGCACTCCCATTTAAAAACAGAAGAAGTGGAGAATAAAACGCGCAAACGCAGTTGATGTGCGATAATGCAGCGATACGTTCTCCTTATCGTCTCGTGGATATACGCAAGTAAATATATTTCAAATTGCAACTCATTCTGATAGTCTTGATGAAATTCACTAAGCACATAAAACCGAAATTATATAATTATTGCAAGCATCGTGAATATATATATTTTTTTAATGAGCCTCAAATTATGGGTTCGAAACCTTGCGAATTTTTTCTACAGTACATCGTTTCTCTGGTACAATTAATTTCACCTATCTTGTACATTGGTATTTAGAAATTTTAACTTGACATCGTACAGGCTTCACCCTCTTAATTGCTCAGCTGAATATTGTACCAATTAAGAATTGTTGTAATTAAATTTGTACGTTGCTTTAAACAGCTGAAAGATATTGTTCACGATCGTGTAAGAGCAAGATTGCGCCGCTTAATGTGAAAAATCAAAGCTTTTTAGTTAACACGCTAGTTCATACTTTCAACTCGGGATTGCGTGCAGAAAATATCCGTTATTTTCCCCCATAATTGTTAATTCGCTCGTTCAAAACCTGCCAAGGGTGGTTATTCTTATTCCGAGTGCTTTCAAGTTCAGCCATGTGGGGCTGCTTTGCAAAAAGCTGAACGGTTTGAATCATGAGTCGACGAAAACACGGAAAAATATATATTATACCCTTTACACAGCGCGAGGGAAATTCTCATTTACAAATGCATGTCTTGACGTTCACAGCGGAAGCTGTCCCTTGCGTATCACGAGACTTCGGAAATGGCGGAACCGTCTGCGTGTGCAACGCTACCTTCTGCGACAGCACTCCGGAACTTGTGGTTCCGGAAGCCGGCTCGTATGTCCGGTACACTTCGAGCAAGGATGGCTTGAGATTCGACATGACCAAAAGCTTTTTCACCAATGGATCAGCTTCCGCTGACATCATTCTGCAGCTACAACCCAACATCGGTTATCAAAATATACACGGGTTTGGGGGTGCTTTTACTGATGCTGCGGGTATCAACATAAAATCCCTGAGTGAAGGAACGCAAGAAAATTTACTGAGGTATTGCACTATGATATTTCGGATATGAAAACCAACCACTAATGCAGGTCATCAAATTTTGAAAATTATATCTTTCCCGATAACACTAAACAGTCTCAAGATCACCAAACGGCGTGTTTCATCGAATAATTTCAAGATTTTTTCAAGCAAGAACAGTTTTCGCAAGTTTAAGCACAATGCATCATATTATTGCTACGTTAACAACATTACAGATAATATTTTCATCCGTGATCTTATGTCATGTATCGAACATAATCACTCCGGGGTCAATCGTCAATATTTTCAGAATTAAATTTGTAAGTCAAGAAGCTTCGGAACTTCAAGTTTTTCAAGATGAAATTTTAGGCGATGCGAAATTGAGCTAACTTCTATAGTACCTAGCCCACAATTCATTCAAAGTCTTTAACGAGAACTTGTGCCCCGGGGCAAATGGAGCAAAAGGAAGC
This sequence comes from Macrophya alboannulata, assembly GCA_949628255.1. Taxonomy (NCBI): domain Eukaryota; kingdom Metazoa; phylum Arthropoda; class Insecta; order Hymenoptera; family Tenthredinidae; genus Macrophya; species Macrophya alboannulata. The sequence continues at coordinate 17,536,243 of OX451209.1, forward strand.
GGTACAAATGTTAGATAAAAATATTCACTTTCCCGTAAACTCGTTGAGTAACGAAAAAACTGAGTCCTTTTTTTGTGTACATTCAACTCATGAATAAAACATTTCGTATGAACAATTTTGTCTGGTCAGACAGGCCGGTATATGCTTTGCTGTGACTTATAGACTCACGTCAAACAGTTGCCAATAAATTGTGAAACTAGATATCGTCGAGTCACTTTCCATGAGAATAAGTTCAGAAATTTCTTGCCCACTGAAGAGATAGAAATATGTTTCCTAAAGAAAATCCGCTGCTGTAGGTGTATATACCTGCATGTAGTTAAGTATACGACACCGAGTTTATACATGGAGGGCGACGAGGGGGCTTTAGAGGACTCTAAACTGCATCAATTCATATGACTATATAAGCAGCTGGGTGCATGGACACGGAACTGTTTGAATAATATAAGGAGTGCGCTATCAAAACTTCGTTGTGAGTTGACTGTGGAGATAAATTTGATAACACTGTATTTAAATACAGGGCGTACTCCGAAACTTGAATAAAAACCAGCAAAACGTATGAAATGAAAAGGGTGCCCCTGTAAGGCATGGGGCCGAATTTCAAACGTTTCAAAAAATACATCAGTAACACGATTATATCAGAATCTAAGAATTGCGTTTCATTATAATTTCCAACAAAAAGAACTGAAATGAATATTCAAAGGGTTCTCCCTTTGCTTTACAATAGAAGCTTTCAGGAATACCAGGTATACCTATCTCGGACTCGCAACGAGTTACAGACCTGTGCTCATGTGGACTTTTGGCTTTGTTTCTCTGTATGCCTCACTCAAATGTAATTGTATGAATTTATAGGTCCTACTTCAGCAAAGAAGGAAGTAATTACAATCTGGGCCGAGTACCAATCGGTGGGTGCGACTTCTCTACCAGAAAATATACCTACGATGACGTAAACGATGACATATTACTGGAACATTTTAACCTGGCGGATGAGGATCTGGTGTACAAAATACCGTTGATGAAAAAAGCACTCGCAATGAACCCGGAACTAAAATTTCTTTCGGCAGCATGGACTGCTCCGCCATGGATGAAGACCAACAACGATTTTGTTGGTTTTGGTGCGTACTATATAGTACTCGGTAGTATCGAGATTTTGTATTGTGGCTAGTTCAACATAGTTGATCAATTTTTGCAAAAGGTTTGATTGGAATCGGATGGATATTACAAAATTCGTATTTCAGTCGCCTGTCTGGTGCGAAACTACCCCCTTGAGGGCGTCGTACCGACTCTTATTGTTACGAAATTTGGCAGGGTTCCTTCGTGAGGAGTACTACCAGCTGTACGCTGACTATCTCTTGAAATTCTTGGATGAGTACAAAGATCACGGGCTAGAAATGTGGGCGATTTCAACTGGCAATGAGCCGTCTAATGGCATCGTACCAATAACTGGTTTTAATAGTATGGGGTGGACACCAACCGGCGTCGCCAAATGGGTCGGTAAAAATTTTGGACCAACGCTACGTAGCTCTGAACACAAAAATACCTTGATCCTCGCTCTGGATGACCAGAGATTCAGTTTACCCTGGTTCGTCGATAGGATGTTTACGAACGAATTAGCTAAAAATTATACGGACGGAATTGCCATTCATTGGTATTGGGACCGTATACTTCCCGTGTCAATGGTCCAACAAACCCATAATAATTTTCCCGAGAAGTTCATCATCATGACCGAGGCTTCAGTGGGTAAGTAAAAGCACGTTTGGTGTCCGAAAAAACGCCAAAAAAAAATTTAAGAGAAGTGATGAACAAAAAAATTATTAACAAGGTAAACAAAGTTTGAGAATAATTAGAGGGCCATACGAAATTTCAAATTCTTATTCATCGAGATGTCAGGATGAGAGGCCTTTTTTCTATGACTATACCGTAATGCGATGAAAAATAATGAAAATGTGCAGCAAAAATTTCGACAAAATTTAATATGGTTTTGATTTAGTGAATTAGGCAGTAAACGAAAGAATAGAAAACATCGATTGATTGATGTACCAAACCAGAATGTGTGTCACATATGTGATATAGGAACCCTTTTGAAATATGTGCAGTGTATATGAAGAAATTTAATAATGAAATTACTGTTTACAATTTAATCAGGGTAATCAAAACTGTGGGAAATTATGCTATTCTCTTGTAATTGACTGGATTAACAAGATATTAAATTTTAGTTAGAAGAATTTGCCCCAAATTTTAATTAATTTTAATCACATCACCGTACAGAATAAAACTAAAAAAAATAATATTAGTACATGTTTGTGCATATTTAAGATATTTCAACATTTTTCGATTAAAAATTCCATAAGGACTTCCAATTGTGCTTTGATTTTGTAATTTAAAAAAAAGCACTTGTTTTGGGCGACATGATAGTATTTATTTCGGATATAGATACATATAATACGTATAACAATTTTTTCTGCTTTAGGTGATAAGCCGTGGGAGTTCGTAAAAGTCCTTTTGGGATCCTGGAATCGAGGGGAAATGTATATCGAGGACATAATTGAAGTATGTACATATTATTGGGCACTATAAGTGGTAGTGAAGGAATGAAGATACATAATCTAATAAAATACGATGTTTTTTCATTGATATAGAATCTACAGCACTGGGTGACTGGATGGGTGGACTGGAATCTAGCTCTGAATGAAAAAGGAGGTCCTAACTGGAAGAAGAACTTTGTGGATTCTGCAATTATCGTGAATCCGGATAACGACGAGTTTTACAAGCAGCCGTTGTACTACGCTATAGCCCACTTCAGCAAATTCATCCCAAGAAATTCTGTGAGGATCGAACTCACTCAGGATGAAAATTCTGTAAAGTCTGTGGCCTTCAAGACTCCAGAAAATGAAATTGTCCTCGTTTTGTATAATACGTAAGTCAAACATCCAACGAAAAGCTCTTATTACGCGTTAACGACTCAAATTACGGTATATACATAAATAATCTAATCACCCAAAGTCAAACATACCTAATGAAAAAATTGTCTAACCGTCTCCTCTGTGAAAAAAAATTCCATATTAACTCTAAAACAATGTTTAAAATCTGACTTTCAGAAGATGCGTGAGGAAAAAGTTAGAAATTCAAAACTCTGTGATACGTATATTATTCTAGAGAGAAAAAAACTTTGAAATTTTGTATCGCAGAAGAGATACTCCGAAATTTTTATCTCTGAAATTAATTTTTTGTTTTAGACTGACTCGGAATCAACATGTGATAATTCGTGATCCAAAAAGAGGAAATATGGACTTGCAATTACCACCTAAGTCAATCCACACGATAGTGTATAAGTAAGCAGTGGTTATAATGAATGAAACGTTATATCTAAATATGAAGTGGCACGATACGATAATTTTGACTTGTTAGGTAGAAAATGATAAGGAAAACTGTTCGTTTTAGTAACGTATATTACATAATGTTACAAAAAGTTTAATTACGACAATACTATGCACATATTCAAGGGTAATATGTTTTTATAAATTTCTCTTTACTCCTAGGTCCTCCCGGCCTCAAAACCTTGGGTATATATACGGGCGCATGATCGTCTAATCTTCTCTTCATTACTTTTATTCCGTATTCCCGTTGCTTGCGTCTTTTGTCCATAGGTCTAGTATTGAAATCGATTTTGTAGATCTTTTCCCAATGATTGATTTCTTCTCTTCGCCTGTAGAAAAAAAAAAAAAAACAACAATATAATTTAACAATAACAACGAATCGAGGAAAGGTTTGAATTATTTGATCATCAAAATTCATGAAATTAAGTAAATAATTCGCGAACATTTCATGGTAAGAAAAAAAATACAGTTATGAATTCAAGATCGGTTTTACTTGATATTATTTTTCGATTTCCGGATATTAACTCTGTAATAACTTACATATGCCTCGATCTGTTAGAAACCAGATGTTTGAAATGTTTTTCGAGCCATTCTCTTCTCTCTGGATCCTCAATATCTGCTACCCTTTGTTCAGATGAACCCAAGTAAGGTTTCATATTAACGCCGTCTCTTTTCTGCGGTACGTTTGCGTAAAATTTAATCAATTCTTTCATTACGTCGTCATTAAACCCGACTAGTTTACCATCTTCGATTTTCTCAAATAATTTTAGAGATCCTGTACTCCAGCACAAATTCTTTCTACGATTCTCGTCAGAATAAGTTGAATGCACCAATGTTGTATTCATTTGGTAAGTATAAAGGGACCATAACTGACCATTAGTTATAACAGTTTGTGTCAACAAAGGGTATGTCAAGTCGTTGAATGTGGAAAAGCCTGTAATCATGAAAAAATCAAATATAATATACAGGTTTCATTTCTGAAACATCAAACTTTTATAAAAATTATTATCAGCATTTCGATATTCAATTGAAATCGTGAAATTGATCTGATTTAGTTAATTCGCGTCGAAAAAAAAATAGAAATGTTGAATTAAATTTCCGGTATTCAATTAGCTTCAAAATATTGCTGTTACGAATGAGCTTCTATGCAGAGACAAAGATACTGCAATAATTAAATTTTTATTAAAAAATTGAAGATTGATTCCACTATATCTCTCAATGAATTGAAAACCTGATATTTAATTGCCCATTATTTATCAATCAATTAAAAATGAACACATGTCTATTCAATTAAATATTGAAAAAGTTCATCAGTGATTATGTCCAGCTGAAATAAAAATTTTCGCAAAGTGGTATCATAAGCTCAGAATTCTGAGATCAAGTTACGTGTGTACCTTGATAACAGGCTTGCGAAAGTAGCCAACTGTACGATGCATAGACAGCTTGTACATCCAGAGCCTCATTCTGATCATTAAACGTAGCTGATCTTGTATCAATATGACTACGCCGATGATACGATAGAATACCAAATTCGCTAGGATCTCCTGGCCAAAAACCAGGCACATTAGTACCATGACAATATTGAACTGTATACCCCAATACCCTAGGATCATATCTAAATTCAGGAATTGTGAAGGCTGTATTCTCTGACTCGCTTAGGCTGACAATTTCTGGTAAAGGTAAATCATGACGAATTTGTAAGATTGGATCTCCCTTATACTGGACACGTCTATCGACATACTCGTCGGCTTGATCTCTCTGCCATTTTAGTCCCATCTTCATATGTCTTACTTCTTTGGGAGGTTGCAAACCTCCCGCAAACCAAAAGGCTTCGATACGAGGTTCGTGGTCAATTTGAGCCTCGAGTAAATGAGGTAATTCAGACGATAAAGTTGTGAGTAATATTCTGTTTATTTGACGAACGATAGCGTCGCCAATGTCGTCGATCATTTTCATACGATTTTTTGTGTTGTCCGATTTCAATTCTTCGTATCTCCTAAAACCAAATTTGGTTTACGGATGTAATACAAGTTTTTTTTTTTGGCGAAAATCAAAGGAGAAATAATAATGATGTGGTGGAAATTTTTGTAAATACCTTCGGCTAGTGTGTTCGAACAAAACGACATCCTCGATCTGTTTTTTGACTTGTTGTAACGTTGAGTCTAATTTGTCGGACGAAATAATGCGGTTGTAATATTTCGGTAGACCTGGTTCTTTGATGATGTGAGTTCTTGTTATGAATTGTGCTAATGATTCGGAGTTATACGGTATCATGCGTTCGGATAAAATCACAGATTTCCAACCGTAATAACGCGGCATGTTTATCTTTATTATTTTTTCTTCGACTGTTTGAACGTTTTTTATTTCTTCATGCCAACACTCCTGATTTCGTCTTAACTTAGCTTGTCGTGCAATATCCAAAATCGGCGGGTACTGAGGTGAGTCGGAATATTCATCTTCTCTTGCGATAACCGAATAATTCCGTTTTCCATTGCGAAATATCGTTAGCAATCTCGCGTACGAACGCGGGTCAATTTTCATTAACGACATGGCGAATTCTTGTTTAAAAAATCTATTAAATACGATGTATTTTAAGATTCTAATCAACCATTTTAACCTTAAATATTTCTAGGTTAAACTCGGACCGGCCGCGGATACTATAACCAACGAATTCTTCTTCATCTAGAACAGCAGCTCTACGATTAATTTTAAGATCCCCATGCCCATCTTCGCTCATATGATAAGATTATCGTCGGTTAGTCAGAAGGCTGCTGTAGCCCTATATGTTTGGCCCTTCATTTGCCGCTATTGAATTCATTCTTGTTTTGATCGATTGTGGGTCGTGAGTAGGTAATTGATAGTCTATACACGACTTTTGATAGTCAATAATTTATTTATAATTATTAGAACAAATTCGTCTTCAACAGCATGTGAACTTACCGACCGAAATAACATTGTAGTATATGTATCTATAGTGTGCTAATATATAGATATACAACCACGCTATTTCGGTCGATAAATTCAGCCACTGTTCGTATCTCCAAGCTCATTTTCCTGGCTCACATTTTTCTATTAAAGCCGTTTTTATAGATTATCCGTGAAAGTTATGATTTTTTCTAACGGAGATTAGCTTAAGCAACAAGAAAAAAAGAAAGAAAAAACGTTTTGAGTTTATGGTGCCGCGGCTGCCCCTCATTGATTGTATTGTGCAATTGATTTAGCTTTTAGTATGAGTGATTATTTGAAAATCATTCGTAGGGTTCTTATCTATGATCCGAAATTTATTTTCCGAATCGTAATTAGAATTAAATTAAAGAAGTAACGAATTAATTAAAATAAAAAGAGCGAAATTGGCTGACCGGTTGGCTATATCAAGGCCCGATAACACCAATCATCGGAATTGAAAAGAAGTGGCCAATTTTCAGAAGGATTTGGGAACGATGACAGTAAAATGCATCAAGCACTGACATACAAATTCAACAAAAAATGTTTCTTGACAGTAAAAACATTCTAGATTGCTTATTTTCTGTATTTTACAGAGTATAATCAATATCTACAGCTGGCAAGGCAATAAAACTAAAAATACTAAAGTTCCACTTGAATAACTAGCCAAATATACATTTATTTTAAACTCTCACCTTAGTGGTGCGCAGCACGCAGTTTGGAATTGTTATTCCGTATTCTCTGGCGTCGAAACCTATTGATCATAAATCAAAGAGTTTCTGACATCATCAGCGCGCTATCGTGAGTATTTATGATTTATGGTACCAGTGACGCCAGCAAGTTGAACTGGCTGCTGTTCGCTAATTGCGGCAAAAGTAATTCGCACATGTCACAAATGTAGAGAAACTGAGTGGTACCAGAATAGGGACCCTATTCTGGATGAATCGGTTTCGACATCTCACTGAATATCTTGAATATACTGAACTATATCCAAAAATCTACAAAAAATGTTGTATGCCAAAGTAGTTGTACCATTACTATGGATGTTTTTCTTACTCGCGCAACGTATGCTGTTAGATCTGAACTCCCCGCGGTGGTGTACCGATGAAGAATTAACCCTATCGTTTCACCACCTCAATTTTCGGATGTAATACTTGATTTCATGGATTCCTATGGGGGATTTTTAATAAGAGTTTAACCTACGGTTTGACACTTAATAATTTGATCTGGGTAATGAGTTTGTGAAGTAAATTCGGAGCCCTCTTCGTGGGCGGCATTTAATCATACACGAATATACAGGTATTCATCGTAGCTATACTAGCATACAAGGTAACAAAATTGAAAACAACAGTTGAAATACTTTTAAATATTTATGCTTATTATTGTTATATTATTTTTGAGAGAACTGGCAGTAGGTATTGTCATTTCACATCTTATGGCGAGTCGACATCGTACGTAACAACGAACATCAATAAATTTAACCCATATACAGTTATGTATAGATATTTCATGAAATTAAAAAGTAATACGAAAAAAGTTTCACTTTCAATAATCGTCATTTCTCACATCTGCCAAAGCAAACAGGCTGCATGATATATAATATATCTATACCTATACGATAGAATTCTAATTTTAAACATCTTTGATGTAAATACAGATATAGATACTAGTAAGGTGATAAGTGTTACACTGAAAACTCTTCGTTCTGTTCTTGTAACGTATACTAATTTGATACAACATCATCAAAGAAAAACGATATATAGTTATTCAAAATTCAGCAGATATGGCAATTTATTTAGATACACAAAGGCACTTCATCAGAGTCTCAGCTCATTTGGTACGAATGTCTTGCCAGCTGTCCACAATTTATCGAAAGAGTTAATCGTCAACTAAAGTTAGACCCCGCTGGTATCAAGTTCACTTACATTAAATCTCACGTGAGATAAGTGTCCCAGTGATCGACAATGAACCAGTTATTGACTTTCCGTGTTATTTGTTGTTATATTTTCACGAAATAATCCGCAATTCTGAATTATTGGTTTAGTGTTAATCACATGGGACAGTTACCTGATATAAAAGTGGCCCTGCTAGAGGTATATAATGATTTCTGTTGCTGGAATTATGGAATCGTCAAATGTGGCGACTGAGAAAGGGACAACGTCCCATTTCTTTGTCATATATGCGAAGCGGAGTCTCACATTAGATTGTGGTCATAAATAAGTATAATTCAACCTTGAGAATGGTTACAATTAAATATTCGAACTGAACTCTATTCCAAAACTAGAACTTAAATTATAGATATCATATTAACCCTATAATTACAATATTCTGATATTCGCGAAGGTAGAACACAAAAGTCAGTATAAGAAAAATTTGATACGTATAAGTTCTTTAGCATATAATTTGATATTGCGTATGTTTAATTTTATTATATTTATTTTTTTTTTAATTTTTTGCTTTATTTTTAATATTTTTTTTTAATTTATTTTCTATTTTTCAAATCCTGTTTATACTATAATAATCATATACGTTTCTTAATCGAATTGGGCATAATTCGGATATATTTATATGTATCTATAGACAAGAAATTCATGAAAATTTGGTTAGAACATGTCGTAAAAACTTTTATAAACAATTGACGACAGATTCTAGTGAAACATACAAATGGTAAAAACACGAAATACAGTAAACGACTTAATAATAAAGTTTTTAATACAATAGCGCCATTAGTTATTTATATATTATATATAATATATACATCTCAAAAAGTTTTTATTTTCATTGTACAACAAACGCAATAAGCTGTCTGGCCACTAATCTTGCCATGGTCCAATTTTTTGTTATTTTTATTTTAATTAGTACTCGCGATGTCAGAATCTGCTTCAAGCTATCACAGCTGTGACATCAATTTTTTCCTTAACTTTTTTTTTCACATATGGGTATTTATCTTCGTTTTTCATAGTGAGCTGACTGCAGACGGTAATAGAAGTATATTTCTAAATTTTAATTCTATTCAAGTTTACTGTTCGTAGCGTATGGATATAGACCTATGTCATGTTTCTTTTACGTGTAGGCCTGCCCTGATGATCATACATCCATTAAATTAACTCAACTCTGTCGTGACTTGGCAAACAATTCATTTAAATACAATTATTGCAGGAACGGAGATATTAAATTTTCGATCACATGATTTTTTTTTTTCAACGATTGCAATTGAATGGGATATTTTTGAAACTACCTATAGCCCACACATTCTGAATGTTGGACTTATGTTGTTTTGAAAATTACCTAGCTATTTAATTCGAAATTTTGTACGACATCTTTCATAATACGTCTTCCGTGAAAACTCTGAAAAACTGTACTTTCGTTGATCAGAAAAAATATGATAGCTGAAATACTGAAGTATTTCAATGTTTTTACAGAACTTTGAAATACTTGGTACTAGGTATCGTAGCAGAGAAGATCTCAGGCTTTCAGAGAAAGTCGATGCTTTTTTGAGAAATTCTCAAGATAGTTTTTTCCTGAATTTATCTGAAATATCCCCTTTGCTGTGAAACTTTTGAAGAATCCACAAATTGGAACATTTCATTGTCAATCAGGAAAATTTAGACGAATTTTTCAGAAATATTCGGCATTTGTGTTTGAGACTCTTTTCAGAGAAACCTTCAGAAACAAATGTCCACCAAGGCTACTGAATCTTCAAATACATTCCGAAATAGACAACATCTGCAGTTTATAAATTTTCACCATTGGATTACTTTACAATTTTTCAGTCGGAAGAAGAGCAATGAGATTCATTCAAGGTAGGGTACGTACGACCACTGATTCTGACGAGTAACTGTGCGTTATTAATTAACATCGTTCCATAGGCATCGGTGGTATCACTTTCACTAAAAAAGCTCGATTTCAATACACGGTTAAAAATAGGAAGCTGCAGATTTATGGTACGTCACGTTGCGTGCATACGATATTATTTTAATGAGAAAGTGACATCACCGCGACTTTACACCCCGGAAATATTCGGAAGCACTGTGGCTGTTGCGCCCCGTCATCGCATGACGAGCTTGCAGTAGTGAGCCGACTATGTTGTCTACTTTAGTCTTTCTTCAGGTATATCTTATATATTCAACATTTCCCTAAGCTATACATATGTTGTTATCCATTTATCTCTTCTTCTGACGAAACGCAACTGCGAAGTCTTGCTTCGCGTCATATCCATCAAGCCTAGTTAGCCTATTACTTCGTAACTTACAATACGTGGAGGTTCTCGCAATTTTTGAACTTGCTATCTTCTTTGCCAAAAAGCCAAGTGAACATCTGACGCGCTTTCATGCTTGCTCTGACGACTCCTCTTGACTTGTACCAGTGACCGCCACTCTCGCCTCCACTTCCGCCTCCACCACCGCCGCCACGGTTCTCAGAGTGGGCGTGAACCCATTTCAAACGAATTTGATTCAGAATGCCCACCAAGAGTTCATCAACATTGTGGTTGATACCCACAGATATTTCGATGAATTTAGCACGATAAGTACACGCCATACACTTGCCGTCTGTGAAAAAATGAAAATAAAAAACAAAATTCCATTAAACAAGCTGAAAGCTAATACATCACACATCTGATAAAAAGGGAAGATTAAAATGGTTAATCCGTACACGTTTGGGTGAGCGAGAAGATGGATAGGCATTATATAAAATATCACTAACTCATTATAATTACGAAACTGAGTGATGATTGATAAAAGTATGTGAAACTAACGAAACGCGTATGAGAGTTGAATTTTTTTGAAAAATGAACTTCCATAAAATCGTTGCTAGGATCAAGTCAGGCAATGAAATATAATGTTGAACCGAATCCTCGTGGCCACTTTTAATTTCACATGTCACTCCGAGAATTTAAATAATTTGTTTATTCTGGCACCTTATGAAACCATGTCTGTTTTTTTTTTTTTTTTTGTTCTGTTGCCGAGTGACAAGGGGAGGGCTATATGATTAAAGTAATGAGTAATGCTTCCTGCATAAACAGGGCGGACCCTTAATTCCGATTTCACAGTTCCTTGATTTCTCCTTGTTTCCCCAATCAAAATCGACGTATTTCCAAGACAATTCTTTCATGCTTCGTAAGACTCAATGAAAATTAGAAGTTCCACGATGTTTTTAGGATCCTGTCCACTTTGCCTAACGTCTTTTTCGAATTGAAAAAAAAAGTTGTTTCAGACGAAGATGGATTTATTACCAAAGGTCCTGGCTTTGAGTTCTCTTTAGATATCTTAAACTAAATATCCGAAAGAAGGCCATACGATATCACGGAAATCAAGAATATGTTCGGAACAGAAATATACAAAATAATTGAAAATTGGAATGAATATTAGAAATATATAAATAACGCAAAAATTGCAACTTTTAAACTCGCAGGAGGTCCAAACAGTTTATAGAATTGCTACTTGATTGAAAAACTAGGATATTCTAAAAGTAGGACTAGATTACCTTGTGAAGACACAGCTCTCGAGCGCGCCAAGTCAATTTTATTACCAACCAATATGGCCGGCTTTCCTCGCAGAAGATCCTGATCGTGCAAATGCGCAAGGTGTTCTTCAGCTCGTTGAAAAGATGCTTTGTCAATGACAGAATACATCACCACGAACGCGCCAGGCTGTGGTATCTTATCCAATTCCGCCTGAAAAACATGAATTATCAGGTACACTTTCCGTTCAAATCTTCAGAGAACTCGATTAAAATTGATATTATTATCTACGGATTCCATACGTCCGGTTCAATCAACAGCATAGCTTTACGACACGTTATGTGTCTTTCATATCGAAAATGTCTCTCGGTTGCTCAAAAACGAATGAAATAAAAAATCAAAGTGGATACAATATGGCTTTGAATTCGAAAGAACGCTGTAAAGAAATCACATTCATAGTGGTAAAATTAATTATAGCTCCACAAAGTGAAGCTGCTGATCATTGGGATATAGAAGTGATAATTGAAGAATTTTTTGTAGTTGGTAATCGATTTATTGAGCTACGAGGTTAACGGACGGATACCATCATTGATCGTTTATGGTGTACATTTTATTATAACAGCTCTGTAGACATACAGCTTGTCAATTTACACTGCAGCTATACCTATAAAGGTACAGCCACGTCAAGCGGATGTAAAGTAAAACCGCGAGTTCAAACCCCTCCTTCAAAATTTGCGTTTGCGTCTCGGTTTGCGTGCAACTAGGTATAAACAAAAGTCCGGAACTTACGATGAGTAATTTCAAAATTTCGTAAGATCCATGATTTCGGCGGTCGAAATTAAACGTTTTTATGAAATCGATGTGATGTTACAAATTTCTCTCGCAAAGCCATTGATTATGGAAGTTATGAAAGCCACAATTAAAGGGAGAGCTGCTGTACCTTCGGGTTTGTGATGTTCAAGAATCTCAGTTCACTTTCTTCGCCATTCAACATTATGAACACGGACTGTTCACTGGGTACGTCTGGAACATAAAATAAAACAGATTATCATTGTAAAATTTGTTCAAAATTCTACTTGGGCATATTTCACGTAGTACTGAGCCCGACATCCATATTTTTAGAACATTTATTTCGATTAGGTATCAATATACCGTAGAGTACACCTGCCGTTCAATCAGCAGCGAATTTTTCATCAATTTCAATACCGCGAGCTAGAGAGGCTCATGTCATCCATTATATGTAATTCGTGATACACAGGTAAATGGAATTATGGGCTTCTAGATCTGAACGTGAAACACGGAGAATTAACGCATTGCTCTAGCTCGAAATCACATTGCTCGTATACGGTGAGAAATGCTTCTCACTCTCTTGACAGCTGACATGTCAGTGCAGCTTCTGATCATAGTTCTATCTCGTGAACAAGAAAATTATGTCGAAATTGTCTCGCGTTCGCTAAATTATCGCGCGTTGAAAAGACGTCATCATATTGCTTTAGACTGAACCCAGTAGCATTTTCAAAGCCCAAAAAATAGGATAAACAAATAAGGAATCAAAGTTTCGCGCCATTAAAGTTTCGGAGATCATATACATTCGAACAGCCGGTGTAAATAGCTGTGTCTGAAGCTGCAGACGATGAACAGACTTCAAGCTGTGACGTACGGTTATATCCAGAGACCCCTGCGTGTGCAAATATAACCAGTTTATTTCTGTAAACCTTCCTGCTGCACTTTCTACTTTCTTAGAAGTCGCATTACTCCTTTTTGCCGCAGCACTTTACTCTAGGTTTTTCGTTAAATTCCATTATTTTTGTTTTTATTATCTTTTTTTTTTTTATTATCTTACAATTCCCAAGCCCTTGAGCAAGGCGTATGTCGCTCAATGGCCCGTAATTGGGGATGAAATTAATAGCCACAGAAATAGCAGACTTTGAAGGTGATCTTCATTTCCTCGAAACCAGGGAAAGAGAATCGGCAAATAAATTATTCTTTCAGTCTCTCAGTTTTTTTTTCTCGTTTTCTACCAAAAGAAATTCACTTGAAATGAAATAGAATTCTTTCTCCCTCTCCCTTTTTTTCTGTTTCGAGTAAACTCCCACACCTCATTACTCAAACACATTTCAACAGTCCACAAATAAAAAAAAGTACCGATTCTTCTTGCTTATCTCATTTTCCGGTAATACAAAAGAGGTTTTCGATATTCAAACCTCTAAATAAAGGGCCAACGCGAGCCCTCCCATACCTAGAATACGCTTATGATGACATTCAATGCGTCAATTCGTAGGCAATGAAACGAAATGAGGTGCCCGATAACGTATCATCGGTTTTTGCTCATCGTCCAGCGTAAGCTATTACGGTATTCAAACGGGTGTCCATTGAATGAGCATATACGAGTACTCACAGGTAGGTGTTGGGTTCGTTAGCGAAAATAAATTGTTGGACGTGATGTGACTGCAAGTGACTTAGCCAGACAGAATACAGTGTCGCTATCATTGTTAGAATGTCTAGATCGTTTCTTTACAGCAAACATGTCATGTAATACCCGGTAGATTGATGTGAAGGTTAAAAACGCCCTCGCAATATAATTTCATTGAGAACACTGTACAAAATTAAACCACCAGCCAGAAGAAATTGAGTGATATGAATGCTGTTCATGCCATGAAAGCGTCAATTTTCCGTAGGATTTGACACCCTCTCGATTCACAGCTGGAAATCGCATGTTCAGATACATCTTGCACGAACATCATTTTCTGCAATTGCATATGTATGTAGTACATACACACGCATACATACACACAAGCGAAATGATGGATATCAGTCTAAACAACACAACTTAAATTATTCATTATACTAATGCCGCTCAGTACTGGAGAATATAATATATTTTGATAAAATTTGGATCAAGGTGCAGAAAATCTAACACTCAGCCCGCCAGCTAGCACATAAAGAGTGATCAAATTATGTACAGTAATAACACGCTGATCTGCCATAAAAATTTAGATTCTTACGAGCATATTATGTTCGTAGATATGAAAGTAGAGTTTCTACAAGCGAAATATAAAGTTTCGGAATACGTTGATGAAGTTTCCTCGAAGTGGTTGATGAACCCAAAAATTCAATCCGCATCCAGAAGCTCTAATAAAATTCCTGGTAAAGGGACTATCCAAAAATATCGAGGTAAAAATAATAAATCTGCAGATGCATGAGGTACAGACGATGAGCAGTGTGGGCACGATCGATTGTAACGCACCGAAAACACATTATAACCAAACGCACGGCACTTTCACGACGTCTGCAGCGGTGCAGCACCGGATCTAATTCTGTAGTGCAGTAAAAGATGTGGCTAAAACCATCTCACTGGATCTTTTTGGTGAGTTCCGGTGAGTTGAACGTATAAATGTCACTGTCTCTGACCATAAATGATTTTATGCATACCGTTGTGTCAATGCTTTTAAATTTTCAACAACTGTACCTATATTTATATGCGCAGTGGGGACATTTAAACGTATGATGAATGAACGCTTTGGTGTGATATTGGGATACGTATTTTTAACAACCCTCTGAACTAAGATTAACTTTGCATACCAAATCCTATTATAAGTCTTTACGAAAGTAAATAGAATCAAAAACTAAATAGCGGGAATATTTTGGTAATTTATCACTGCAGGACACTCCCTACACTACCTTCTACCTTCCTATCGAGTTTCAGCAGTATCGTAGTCACTTTGAAAACCGAGCTACGTGTTTGGTTAGGGCCAGCCCTTGTTACGATAGGCAGAAAGAAGGTATCCAAATCATATTTCTATATAAAATAACCAGCTAAACTGTACTCGATTGCACATTATTATTATCAAGGTACAAAATAAACTCGCACAACTGGAAATAATGCCATTCTTCTGTTTGACACGAATGAAACAACCTTATTCTTCGTTCGTGCAAAATTGAGTAAGCAATCAGAAGAAATAAAATAAAATGAAATATCTGAAGTAACAAATTTTCGTACGGAATGTTGGTTCAGCTCAGTGGAATCAGATCTTGTTTGAGGCAGCATCAAATATTCATGGTCAACGAAGTCCCAGTCAAAAGTTTAGAACAACTAAAATACACGACATTAAAATATATTTTCAATTTATATAAATGCTCAAACGATTGGGATATCCAATTTTCGCATTTGAAAGTATAATTCAATAATTAGCTATACGATATGTGGATCTCTCACATTACGTTTGTACTTTTAATGGACAATATCTCGCAGACTAATTTTGTTCGTACCAGTAGGGAAGACAACCTGTATAATAATCTCACGAATACCGCGGTTTGTTAACAGGAAAAGATGGTCCTGCGTATAATTAGATGGTGACAAATGAAACTACCGGCGTTGGTTCCTGCATCCCAGACTCTGCAGGGCTACAGAAAACTTGCGAAAAAAATTGCTGTAATAATTTTTCTTAATTAGTAAAGTGTAAATATAATTCTAATTAAACTCGTACAAAATGCGTGGATACGATTACTTTTATTTGATCATCATTACAGTACGTCTCTTGAACTACCACCGGAAAAAGTGCTAGAGATTATGGGTATAGATAGAATTTGTGACCTGAAAATCGTGTAGATATTTTGGGCGTGCTGAAAATTTTTGGAATATTTCGCTTCTTTCATCGCTGTACCATTTTTGAACATAGAAAATCGAAAAGTTACAGAACCACTGCTGCGCGATCATGTTCGGAAAATATCAATCTGAATAAAGGAGAGACATTCAGAGAAAAGACATCATTGAGACATCTGTATACATTTATTTGAGATGTAGCTATATTGTACTAGCTACATTTATATGGGTCGAT
Source organism: Macrophya alboannulata (assembly GCA_949628255.1). Lineage (NCBI taxonomy): Eukaryota > Metazoa > Arthropoda > Insecta > Hymenoptera > Tenthredinidae > Macrophya > Macrophya alboannulata. Next base: position 17,552,859 of record OX451209.1, read on the forward strand.
TCCTGACGGAGCAGTGAATCTGTGTTCCATGAATAAAGTACTAACTTTCAATTGTGGAAAGCCTGAGCTGATGACAAAGCGTGCTAAAACGAGCTGTCTCTATAGAGACAGTAACAGGTAAAGTTCAGTTGATAGATATTGGTGACATCATGCAGCATACAGTATGTACAGCTGGGCAATAAAGTTCATCAAGGGTCGAAATTGAGGCTCAAGCGTTTCAGCGTCTACGCTGTTGAGCAGGCCCCTCGTTCCGCATACCCCTCTCCCTGAGCCCAACGATGCGTTACGGCTGGCCGGTCGGCTAGCTTGCCCCGGCCTGTGGATATTTCGGAAATTATTTTTATGCCGTTTTCCGAAGTATTTCGTTCTTTACTTGGAGTAGGTTATCTGCCGGATTTACCTTCTCGCCTACCGACTCGTCATACGTCGTCGACAAATTTATGTATAATATATCGACACCTGATCTGAAATTTCTTGATTTTAGTGAAGAAGAGTTAAATTTGAACTCGATTTTGATATTATACAGAATTAACTTATGCAATTAGTTTGGAAAAATTTTATCTAAAAATATGATCCCCAACTGATCGAAATTTGCATTTCAGATTCAGCAGTGATCTACTAAATTTTCGATTACAGCAAATTCTTAATTTCTTAGAATTATTATTTTATGTAAGTTTCGTAAATGTATATATCTATATTGAATGGAAAAATTAAGAATCGGGATATGGGGAGAAGAATTCAGGTAACATACTCAGTTGGCCGTTTATAAATTTAGATAACGTATAATATTTTTATTGAATAAAAAAAACCAAAAAACCATAATCAGAACTCAACAGTAGATAATGAGAAGAAAATAAAATGAACAACAGCAAAATAATATAGATGAAATTTATATCTATTACAAATACCAACAAGTAATAAAATATGTATAATAATATGAAAACTGACAGATGTATAAAAATATAATTATCTATTAAATATAATTCGAAAGCTATAAATACTAACGACAGGTAGATCACGTAATATCATATTCATATTTCAAGAAAAATTGATTACTTCTTAATGATGTCTTAATATACTATACATGGTTAAAATTCTAAGTTAAAAAATTCAACGAAATATTTATTGATAAAATCTATGAAAATATAAAAAAAATTAACGATTATTTATATTTTAATATATATAATGAATATATGTATATAGCCATAAATGAAACATTATTTTGTCCTACTTTAATAAACTGCAAGATGCATATTTATCACGCGATATACATCAACTATACTATATTTAATATTTTGTCATTTCGCCGTTACTAGCTATAACGTTTTGCAGTCGTTTAGGCATCGAGGCAACTAATCTCTGGCAAATTCCCGGCTGATTACGCAGACTGTTCCAAACTTGCATGACATGTCGATGTAAGGCCTCTTTCGTACGAGGAACGTGATTTCCCCACTCCTCAACCATTATGCCTGCAATGATTTCATGAAATCACATTGGTAACTAGAGAACTAAAACAATCACTAACATCGACGAACGATCGTGAAATTGATAATATTTTCTCACCCCATAAGTTTTCGATAGGGTTCAGGTCCGGTGATCTTGCTGGCCATCGCAGAGTGTGAACTCCTTCTTGTTCCGCTATCCAGTTTTGTACGATATGCGCCTTATGGACCGGCGAATTATCTTGGACAAAGTTAAATCCTTGCGGCTCACGGTCAGGAAAAATAGCCCTTGCACTAGGCAGCATCGCGTCTTCTAATACACCCAGGTATTCTACCGAATCCATGCGTGAGGATACAGGGACCAGTTCACCAGGCCCAGCCACCGACATACAGCCCCAGTACGCCAAACTAATTCGTCCTGAACGTTGCAGGTGACAAACATTTTCCGATTGGTATCTTGTTCCATCTGGTCGCCAGAGTATCGTTCTCCCCATTGTATCGGTGGAAAATACTTTTTCGTCAGAAAAAATCGTGTTCGCCCATTCTTGTCTCCAATGTGAATGTTCACGACAAAAAGCGAGTTGCGCTTCACGATTAGCTTCAGTCAGATATTCTTTTCGTGCCGGGCGTCGATTTTTGAGTCCACCTTCTCTTAATCGTTTCCTCATAGTGAGAGGACAACATCCCACATTAAAAAGCGGTACTAGTTCCGTCGCGCTGACGAACCCGTTCTCTCTCACCGTTGTGACGATCTCATCGTCTTGTGCAGCAGTTGTGACACGAGGCCGTCCACTGCGTCGAGTAGTTTGCACTGTATTTTGCTCCCTCCATCGTTTTACATATTTTCGCACAGTATCCACCTGCATATATACAAATAGACGAATTTTTAAAATTCATCTAATACATTCACCATTGCACCAAGTCAAAGATTTTTTTTTTTTTTTTTTTATTTCACTATCAGCCAACCCTAGGCTGTTCAACCATTTTGAACTTCACTTACGTGAACTCCAATTCGTCTTGCAGTTTCAGCACGTGAATGACCGGCTTCCACTAGCCCGACGATCCGACCCTTAGTATCCATAGATAAATCTGGCTCGCCTGGTTTGCCCATTACTCGTCAGTTTGGTTTTCACTGTTCAGCTTACTCAATTTTCTTCAATTGCGACAAATATCAACTCACCTTATTATATATGCAAATTCAGACCTACGACCGGGCCAATCAACGCTCAATTTTCGCCCAGGCCAATCAGAAAAAAGAACCCTTGCAATCCAAAGGTCAGGTAGATTTTCTATAAATCGCCGAAATTTTGCGCAATTTGTTACAAAGGCCGGTTGATTTACTCGACGACTGCAAAACGTTATAGCTAGTAACGGCGAAATGACAAAATATTAAATATAGTATAGTTGATGTATATCGCGTGATAAATATGCATCTTGCAGTTTATTGAAGTAGGACAAAATAATGTTTCATTTATGGCTATATACATATATTCATTATATATATTAAAATATAAATAATCGTTAATTTTTTTTATATTTTCATAGATTTTATCAATAAATATTTCGTTGAATTTTTTAACTTAGAATTTTAACCATGTATAGTATATTAAGACATTATTAAGAAGTAATCAATTTTTCTTGAAATATGAATATGATATTACGTGATCTACCTGTCGTTAGTATTTATAGCTTTCGAATTATATTTAATAGATAATTATATTTTTATACATCTGTCAGTTTTCATATTATTATACATATTTTATTACTTGTTGGTATTTGTAATAGATATAAATTTCATCTATATTATTTTGCTGTTGTTCATTTTATTTTCTTCTCATTATCTACTGTTGAGTTCTGATTATGGTTTTTTGGTTTTTTTTATTCAATAAAAATATTATACGTTATCTAAATTTATAAACGGCCAACTGAGTATGTTACCTGAATTCTTCTCCCCATATCCCGATTCTTAATTTTTCCATTCAATATAGATATATACATTTACGAAACTTACATAAAATAATAATTCTAAGAAATTAAGAATTTGCTGTAATCGAAAATTTAGTAGATCACTGCTGAATCTGAAATGCAAATTTCGATCAGTTGGGGATCATATTTTTAGATAAAATTTTTCCAAACTAATTGCATAAGTTAATTCTGTATAATATCAAAATCGAGTTCAAATTTAACTCTTCTTCACTAAAATCAAGAAATTTCAGATCAGGTGTCGATATATTATACATAAATTTGTCGACGACGTATGACGAGTCGGTAGGCGAGAAGGTAAATCCGGCAGATAACCTACTCCAAGTAAAGAACGAAATACTTCGGAAAACGGCATAAAAATAATTTCCGAAATATCCACAGGCCGGGGCAAGCTAGCCGACCGGCCAGCCGTAACGCATCGTTGGGCTCAGGGAGAGGGGTATGCGGAGCGAGGGGCCTGCTCAACAGCGTAGACGCTGAAACGCTTGAGCCTCAATTTCGACCCTTGATGAACTTTATTGCCCAGCTGTACCTATATTCGCATACAGATATCATGTACTGGTATTCAGAGGGTTTCCTGCATTGGACAGTCAGTGCGTCACTCATTCTCTCCGATTTCAACGTCGACGAATACTCAGTGTCTACAATTGCAACTGAATAAAAAATGAATTCAGAAGGATTGTCAATCCGACAAGGAATTGCTTGTAAAAAATTCTGCTGAAGCTCATTTGTATTCCGTTTAGCTCTCATGATTTATGAAATTTTATAAACGTGGTATCTGTATCTATCTCTTCGAGGTAGAATTCTTCCGAACGTTCATCATTGCAAAAGGTTTCAGAGATATATCGATGAATATTTTTTTACGAAATCTGTATATCGGATGGACGGAAAACGGATGATCAACGATATCAATTTTTTTACCCGCGAAATATTCAATGTCAATAATCAGCCACACGAAGCAATGATATTCGAACTGATGATCCAATAATTCAACCGAAATATCTGCTATAACATAACTTCAACATCACGCATGATTAATGACGAAATTTATGGCTGCGAGGGTGCCTCCTGTACCACCATCTATTTTCGGATTTCTTATTTTAAAGATTCGATCCAGAAGGTGATAATAAGCAGTCTTGTATCTGGCCTATGTTCACGAAGAAAAACTGTAGATATATATTTTTTTTCTTTTGTATTGTATTTGGGATAACCTACGCATTCTTACATAGATTTGGTTTGTAATTCAGTGCTGTGAGATCAAACGATTTGTGTTATTAGAAGGAACGGTGTACGCTTGAAACAAACATTATACATTATCTGTCAGACCGTTCGAAATTAAAAAAACTAAGGAAAAAAATAGGATTATCTTTCAATTTGTTACCAAACGGTTTAGTAGGCATTACCAAATTAATTTTGATACACAAGGCGCCTTTGTCCTGTAATCAATATGCTAACCAGATTTGCTAAGTTTTCGTCAATATATTTTGACTGAACGTGATTAAGCCTTAGTTTTCAGAGCAGAGTTTAATTACGTCGATCTTAAGTTTGTTGCGTACATTGTGCTAAACACCAAAGTAAGTAACATCAGTTTCATCAATTACTGAACGAATCATTTTTGTTTATCTTCAAACGTAAACGAAGTATAAAAAGAATATCGTGCCAAGAACTTGAAGACAAAGTGGCCAATAAATCTACGTGTCCCACTTCGGTAAACCGCAACGATTTTGGCTCTATTCTCATAATGCCAGGCGCCACTGTTCGGTTGTTCTTAATGTAAAACGGACCCATCACACTACCGCGGTTATACTTACTGGGGATTCCCCGAGGAGCACAAATCCGACATGATGTCTCAGCTGAAAAGAGCTTGAATTTACACTCCACTTTGTGCTATCAGAGTATCATTAGAGCGGTTCCAGAAGAGATAAGTCTGAAATATTCGAATGCTCATCGATTTTTTTAAAACTAACCTCTATGCGATTATTTTTGAAAGTAGTAATTATTTCCCAAAATTGGCATTATTCTTGTACGTAGGTATATCTGCCACAGAAGATGGTGCCAAGGTGAGTGACCAGGACTGAAATTGTCTTGCAGTGTACTGATGGTGCGTATAGGAAAATGGAAAACATTTTATTACAGAGAGTTTCAGATCCTGCGAAGCGCGAAGATGCTCTTGAGTAATATCTCACGAGACCCTGACAGTTTTGGGTCTTTGACCCACATTCTTACGCGATATTTTTCGGCTACTAGTCCACTAGTGATTCAGTAACGTAGAACTACGTCTGGTAATACAGTCGGACTTGTGTCTACGCCAAGGACTGCTGTAACCGAAACTTATAGATACTATATGTTGTGACCAAAAATATCACCATGATGAACAATATTCCGCAGAGCAAAGGCATAAAGGAAGGTGACATGATCAAAGGAGAAGAATAAGAACGAGTCACGCCCTGTGGTGTGAAATTTTTAGTCTTTGTTGTAGGTTTCGCATTTTCTACAATCTCTAGAGATAATAACATCACGAAATCCTCCAAGAAAAGTGGCCATGTATTAAACGAGGAGTTCTATCAGAAGTTTATTGCGAGGTCGTGATCTCATATCTCTCATCTCTCATCTTGATGTATCTCAGCCGAGGAATTGAATGCGTATAATGATGTCTCGCTCAAGGGTGTCAAATACGCATTATATAGTTTGAAAGTTACGTGGAGAGTATAACGAGATCCTCAACTTGTACCGCTTCTGGTATACCATCACGTCTTCTGAGAAATTGAACCACTATACCGTACCCTTCGTTTATGCAGAGTGTTCTATATACCATCCACTTATTTTTGAGTAGAATTTGAACGTTCAAATCCCCACCGATTTCTCATTGCATCATCGATCGATTGCTGAAACCATGTGCGGATCACCGTGGTCGAACTCATCCCTTTCGTTACTTTCACGTACGTTTCCGTCAGCCGGTGTTAAATACGTTCTTGCTTGCTGTACCCCAACGCGAACACGTTGTGCTGGACCTCTCTGCCCCCTCTCTCAAAGCGCTCTTCGCCCTCTACCATATTTCACTCCCCCAATCCTCAACCCCCGCACAACTCACACACGGTCACCATTCACGAAGCATCCGAAATGTAACAAGGGTTGGTTGGATTTCAGGGCCCAATATATCAAGTGCTGCTTGGAAATGTTAAGGGCATTTTTCTTGTTTTTTCTTTGAATTTTTTTCATTGAATTTGTAAACTTGATTTTTTCTTTTATAATTAGTTAAATTAATTACTATGTGGGTAGAAATTTTTAACGATTTTTCAACATCAAGTACCGATTTACCAAGTAATGTGAAGGCTCCCGATCATGTTTTCGACATTGACATTACTGGTTGAATAGCGTTCGATTTTGAAATAAATAAATTAAAAAAAACCACGAATAGTGAAAAAAATGAAATAATACAATTTGGCAGACTGAATTGCGCCACGTCCGTAGTTCCACGTCACGAAGAACCACTACCTACAGCTGATGAAAATTCAATCAATAGGATTTCCGAGTCTTTGGAAGTTGGTCGCTTATCAAGAACTCGTTTTTTGGATGGGAACGATCACGAAGATTCGGCCATTAATATTAGCGACTAGAGCAGAAAAAGCGTACCCTCTTAGAAGCGAAATTATCTAAAACTGATACAGATGTCTCGATCACATCAGGCCCAACCAACGGGCCTATAGAGAGACGTATAAGAGCAGTTCTGCAAAAACGCTGACGAGTTGTGCGGGCAGTATCAAACCCTCACCCTGACTTGACCCCAATTTGATCCTCGATCAGTAATGAGGGGCCAGTAATGTGGCAAGCAGCTGTGCCCGTGGGAGATATTTGGAGTAGCTATAGGTATATACGCAGGACAAAGGGCAACACTATTCCTCTCGACCCTTCAACGTAGAACGGGAAAAAAATATCAGAATTCCCATAGGTTGGATTGTGCGATTCTGAACACTGCAGCGAAATTTGAAATTTAAAACAGCACATATATCTACCAGGCAAACTGAAGCAACCTTTCTCTGTATTCTTATCCGCAAATAAACGTTGAGGTAAATACGTCTGATGATTGTTTCAATTTCCTTTATCATCTGGATTTTTGATTATAGATTTTGGGTGATGTGTATGAGATATTTTCGACCATTGGAACTTGCTTAAAAAGCTGTTTGACGAATATTATACAGGGTGTTTATCTGAAAAGTTTCTGGCTCAATATCTCGAGAACCAGAAAAAAAATTCGAACGCAGTTTGCGGGAGGTTAAAAGGTATCGAAGGGGAAAGAACATGGCACAGCATAAAATTATGCACTATTTTTCTCTCGTAATTTTTTTCCAAACTTGATAGTTAAGAGGTTAAATATGCTCAAAAGTTCAAAAATCTCCGGTTGTTCATTTGAAGATTATAAAAAATTGGTGTCTCCCAAAAAAATGTTTTATACAAACGTCGTTTGATTCTTGAGGCAGAACAAAATTACGTAATAAATAATATAGGTTACCGTGAGAAAAAAATTAAATTGACTTTCCCCCGGCCTTGACGTCTCCACCTCCAGAAAATGATGCTTCACCATGTTCTTTTCCCCTCGATACTTTTTAATCTCCTGCAAACCGCGCTCGGAAACCTTTTCTCGTTCTCGAGGTATTGAGGTGGAAGATTTTCAAATGAACACCCTGTATTACGTTTGTGACCACGACGGTGGTTCGCGACTGTGAAACTTGGCTGGCACGTCATCGACGTCATAGTTAACGACTAGATTATAGGACGCACGTGGACTGATGCGTATACGCAAAAGAAACACTTGTGTTCGTAGACGATTAGTGGACTTACATCAGCTTTAAAATTATCGAATCGATACTCAACAAATTTCCCTTAAATTTTTCAAAAATAACTTCTCGTCGATTTCATGAAGGTATATGTATAGAAAATTACGGGGAGTAAAATTCCGTAAAAAGAATACCTTAAGATAAAAAACGGAATGTAACAAATTTTTAGCGTTTTATTTTTGTCCTTCTTTTATTGCCTTTTGACGGTCACAAACTCCCAAATACAGGATATTACACTCATCGTGAGTTATATTTTTTTAGTGTAATGGAAAAATACTACAATCCAAATGCTAGAATCCCGATTAATCTTCAGTCCAACCACTGCACCGCGGAGTCTACGATAATGTTTCATTTTATGGCGATCTTTCCAATTCCCTATACTTGCCTACAGATGAACCAGCCGAAACAGTTTCAATCTTGAAACATATATAGAAGAATTTAATGTTACACCTATCTGCGAGGCGAGAATGAGTTGCGTCGAGCTCGTGTGACGTATAAAGCTGGGAGAGAAAAGCAAGAGAAGCCAAGATTTACCGGCAACTAAAAATACCAAGGCACAGGTGTCCCTCTTACGCGGTACGCGGTCGTTCATTCTGTTTCTGTTCTGTTCCTTGCTCTACTTGTCCCCAGGCTCGCATCGTGTTCTGTTTTTTAATCTCGATCAAGACGTGGCGAGACCTGTAAAGCTCTCTGAATTTTAAGGATAGCGCTATATCCTGACTTTTGTTTTCCGTTTTTTTTTTTTTCTTTTTATTCCATGTTTCAACAGTCCTAACGTCTTTAACGAATTGTAAGAGATACATACGCCTCGTTTTCAAACTGCGAGCTGATCATGACTTCGTAATACTCCAAAAGATGTACAAAATGTTCATGACATTTTTATTCTTCACTTTTCACAACGAAGAACAGAAATTATCTTAAGATCACTTGTCATCCATCGATCACAGATATGAAATGCAACCGAAACATTTCGTCGAAAACCACTCTGAAACTGGCCACTTCAACTCGATAAAAATGGTATATGATAATAATATCGTACGGAGTTCTGCGGGTGTGTGTTTTCAATTTGAAATTTCACTCGCCTTGGCATAACACGTTCCGTTTGTCACATCAATTGGCTTAATTAAAAATTCATTATTACTCATAAAGTATTTAGACCTGCTAACCAAGGGAGGCTGCAGATTTGTGAAAGACGTAATAACACGATTATGATTTAGTGAAAAGGCGAAAATAAATTCAACCAAATCTCATCAAGATTTCTGCTTTGTACAACTTCCAGAATGATTTTAAGATTTCCAAAGTAGTCCGTTTTGCTTGGACACTCGGACAGGATCTTCAATACATCACAATTCATAATCAGAAGATTGCTTCATATCGTTCGCATGATAGTCCTCCAATTTATCTCATATTGTAAATCGCAGTTCAATCCAAGCCGATCTCTTTTGACGGAATAACAAAAATTGAGAGGTAATTATACGTGAGCTGAAAAAGTCAGAACTTACTTTCGAGAGCTTGGAAGGAATTGTTTTGTATGAGTATGGTACGAATCATACGGTGTACGCGCTTCTGCGGATTTATGGGGTCGTTGGATTAGGGTTAGTGTGTATGTTGAAGTGTGACACACCAAACAAATACCTACTTCGTGGTGAATAAATGAGATATGAAAAATGCAAGCCTCGTACGAATACCATATGGAGTTGAATTCTCTGGGATCTTACCTCTTTGACGATCGTAGGCGTTGATACACTCACTGGTCATGAATTGGCTGATCAAGGCAGTTTTTCCAACGCCTCGAGCACCCAACATGGCAACGGTATAGGAAATGATTTCCGTTGGTGGAGCGGCCTTGGTCTCCTCAGCTTCCTGTTCTGCAGGGACCAGGGAATTCGATCTGGAACGCCGTCTTCTGAAAGAGTCGCCTCTGTTGACGACACCTAGAATGGAAGAGATTATTTCATTCAGAATATTTCGCTTATTGAAAATGCTATTTGAAGCCTTTCATACATGCCAAGCATCGTTCTCTCAATTGAATCATTTCTCGGACGATGGTTCTGATGAATAGCAGTTTTTGAGGTAAATTGTTTCAAAAATTGGGGAAGACCCGTCATTGAAACTCTGTAATTATTTTCATTCATATTTTACAAAGCTATGCTAATTTTTTTTCAGAATTCCTTGTTTGCTCGGCCATACGTCGATATATTTAGTACAAAAACTGCACCGCGTATCAAACGCGGCTCAGGCAGAGGAGCTAGGTCGACTCGGGTGCCCAGACCGAAGCGATGCGGCAGCGGCCAAAATACACGCATTGCAAAATTCAGACATTTATCTATTTCTCGAGAACAAAAAAAAAGCTCAGTTCAAAGTTTTTTTTCTTCTGTTTTTCTTTAAGTTTCTGAACACTTGAGTTTATTTGTGATTCTATTCAAATTTCTTTTTACCCGTCTATAGTCGCGTGTTCTAAAAATCAAACAAAATATGTTTTTTCAATAAACAATCGAAGAATTGATATTCAATACAGTTCAGTATTCTTACTCCTTTTTTTCATCTACGAAATTTTCCACATTCGTCGGAGAAAGAGGCAAAAAATATTTTTTAAATATCCAAGTTCTGACCGATTCTTTTCACGTGGCACCCTCACTACTTGAAAGAGCGTTGTGTCAAGCTATGACGTTATTGTCACGTGGGTGGAACCGACTTCATTTGATTTCGGAACGCAATACACCCACCCAGTGCTGTTTGATCTATGTCAAATCATGTTTGTTTGTAATTTGTGATTTTATTTTTTATCACGATCCTAATTAGCTTTGCAAAATATTCGGTGGTTTAAATCCTATGGAAGGACGTCCTGCGCATACATCAAACTATGGCTATACGGATTTGCATGTAGACACGAATATTATAGAAACATGTCGCGTGATAAGGCAAAGTGTGAATATAGGAAACGACCGGGATATATCGTGTATTCGTATCGTTGACTCCGTGGGGTATCTAAATATAGGAGTTCAAATTGGAAATTAAAATCACAAGCAGATGCCGAAAAATCAATAGCATAAACTTCAAGTCTCCAGTCTTCACCCTTGACATGTATTCAAAAAGAACGTGATCTACGTAAATAGATACATACGAAACATCGAGAGTTCCATAGCAAATTTTCACTTCGTTGTTCCGTCTCACAATTTTCGAATTTCCCTGATTCTCGTGATATCAAACATGATATCATAAATTTCCTCCAAGGCGCTGTTCGACCCACTTTTTGAACATCAAAATTCATCTCATGTAACAAAAAAGTATACAGCAAAATGAAAAGTGACTTGATTATCATTTATTCGAATTTTATCAACGTGCAAATATAAAAGTGTGTAGGTACAGATTTTTCAACGCGTTCAGTAGCATTAAATTGAGCAGCGATATATGAGTGATGCAGAATAATGGAAAATACGCCCATTCATCATTACGCGCTCGAATATTGCGGCGCTTTCACGATGAAACCAAAATAATTCGATCAGTTATGGAACTCTGAAGCACCCTTATTGATGCGCTGCTCAGTGTCAGATTAAACTGACCAATAAAAGTGCAGAATTAAAATTGATCCCATCATTTTTACTCCGTTGAAATCCTCCTCGTATCAATGAGAGTAGATATACACTCATCTCACTACGTTGAAGTGAAATTTTCATGAAATTTTCAAAATGGGTAATCCTAGCTTCTGATCAATTAATTAATACATATATACTAGAAAGCTCGAGCAGCTTCGAAAAAAAAAAGTGACCGAGCTTTTCTTGGTCATCGACCCAGCCACCGTTGGCGATTCTCTTTATAGAATTACGGGTGCTAAGTGATTGACGGTATATGCCAAATCATAGGTATAAGCCACGGTGTGCCGAGGCTATTAGCTTCCAGGTAGTCAGCATGGTTCGACTGGTTAATTTACGTTTCCGTAATTATTGTATGGGACAATTAAACTCGATCGTAGAGAGCAGAAACCCCAATTCCTATGAAGATGAAGCTTTAGTTGATGAATAGGTATTTTTAATGAAATCGGTGGGTGTGACTAGATATGTACAGTGATTTATTTACATGCAGTATAAATTCGTTCGATTGAATGATGGACGTGATTACTTTTCGAAAATTTCAACATCCGAATAGTGAAAAAAATTAGAGAGCAAAACCAGCCAAGCCACAAAAAACACTATACCTTCATAAAATTTTCAATAAAGCGGTTATTGACGTTACATTATAATCCGATATATCCGCGATTGCTAATGATAATAAAATAACCACGAATAAACCTGAATATTCAATAAAAAGCGTGGAGGCTCTGACTGTAGCGCCGAAAATGTTAGGATTTATTTTGGGAAATTAACTCAGTTTGAATTCCGTAAGAAACACAAAAAAAAGAAAAAGAAAAAGGTACAACACACCTGGGATCACGCTCCTTTCTGGGAAATGTGAATAACATGGAAACATTTAGAGGTATACCGAAAAAGTCAATCAGGTCAACGTGTGACATGTGTGCATGACAATAGCAGAAATGATCACCGAACTCGAAGTGAAATAATGGAATGTATACTGATACACCAATTCATTACGGCCCGTATTCGAATATCGCTTCTAACTAACGGTCACTATTAGCCATAAAATTAGATGCATTTAATAGTTACTTCAAAGTCCCTTTTCAGTTTCTATTAATCTGTGTTAAATCCCATGGCTAACAGTGACCTCCAATTAAAAGCGAGACCTGAATAAGGGCCTATGAGTCGTTAGATCAATGCCGTTTTAGCGAATTCAAATACCCTGGGCGTTGGATCGTAAAACTTTAAGGGCCCATTATAGAGTATATTCTAAATCAAACAGTGAGAGCCTAATTGTCTTCTGATATATAAAATCTATAGAAATTACACGGGTTATTGACATGGTTATTTATATTTTATACCACATTTAGATTTTGTCAGACCTTCTTATGGGGCGAAATATTATGTAAAATATTTTCAGTGATACCGTGTTGAATGAAGATTATTATTCTCATTTTATTCGCCACGTAGTATACTAGACACAGGATACTAAAGTGAAGACTACTCCTTGTATGACTTGAATTTCGCTGACAAAAGAGTTCGATCTCTTAGGTGATTCTACTCACTGTACCATCGTGTGAGCAAGGTAAGCATGATTTCGAATCTTGAAACACTTCGATTAAAGTAGATCTGATCAAGTCGGAAGTTCACTTTCATCAGTCACATCCATAGGAGAAAATGTGACATAAAAGAGTTCGATGACTGCGAGAGGAACCTAGATGATACGTGAAACAGATTTTCATCGAAAATCAGTTTTTTTTTTAAAGGAATCCAGGTTGCCTTGAATTTTCATATAGAACTTTACGGTTATTTCACAGTCTTCGGAGAAAATCCGTGAATTGTAAACAGCGCAGTATTGTTACAGCATTGAACTACCTGAAACAGCTAATAGCACAATTACCCTTAGCGGAATTGACATTATGTATACAGTTACTGTAGCTCAGTCACGTCGGTATTGCCATGGGTAACAAGGCGATCATGATCCAACTAAAATTGAAATTTCCATTTTCTATTATTCAATTAATTTGGATCTCGATCTATGATCTACATTTCCTAATTTACCGAGTCATTAATTTGAACTTCATTGCCAAAGGCATCTATCGGGGTACCCTTACAAGAATATGAGATCGAGATTAATATTCTCGACAAACATTTTTAATTAACCTATAATGTATCAATTTCTGCCACGTCGTAAGCAATGATCATTCGTTTGGGATCAGTATAAAATAAATTCTGTGGATAAATTTTTTTCAAACATTAATACATGGTCTGACACAACTCGTGCTCTCATTCTCCGAAGTAAAGTGTCTCCATCAGTCGAGATAAGTACGTTATCCTTCCATTTCCTCCACCGAGACTCCAGTAGTTTTTTACTGTATCGAAGTTTTGATTAAATTGGATTATTCCCTATTGGTTTTATCGAAGGTTGCAGCTTTTGAATTAGAATTAAATAGACCGCAGCTGAGGTATTAGGTACTAGATACGCTGAGACGCAACATAGTCGACTCCATTGTGGTTGAACTCCATTAAATGCCGTTGCAACTAAAAGCTATATACCTATATATTCATATGTCGATCAGTATCAACGCTACACATAGGTACACTCTGTAGTATGGAACAAGCTGTATAGATCTTCCAGTCGGAATTGTGCGAAGGAGTTTGTACTATCGCCAATCGTTTATTGTTAGTCAATTTTTACAATTATTGTACGGATAAAATATTTTCGAGTGAAACAGTTTGGAGCTTTAGGGCATCAGACGTAATGCAGAACAATGAAACGAAGTTTGTATCAAATTTGCTAATTTCTTTAAAATTATTTAGATGCTTCGGTTTTTTTTTCTGTTTTTTTTTTTTTTTTTTTTTTTACAGAAAATGGGACACAAACCACGTTCGTCTCTTCACGGTCATTCCCAGAACAAACCTTTGGACTGTTAATTATCGCAATTTCTACGCAGCATTAAAATTTTTTTGTCCCCTTTGAAATTCTTTTTGTACTTTAATCGTGTCTCATTAGCAGGAAAATGAAACTCGTGAAATTGTCTGGTCGTGGGAAACGTGAATTGAATTCGATAAAACTACCTAATAACTACAATACGCTGTTATTCAATTACTCATGCTTCAAGATCGATCCGCGGCTCCATCCTTCAATCTACTATGAGGACATTTTACGTTTTAGACAACGCACGTACCATAATCGATGTCAGATTCCCTCGTAATGTAGCTGTTACATAATGACGATCATTGCTTCGGAATAAACTATAAAAATTTATTACTTTCAACGCTAGTTGAAGTGGCATAGCATTGGAAATTATGGCTTTGTATATTACGCAACACCATTACTATTAATGCACTTCGCATTTATCGTTTCAGAGCCCCTGAAGGATTTGGCTAAGAATCAAGAGCTATTGGTAGAAAATAATGAAGAGTCATGGTGAAGGCTGAGAAGTTACGATTCCGAACAGTCAAAAATCAATTTTTATTTTTTATTTTTGGCGTTCATTGGTCGTCGAATGGTCATAAAACCCGTCGATTAACCAACAGAAATAAGTTACGTGCTCATGGAAATTTTGCGGTTATATTTTAACGGAAACAACCAACATAGGTACTCTTCAAAGCAAAATCCCATTAAAGCTTCGGAGCGAGAAAGTCATAAAATGTTACGAGCCGTCACCGTGACAGTCATCGTGGTCCTAGGTCTCGGTGAACGATCTTCCAGCTCTACAGATTTCCCTTTATTTTCTTAAGCCAAAGCAGTTCTGCTTTGTGTCGAAACAGACGGGTAAGACAAGACTTCTAATTCCAGCAAAACCCGCAATTCGTTTACATTATCAAATCAAAGTTTGAATATGTATAATGCTGGGCGCGATTCTCTTTGTCCTTATGAACACTCGGAGCATTCATGTCATAAGCCGATCATGAATTCGGTAAATCTGAAATAAAATTGACCACGGTATTTGTTAATAGCTGCCAGTTTGAAAAGCTTGGAAAAAAAAAAGTTTGGTAGCTTTCTTAAAAGTGTTGAACCCTGCTTTATAAATGGATTTTGGGCTTCACTGGGCTATCAAACGCTCCGACCGCAGGGGGCTTAACACCGTTGAAACGCTTTAAAGCTAAGTAATCCGGTAAAATCAGCGCAAAATAAACCATTGAAAAAATTTAGAAAACCACAGCCAGCGCTTCTATGTGTTCCCTCAACTTTCGCTTCCACTCAAGTATAATTCTCTTACAAAGTAATAAGTAAATTTCATTACTCATTAGACGGCGTAAACTCACGATGTCATATCTTTTGGTCAGTGCAAAACCGAAAAATAATTAATATGCACTGTACTTCAAGTTCAATTTTCATCAGACTGAATTTCTTTTCGTTGCTATTCCTCCACCCTGGTGTATTTTTACGTTAGAAGAACTCTGACTTTGTCCCTATTTTATTTTCCAAGGGTATATTTCTTACCGGCTGCTTTTCCCGTTCTTACATCGTTTATCTGGTTGATTTTAATTCAACTTTATTCATACTGAACCTTAATCCCGAGGTTGGAATCTGATATCACGTTCTTTACAAGGTATTTTCTTTTTTAACGTAAACTAAGTCGAAGTGACCATAAACCACGGTAGTAAATTTTTAAATAACATTTAATGCTCGTTAAATCAGTGTCCAAAGTTAGAAGAATAATGCCCTTGATAATCCAAAGAAAGAAGGTAGGTAATACTTTAAACAGTCTTGCACACTGTACTATTTGGGGTAGGCAAAAAATTCAAATAAAATATACGTCTGTTATACTTTCAAATTCCAAAGTCTACAACACAGGGCAAAAGGCGGGACAGGAGAAGATTTTAACTACCAATATCTCTGAAATCCATTTTTTGACTTTACGGATTCCAAATTAACGGGCATCTTCTTCACAATAGTTCATTGAAATTCTCATTATTAGCTGTTGTGGCTTCAAAATTTTATATGGCAAAGAATATCATACATTTTATTTTGTAGGATTAAAATATGATTCCAAAAAATGTGAACTTAGTATACAGCCTTAATTATGCATGATGATATGAAATTTGAAACTTGCGTTGAAGTCAGGTCTTACCACTTTTTCAGTTAGGTATTTTCAAAATTGATTAAATGAGACTTTTTTCGCTCTCGCAAAAAATTTATCTTGACAGTTAAAACACCTACTGACAACACCCGTCAGGTATATGTGAATAAATTTCCAAGTTTTCTGGTTCGAAAAGCTGAATTTAATCGCTTTATTGAATGTGTTGAATAATGCGCTATAATAAACACCATCATTTGAACTTGAATCGTTGCGAATGCCACCTTCACGAAAGTCATAATAATCTTAAGATTTCTAGAGAACGTTTTCCCTTCATAACTGCCATGTAAACGTACAGAAATAGCAGCCATCTATTGCGGTGACGACGTAACGATATTTGGAGCCGTAAAAATTATAAACATCTAACGCACAGAGAACTAAGGTTTTCGACTACGAGATTTGTTCAGAGGGAGTCATGGTGTATTTTGAAAATTACACAAGTCTCCCCTCGCGCGAGAAACACCCTTCGTGTTTATAAATCTGCTAAGTCAGGTATACGAATTGTTATTGACTAAATTCTGCTCAAATGAGTTTCGAATTTTCATAATTTCACTTGTTTTTCATACGTCAATTACGTCACTAAGCTCACTTATCGATGTCGGTTCTCATTCTAGATGAGTCGCTAAAAAATGGCACTAAAGTTTCCCACTTTTTATCAGCTATCCACTTCACTGCATAATTTTATTACTTTCAATATGATTATCAAACGAGATAAAAAAAAACAACATTTCTTTGACGATTTTTTCACGCCGTAGCTGATCACTTTACGGTAAAAAATTGCAAGACAATTTAATCGCTGAAATTGCTATAAACGATAATTTCCCGATTTATTTTCATTCGCAAGTCTTTCACGTACTCCATTTAGTCAAATAACAATTTATTTTACTAAAGTCTTTATCGATCTACAAATGATTTGTCTTCGCTTTTCCATTTTGAGTGTACTTGTATTAGTGTGCACATATATACGACCTACACGTATGAGCATACGTATATATCACCAATTTTGCATGCTGTTGCCTCTCTCGCTCGGAAGCTAGATCTTTTATTGGTCATTCGGTAGATTCTATGTCTTGTGCAAATAAATTATAGGACCATGAAACCAGATTCGTCTACCCTCACACCGATCACAAAGAAAATTTGAATGGAATTGAATTTATGCAAAATCAATAATTCGACGGGACACGTATGGCACAGTCTAAGCTTACGAACTAGAAGATATTTGATTTCCGTATAGCTCGTTTTGAAAACTTTATTCTGTTATCTGTCTACAACACAGAGGAAAGCTTCACCAAGCTTTACCCTGCAGTGATCCAAACTCCGTAAATCAGGGACGTTCTATATACGGTTATTTTTGGATCAGTACGATATCTATGTTATTGCTATAATATAAGCCCATAATATATAGTGAAATTCTGTCACCAGACTCATATCTACGTTTTCCGTATCAAATATGAAAGCGTCACGTGTATTGAATGACAAAGTGATAACCACTCATTTGCATGCCACTTACAACGTTTTTATCTGTAAACTCGGGTTTTCAATCAAAGTTCCGGAATCCGATATAGGGAAATATCGATGTAATTTATATTGATAAAACCAACATCGTCCACTTAGCCGAGTGGGTGATATTATCGTTGATTACATCAAGTTCCAAGTTTGTGGCTCAATTACTCTAGCAGCGTTACTCGTTGTAAACCACACGAACGATGGAGTCACTACAAACAGATACTCATTGACGGTATTATCATCAATATGTTCGTAATGCTTGCCAATATTTGACCTCGTTATATTTTCTTATATATTATTCTTCTGTACTCGATTCGAAAGTATATTTCCACAGTGTACAATTATTTCTATCGATCTTGACTCCTCGTCTGTAATTGTGCCAAATCCATTCCAATGCATATTACGTATGCAAAGTTTATAAAGAGAATCAACCCCCTCTAATGAATATTCATGTCACTGTAGCAATTCAACAAATATGTTCGATGGTGGATTACAATTATTCTAATGACGAATACGTTGATGAGAACAGCTAAGAATCATCTGTGTCCTTAAAGGCAAAATATTGAGATGGTAGAACGAATTTTGCAGAAGCAGACAATTTTAGTGGGGGCAGCCCGTTTTATATACATTTAGATATTCATGGATATGAGAATGTGAGATGTATAAAATAAATAGAATAAATCAAGTGAGAATGACCGTACGACGGATGGACATTTTTTTTGTCACCCTCCTACTATCCTAAAATATCTTGCGATGCGGTATCGGTGAGGGATTATTTTGCGAATTTAGTTCGGACGAGTAACAAAAATTTGAAGGGTGTTCACCGGAGTGTAAGACGTATCGGATACATGAGCTTTCAGCCGTAGCCCTAATACCCGAAAATATATAGGGTAGAAATGATCAATTTATTCTGTAAGTCCGGAACCAAATTTCGCGGAAAAATATAAAATAAAATGAATTCTGCAAATATTTGGATAAAAAAATTGCTTTACCTACATTTTCATCCGTTTTAAGGCTACCAGAGCGTATTCTTAGAACGCCCTCCTACGCAGGTAGCTTTTCATAATCTTGATTATAACGAAGCACCTGCAACACTCTTTTGGGCTTGTATTTCGGACATGAGAAGGATTTCGACTATCCTGGAAATGTTATTTATATACTTGGTTCTGGTCGTAACAAGCCGAGGCTACGCCTGGCAGAAAAATCAATATTTATGTAAAGTTTGTGCGTTCAAATTTACAGACTCCATACGCCCGGAAGTAGTATCGTAATCAAACGGGGAAATTTTGTCGCCTTGAGTATAGACAGTCTTCATTTACGTGACAGTTCTTGCTGTTATTAACTTGCTGCACTCAATACAACGTTAAACATATATTCATTGAAACTTATTTTTCTTCTTCGTTAACGCTACGTGCTATACTTGTTTTGGATTTTTCATCTTGCCTGCAGAGGCTGCAAGAGTTCATAAAAAGTGAAATATGCTACTACTTCTTGATCATTAAAAAACCCGTAACATTGCTCGAGTTGAACTTAGAAAACGGGAGCGTAGAAATAGAGGACCGAAGATGAAGCTGCGTTTTATGAACGTTCAAAATACCACACATGCCAGGTTTTTCCCTAGAATTTTTATGAGGTCAAGTTTTATTTCCCAGTTTATATCTCTCAGAAAGTCACGAGTTATGTTATGTAGGTGTGTACGTTTAATACCTTAACTCGATTCTAATTATTGGATGCTGAAATATCTATGACGTCTAATCGCAGTAGTTATAAAAAATAAAATCTCCAAAAAAATGGGAAATATCATAGAGGTGAAGGCTCGTGAATGAAATCGATAAGAAGATGAACAAAATTTTCCAAATTTTATTGCTTCAAAATATCAAAGTATCGTTGCCAATACACGGAATAGAATCAAATAAAATTTTAAATCGATTTATTAGTTGCCACTTCAAAAAAGAGTACTAGAAACTTTATAATAAACACGGCCGTGATTGATTGATTCGTTAAGCAGCGCAATATGTGATACTCTGCCAGTACAAATAGTGAAAACTTTCTCTCGACCCGTTTAACAGAGTGCTTACTCGGGCGTATTTGATTTGGAGAAATGTGCACTGGATCAACAGGTGAAAATACATTTCCAAAATCTCACACCCGGTATAAAATCTGAGAAGAATAACCGGAGAAAGACATTCGGAAGATAAAGCGGAAAAAACAATTTCAAATACAAGATCCCATTGTCTGGCCATCTTAATGGGATTCCCTCGTGTTTTGAGGCTCGCATTACAAATATTCCTGCTACGATCGTATGAGGACATCTCACGATATCATGTGTCTCAAGAGCACGTTTCGCTTGGAAGATATACGCGAATACTATTGCAGTTTTTTTTCAAAAGAAATCAGATAATTCTGACTTTGTTAGAGGTTGTCTCAAGTATGAAAAATGAAGACTTTATTCTACTCCAATCCTCTAGTTCATTGTAGAATGACAATTGATCCTGCATGAAACAGACTCGGGTTCCCACGAACTTGAACCTTCTTCATGATACGACTAGACACCACCAGCTTTCTAGCCTCAGTCAGACACTCATTGTGAATACTGAACAACCGAGTATGTACCCCAAATTCCACAAAAGGAATATCTAAATTGAATGCGCCAAAGATGCCGTCGCTGATTATTATGACATTCCATGTCTACGTCAAACGATTAGGACAATTTTCGCTGGGCTGCAATGTTATATTCCCACTGTAATCGACAGATGAATGCTTTCGTCGAGTGGGTATAGTATAATTATTACTGGCTTTGGAAATTCATGAAATACATATAAGATAAGTGACAGAAGCGCTATCCTATTTCCTGCTTTACTACATCGTCTAAATTCAGTACTTCGAGGAAGTGCTCAAAGTAATGAGGACAATAGACATTTACGTCGAAATTGCATTTCAAATTACAAATTACTATGCAGTTTCCACAGTAACTGAAGCTGAGTATGTTTCAGCTTAAGTACCAAGTTTCTAACAGCAAATTTCCGCCACGTTATCAACTTTTCAATAAAATTCCACAAACTTAAAGAAAACAGTTGGAATTTTGAAGATATGTAAAAATAACAAACCGCGTCCTCTCACAGTATGTTTATTGGAATATATATTCCAGTAAAATTTCTCGACAAATATTTGTACCTTTAGGGTACAGCTGGTCTCTCGAGAGTACAATCAAAATTCAAAAATCACAAATATAAAAACATTCATTTGCATAGAACCGTATGGAACGGACGGGATCAACCTTTACCTAAATCCTCGTTTCTTTCCACCTTGATTTAATGTCAAGATACCGTGCCACAAGCACTTGCAGCACTGCTGCAATACTAATTCCCTAACAACTTTGAAAAACTTTTAATTAAAGTCGCCTCGAAACTAGACGCTAAAGCAATAACACATTTCAAACTCAGTAAGTTCTCACACCAACAGCCATATACGCCTTCGTGATTCGCGACGTTCTTTTAATTATTGCAATATTTCACAATACAACAGCGATATTTTGGCTACCTCACAAAACAAATAATGGTACTTTCAATACTAGTAGTGAATAATGGTATTTTGTTGATGGTAATCGATCGTCCGAATGACGACATGAATTTGTTTTTTTCCCGATTGACCCTTAGCCTACAATATGTAGAGATACTTGCGGATTAAGTCATTGTCGAAAACGCTTTGATTCACGCCAAAAGTTTTTTTTTGACAGCTAACTGTCATCGTTGTAATCATGAACGACATCTAATCAATTCCAGTAGCCGACTGTAGAATTTGACGTCATTTGCGTGGGTTCCCTTTTGTCGCAGAAATATTGGAGAAAGATTAATTAAACTCTGAAGCAAAGGTTGCTTTTGGTGCTTTAGCTCCACAGGTATAGAGCGGATGTTACAATAATTGATGCCAAAAGTTAAACGACATTATGAAATGAACGTTCAAATTCGAAACTATCCCTTGATAAATCGACCATTTTAAATTGAATGTGATAGTGTCTAATGCGAATTCAGGCTTCGTAAACTTGAACAATACGGATGTATTTTTCACATAAAAATTTTAGCAAAGACAACGACTTAATAAAATTGACACCTTTTTTCAGACGAGTAAGTACCACAGATTTGATCGATATGAATTGAATGGTGGTGAATTCACCTGTATTACAAACGACCTGTCCCAAATTAAGAAGATTGATGGTAGCAGGGCGTGAACTCGAAAAACAAAGTTTTCAGATAATCGAGAAATTCGCAGGGAATTAATTTAAGCAGATGAAATATATCTCATAAATCATCCATCCGTAAATTTTCTCGTCAATACACGTAACATTACTCTGTATGAAATAAATTTATTTGAATAATTGATTTTTGACAGTATATCCTCACAGATTTTTGCGTATAATTAAAAACCCGAAACTGCTACTCAATATCAATTTTCTATACAAAGAACCGTATATAAAGTTCTACATACAAATTCCTGTGATAATTGAATCGGAGCTAACGGCCCGAGGTACTCGCTATACCAAAGAATAGCAGTAGACATGCAATTACTTCTGTGATTTTAATTATATGTAGATCCGAAGTTGGCTGGCATTAGTCCAACTAAAACAGCATGTCAAATAAATAAAGGAAGATGACCGAACTTCGAGATCTTAGATTTATTTATCATAGATAAAGAAAGCAATACCGCACTCTTCAGCCCAGTCAATCAGATCAAGCTTTTACGTCGCAATGCATAGCGCATCCAAATAGGAAATCACCAGTCAGTTTGTAGCTTAGCTATACAACGAGTATGATCGATTCCAATGGATTGGAAAACACTACAGTAAAGGACTCAGATCTAGATCGTATATTACGAGGAGCAGAACATTTATTGTTCCCATCGTCAGTTCTATGTACGCACTTTTTATAATATATTTAAAAAGCAATCTTGAAAACTGAAGCCGTTTCTAGAATTCGTACAAAACTTTCCCTCACGGTTTCTCTCAAGTATCGACATTGGTCCGTTTGATGTCTTAACGAAATCTACGGAAATCCTGTGATCTTCAAATAAAAGAGTAGCTGTAGTATACAGCTGCTGAGATAGGAGCCAGAGGACTTAGATTTCTTAGGCAAATACAACAGCCTTTCAAAACTTCCGACGAGTGGAGATCACGGCTGACTATATACAGTACTCGCACCGAATAAAATATAGCCAATCTACTTTTTCATTCGACTTTTTATCGTCGAAAATTTCGAAGACAAAGTATGAACAATGGACGACGAATAACGGTAGTGTGTGCGTGTATGTGAGTTTTCCTGTGCCAGAATAATTCGTATTTATATAACTTGCATATATCTACATTATAGTGACAGCGAAACTGGTTATATTTCTTGAATTTTTTAATACATACCATATTTTTCTTCATTTTCATTTTAAATGAAGCCTCTCCGAATTTCAATCCCATATTCAGATATCGCTGGCCGCAATCGTGTTAAAAAAAGAAAATGTTAAATTTACTTTGATTAATAGGTATTCGATTACATCCTCCGGTTTCATTGACATGCCTCTCGAAATAAAGTATAGCCAAAAAATTTCAATCAATCCTATTTTTTTTTTACATTTACAGTCCGGTAGATCACATTAACTGAATATTGATCGCTCAATACGTTATCCAAACGATTTCAGTATAATTTTCTACCTTTTATCCTACAGTCTGAGAGAATTTCGTAGGCGTCGATAGAACGAATTCCGATTCTATTATAGGTTAATACTTGTTTCAGAGCCGCATGGATAAAATTAGAAGATATAGACTGAAATTTGATAAAGTTTATAGAATGAAAATAAATTTTTCACTTCAATGGGACTGAATTGGAATTTGGAAAATTCTTTAAAATAAATCAATTTTTCCTGTCTTCTTGTAATATGCATGCATACCCGGCATTCAGCAAGATAGATGGATGAATTGCTGCGTTGTTTATTACCGTTTTGAAGTTTGAATTGAAATCGTTGATAAGATCCGGAGGGACCCGAGTTGGCGTGTACATGCGGACTTATATAGCATAAAAGACGGAATGTCAGAATCAGTCTTCCGCATCAAATCAGGCCTCTCAGAGAGCCTTATGACAGGTGAGTCTTATTATCCCCAGAGAACGCGGGTGAGACAGCATACGTCGTGACTCGTGACTTGCTCATGAGTTTTTCGCTGACAATAGTTTAAGGAGTTGCAAATACACAAAAATATTTCATTGATTTTTTTGCTTTCACTAACTTTTTGCTTCCTGGCTCCAGCTCGGAGTTGAGGCGTGAGAATCAAACTTTTCAAGCAGAAATTTAGACTGGACAAACCACCCAATCAGATGATACCAGTTTTGATTACATTATTTCAAACTTTTTTGTAAACTTTCGTTTTATTTTAATCAAAGCATGTTTGGCATCTGGGAAGGCAGTAGTCAAAACCGACATACCTCGAGAAAAAATAATGGGATTGTGATAAAAGACTTTGAAAATATAGGAAAAAGAAAGTTTTATCCAATTCAGTTTTGAGAGCCATTTTTCGAGGGAGCCAGCAAAGATCAAAACAAAAAAGAGAAAGATTCAGAAACCTGAAAGCCTATAGAATAACGTGATATTACGAAGAAATTTACTCACCGTCATTGAGTTCGTTCAATATGTACATAAGACTTACTGCCAAAAACTTGCCGACCGTACAAACCGGAGTGTGGCCTATTTTGAAAGGAAACATGTGAGGAATAACGGTATGTATGGACTTCAGTCAAGTAAACAGACCAAGTGTACCAATTAATTAAGTCCATGTCAGTACCGATGCCGTACATCCATTTCCAGAGGCAGAACAGGGATGTGTCGAATTTCAAAGCCTATTTCGGTTTCCGTGCTTTTACTCTAATTAGGTATTATGTACATAATAATAAATAAAAATTATAGAGATTTTTATTGGAGAATATGGATTTCGAGTTCAATAGATGCATCAGATCCAGCTTTATTAAATCAGCACCATAAGAATCATCTTGAAACAACATGGTGAGGGTAATTTTGCACCGGAATCAGCTACAGCATTATCGTTGAATTTTACCAGCGCATGACGAAGGCGTGTTCTATATCCAGTACATTGAATTACCTACCTAATGCATGCGTTAATAATCCCGAAATATAAATGACCTTGATTATTTATTACCTGACCATTTTAAAGCACCTCGATAAATTTTAGTACGAAATTAGTTTCTGACTGTACTGATTCTTGTTCGTATAGACGCTTAAACAGATTAGCTAGCTTGTTCCGTGACGGCAAGAGTTCGGAACTTAGGGGATTTTTATAGCTAATGAAGTTTAAACGACAATTCTATGAATATCTGACCATACGTTATTATAAAAATATCAGGTCTTGAAAAAAATCACAAAATCGCACAAGTATACCGTACAACATATGGTTTTTTCGTCGACAAATCCTAATTGAGTCCCTGCTACTAGAAATTGTAGCAAAAAATCTACAAAAATGGGAAAATTTAAACTCTGGACAGAGTCAAAGTCTCATAAAAGGCTTTTCAAAGTTAACTTTCATCCCATACCTCCCCGTGTTTCGATCATTGGTTGAAGAAGGTCGTCGCGGAAATATTTTTCCATTTTTTTCTACAATCTAAGTCAGTTTCCACGAAAACCAAGTTCTTTCAAAAGCGAGATTGTGTAAGGTAGGACCTTCATTATCCGCATCCTTTATTATATAAATGCATGTAATTACATCAAAAAATCACGAACAAATTCCCCATATTTACAGTCAATGGTAATACATCAAGATTAGCACTTGAGACTTACTCCTATGTTCTAACCCCAAGTTGAAGACGCGCCATGTTTCATATCAGACATCCACCCAATTTATCTTGAAGCTCCAATGATTATAGAATTCGCAATAAAAGGGGTCGTCGCGAATTGTGGCATTGCGGATAAATCAGTCAGTTCCGCATGCGGCGCGGTGTGACGCAGTGTGGATAAAGAAAAAAGTGGGCACATGTTGAAAGAACCGCTTACACCACCGATGTGATAAAACTGTTTCCATACCTTGAATCAATACAATTCAATTTGTTTAAATTCAACATTTCTGTATTCGCCTCAATTCTCTGGCACGCACACCCCTCCGAATTCAGTTCGCGAAAAACAGACTGAGATACGGAGAGAGTGTGTAATCGGTGAGGGGATCATGTGCGTGGCACATTCTCGACCCTCGCGATACCCTCGTACGTGATGTTCAATTTGTCTGATTCACTGTTGAAACTGTTGAGTGACTTTGGTCTAGCTACCTATATCAGCTGGTAATCCACAAAACCAGATGTTTTCTCCCATCCAGCTGTCCGTGCGAAAAATCTTTCGCATTTTCTACGCGGCTTGATTTCATTACGAAGCTTACCGTTGAACAATCGATTGATGGACCAATAGACACGTCTGCTTATAATTCTGCGGTCATTACCATCTTTTACGGGACAGCCCTTATCCGACGTAAAATTAAGCCGGGAATTATATCATAATCTCACGGGGCTCAGAGTCCTGATCCGCTAACTAGTCTCGCTGCAATTAATGCAACGACAGCTCGCAAGTAATATGAACCGAGCTTGAATCACGTCGGAAAAGCCGCCGAGGGTGACGGAGATGAAACGACAGGTTAACCAAGCGCGGTGAAAAGTTTTAAGGGAAGAGGAATGGAGTTTTCAGGAGTTGTATAAGAGAGAGGTTTAATTATCTGAGCGTTCCTCACGATCGGCTGTATAGAAAGCGAGGTTCGTTGTATTCTCGCAAAGGTACTTACAGCGCGAGGGAATGGAAAAGTTTTTGTGCTAATCAATCGAACATTAAATCCATGGGCTTGTAGAATTCAGAAATCTGAAATTATCTGCAGCAAGGAACCGCTTACAAAGAATACCAATTTTAATTAACAAACGCGCCGGACCCTCTTGCTAATTAATCACTCGGATCGGCCGATATTTCACGATTAAGATTCCGAGAAAAAATTTTCAACCTATTATTAATAAACGGTTATATACTATATCTCAACCAAAAACATATGCAGTATAGACGGATCTCCAGGCATTATTGATATTATTCTTGAATCTTGATCAATTTGAGGAAGGTTCATGGAGATTTATTTCATTTGTTTGTGAATCTTTTTTTCTTTTCAATTTTTATCAATTGTACTCTGATAAAAATCCGAATAATATTATGTTTGTAACCTCGTTTAGAAATAATTGTCTGAAATTATAACGACGAGGTCTTCGTATATTCTCATATTCAACGTCAAGGTCCTCTTAACCGTCTTTCACAAAGTCTGAAAGAATCATTTCGGTAATATTGACTCAACATTCTGAGCTGAACACATGTTTCAGCCTTTCTGTACGACATTCCGATGTGTAAATAAAATACGAAGCTATAAAGCTATGAGCCATAGATATAGGCCCGATCATCAATCAGAACAAAATAAAAAAACCTCTAGGCACGCGAAAAGCAAATCGAGGGAAATAACGCAAGTATATAGTTCCAACGATGCTTCATGTTGTGTATTCGATCTTCTATGTGAGCTTTCCGTAGTTGCAACAGTCCATTACTTTATGCAAGGAATCGTATCACTCATCGCGATTTTTCGAATAGAATTGAACATGTTTCAGCCTTATAACTTAATATGACACTTGCATCCATCATGCAGACACATTATAGTCTACTGAACATCAGTTTAAACCGTTTGTGAATAACAAGGAAACGGCTTATCGTTATTTTGTAATGACCATCAAACGGTCACTGTAACATGATTAATCCGTACTAGGGAGTTTCGAAAAGTAATCAAAGGTTATTTTTCCCGTAGTTCGCGCCACCATCTTCGAAAAATAGCATCAAAAAGTGGTTTTTTCGCAATATTCCCTTTCCGAGTGGTCGTACGGCCCATATGGTTCAGATCAATGTTGCAGGAGAGATAATTTCCAACAGATTCTGTCCGAAGCTTTTTTTTGTAGGTCGAATAGTTTTTCATTTACAGCGACGTAAAGCAGTCGATATCGTACGAAGTTTTGAAATTTCTCGTTTTTACCAGAGATTTTTGTAAATTATCAACTAATAATTGCATACTGAGTATTCAACATTCATCTCCACACTACCTGGAGTCTTCATAAAGTAGAGTGGGCTAAGTGAAGTTGTGGCCATTATAATGGAAAATGTGGTCGATTGCGATCGGTAGCTCTTCTGAATTTTGTATGCAGTTTCATTCGTTGACTCCTAAAATCGCCGCTTTTACAGGGCACAGAGATAAAGATGACGCATTGATCGGCTCTCGAAATATGCATATCCGAATCTTGTCTCATGCACGAACAATATGACCGCACCACCGTCCAGTGAATAAAGAATTTTCGAGGACACGTATCTCGAGAACCGTTGAATACACCCTAATTCTTTTCTCTATTTTTGATGAAAGTAGAGGATTCGACGGATATTTTCGCCCCTAGCGCACGTAGATTTGTACGTGCTTATAGGATCTGCCCCGGAAAGAAGAGACGGAACGTGAGCGCAGGATAGTACAAGCGGATGCAGATGCTGAGAAGAACTGAGCTTTAAAATTCGAACTTGCATGAATTTAGTTCTTTCAAGGTATTTAATTAAGATAAAAAGATCGCACGACAATTTCGAAAATTTCGCAGAATACGTTGAGGTAAAGAATTCTATTTCGTTCATTACTAAATCACCAGATTTCATCGGAATTAGCGTTGACCTGAGGTTGTATCTCTAATACCGTTTATGTGAAAATGAACCTATGATCATTCACCGCATGAATTTGTAATGAAAGGACCGGCCCAAATATTTATTAAACGTTTCGTGCAAGAAATCCGATATTTCTACGTCTAATTACGTCAATTTTTTATTATTAAAATATGTGGCAGCTGATAGAAATGTAATGTGAAAAAATGTAGAAATATGCAAAGAAGAATCTGAGCTTTTCATAGCAATAAGAAAAAAAAAATAAAAATAAAGCTCATGCCTTTGAACAACAAAGTGATATTTGATAACCCAGTGTTAAAGAAAAATGAAACCTCAACAAAATATGTACCTCGATGACGTGGATTATTTGTCTTTGATAGCGCCGAGAAGCGTCAGTGGGCTAGAATAATTAGATGAAAGGCTTGAGGAGAGAAAATGAAAACAATTTTACAAAAGAGCCGTTTTGGGTGAGATTTTTAAGCTCACGAATAATTAACACTGCATGTTAGCATTAATCTGATATATTACAAGAATATAAATGACCAAAATTTCGCGCGAGAATAAATCACGCTAAGCTTTCAACAGATTATTTAACATCATAATTCTGGTTTTATGTGAGGTAATTTTCCTCTTTACGCACCGCCGAGTATGCTTCTATACATTTCCTCTCAAGATTAGTTAATGGTTCCGCTGGCATTGTTTCGTTAAATTAGAGATGCAACACACAGAGAGGTCGGTATGTACCTACATACAAGGTATCCTATAAATAAACGGTCAGTTTTAAAACGTGAATGAAATGTGACGCTTTCATTTCGCGTTGCAAGATTTGACGGAGTCTCTTCGTTACAGAGAAACAATATAGCGCTTTACGAAAAAGTAAAAAAAAAAAGATATCTTCCAAGATCAAAAACTAATGTAATAAAATTTTCGATATTATTATGCTAATCTTACGATCAGGCACAATCAGCACAATATTTAATTGATCGTTGTGTATTGATTTAAAAACTATGAAATTACTATACTGTCGTAACTGGATGGCCTGATCAATACAGTATAGAGTAGAGATAAACGAATAATTGTAAAATTTTTCGTGTCAAGCTTTATCTAAGGCATCGGTCGTTTTTAGAAAACTCAACTATATCGATATAGGTAATTGACAAACATTATGAATTTGAGATCAGTATTCTTACGTCGAATTCGAATGAACGTGAAAATCAAATATAAGACAAGGAATCAACAAAGACTTTTTCAATTCTATGATTAATCGACAATTTAGCAGTGCTTTTTATTTGGGTGAATTTGTAGAAACTGTTCCTGATTATAGTCGGGGGTTTAGAAAAAGCTGTACCGACTGGACAAGGTTGCTTTTTATTACCTAACAAGCAACATAAAACGTTCATCGAGGAAATCTAATTATTTTTATCCATATTATTCATGATTCATGAATCAAAAAGTGTCAATGTAACTAATTGCGAGCTTCCCACGCCTCGCCTCGACTTCTGAAACTCAGATGCTTCGCCTCATTGAGGATGAACCCTTCAACTAATCGATACTGAATTCTTGAGCGGCAAGGCAGGTATATTGTATTTCGTGCGTATAGTATCTCAGTTTTATTAGGTTCGGTACTCATGAGTTCATAATACGAATACTGGTTCGGTAGTACGACAGAGTTTGAACTGTTTCGGGGAAATAATAGTCCATAAATAACTGCATAGTTAAATAAAATATAGAAAATGTAGTACTCTAGCCACGTCCGAGAAACGGGATAACTTTTATTTGAAAGTACGACTTCAGCCCTAAGTAATCTTGTCTCTAAATTTACAGGACCTTGGGTAAACTCCGTGTGAGAATACGAGCAAATAAACGTCGGTTGACCCCGAAGGGGAAATAAATTTACCCGAGACAATCTCTTTGTGTGTCAGTTTTCTATAGAAGACTCACTTCCAGATCGCTGACTCTCTTTCTCTTTCTCTCACATCGTTGCCAGAAAAATTACCTCGTAAAAAAAAATTAGCTATAAAGTATTGTTTAGTCAAGAATTTTGGCAAGTGGTAACGATTTCCAAGATGTTAAAGTTGCGCGATAATTTATTTGCAATTAATCGAATCCCAGAGTTTATTTTTCAATGTAGTACCGCAAAATCATTTCAAACAGTACATCGCTAGAAGATAATAACGAAATCGAAATATTTCACGTGTTCTTAAACGGGCGAGTGAATGACTTCCGTGAAGTTAGCCCTGTCGAATCCGAACAATCTGGATTTCGAATTTGTACTAGTTTTCACGCAACTTGTAGGTATGTACCAAATCTTACCGCACAGATCGTCCGTTCGTTCCAAACAGTTTTCGACAAAAATTAGAAAACATCAGTATTTCGGCATAGCTCTACCATTTTTGAGAATCATCATTTTCCAGATTGTACTACGCAGCTTGTACTGCAGTTGTACCGAAACTTGTTTCGAAATTGAACCGAAATATGGAAACCAGTTTCCTAATCCGGAGAATTTTGCAAATAAATTATAAAGAACAGAAAAATAATAGCCATTTATCTTAGTTAGTTCCGTTAGTTAAGCCCGTTCACCTGTGAACCAGCACATGATCTTGTCCCACGTATAACTTGAAAAGCTGTGGTGCTTTAAATAACTTTCTTTATACACTCGCTCGGGGCCAATGGCTGGCCGTTTATCCATAAAAAGATAGCCGGGCTATTTTTAACGAAATAAAAAATAAATAAAAAAAATATCAGCAGCATAAACAAGCCACGTACATTTATATTTTGTGTGATCGTGTTTTACACTCTGTCTATGAGATTGTGATAGTTTTTTAATGGTAACGATAGTCAAACTGCGGATAGTCGGGATTGCAGACTCATAGATCTCCATGAAGCCTTGACTATCCGGAAGCTTCTCTGTTAGTCTTTGCCATTTGTAATATATTAAAATTGACTAATGTAAGACAACTTAATGTACGATTCGTGATAATTGAGAAAGTCTTCACAAGTCTACATTTTCAAGCACTCTGAAGCATTCTGGTCAACCTCATACAGGTATAGAGGAACCGTTCGATTAGGAAACAAAAAAAATAAATAAAAATCGAGCCCAATAGCGAAGGGCAACGTTTGGGCTTGACAGTACAGCTTTTGTTTTTCCGACAGCTTTCACATCTCTTACACGACAATCTACATTACTCTGAAGATACGCACTAGCGAAACAGAAGAATGAATGCTTTTGCTCCTCATCTGTCGCGAACACTGTCGCGAAACTTGGGTATGTTTTTTGTTGTTTTTGTTTTTCAGAAGGTATCAAAAAGGAAAACAAGACTCGACAAAGTCAGTATGTGCAGTTTAATTATTAACTTTAGTTCGACACAATCCCGATAGTTCATCTAAAATTAACGATGTCTCCGTTATGCCACTTGTCAAATAACTATTAAAGTGGAATTAAGGAAATATTCAGCGACTTTTTTGAAGGCATGACACGTTTTAGATTGATTGTAGATGTGTAATGTTTTCTACTAACAGAACAATTTATTACTTGAAATTTGAAGTGGATTATTTTTTACAGATATACAGCACACGTGGAATTTCTTTTAAACATAACGATGGATGTACAGGATTCATAACCTCAGATCTACAAAGCGAAGAAAAAAAAAATTTCAATTCTAAAAATAACGCGAAGTGCTTATATAGTACCGTCCATTTTAAACTCAGTACGTATACGATAGATCTGATACACCCGACCACGATTTAACACAGCGTCATTCTGACTCGGTGAATCGAATAAATTGAACAGTAAATATAAATAAATATTCTTCTTACTGCCAAGATTAAAAAATTTTGGCGATCTCAATGCGAAATTCTAAGTTTGAAGTACTTTTGATATTGTTTTTTGCAGCAATCTCAATTTAATACCACGGAATAACACTTGCACAAGCCAGCCCCCTTTTTTCTTTATTTTTCACTTTATCGCATATGTAGTATGTATCATGTATTTACCTTCAATGTTGGACACGTGCATATTATAATTAAACATATAGGCGTGTATATGTATTTGTGAAAGTCGTAGTGATCTATAACCAACGCTGTAAATAATCTTCAATATCATCAACATATTTACGTCAATGATTTTCCGATTTTTTTGATTTTTTACTTATTTTTTCTTCATCTGCTACTTTACTGCCAATTTTATTACATACGGATGGCATGTAAACGTATAATTCAATAGGATGACAGCAAAAATGTGTGTGTTTTTTTTTTCCTAATACAACTTCTATTCTTATTAATTTTCATACCAAACGAAAGCCCTCAAAATTTTGACTCAATATTTGCTGGTGGCTTAACGTATGTAAAAATGTAATTTTTTTATTTTAATTTTTTTCTTATTCCTTATCAAAGGTGAAAGAATGAAATCAGAGTGTGTGCGATCTAAATTTGGGGCGAATTTTGTGAAAGATAAAAAATAATAATAATAAAAATCAACTCTCACACAGGTAGAGCGACCAGTAAATATTTAAATATCGGATTGAAATTCGGAAAGATTTCTATTGGGCTGAGAATGAAAAACATTAAGAAAATTTTTAGTAAATAAGCGATTTTTTTGTCACTCCAGTATTCACATTATCTGACATCTGTTTCGCGAATGTAGATGTAGCTGATATCGAGCGATGCGTGACTTCGTGGTTTCATTGACGTAAAACCTTTCCGAGTCTTGACAGTTATTCCCTCGTTTGGCTCGCGAGAATCTACCATTAATTTTGGCCTGCTGCATGATCTGTTACTCGTATACTTTTTATTCATCCCACACAAATTTTTCAACGCCACAGCTATTCCCGTACTATATTTCTCTCTTGCAGACTAAAATCTGATAACATTGTCGTTTTCCGCTGTTATTTCGCTTCCAGCCCAGCACTTTTGCTTATTATATTTCGAAAATCTTCACGTCTTCAGAGCCCATATAACTTTTGATCGCAATTTTGCTTGAAGAAAAAAAATAATTATTATTATTGTAATAATCACCCCGCAATCAGCAACGCAACACCTTCTATAAAATAGACCGAAAATTCATCAAAGAATTCGTACTCTACATGCCTGAAACACCAAAAATTTTTTTGGTGTGTATTTTAATTGCCGGAAGCTCTGTGCAACACGAAAAAGAGATACGCGATTATACGAGGGCTAGGTCTTAGAGGTTTTGAATGGTAAAATTCCCGTCGTAGTCTGTGCTTCTAACCATTTATTGAAACAAAAAAAAAGACTTATATCAACCGGAGAGGCAAGTAAGCTTCATGGTGTGGGGCAGCAATAATTTGACGAAAATATGTCAGTTGATATTCAAGGGGGGAGAACCATATACCAATAACGTAATCAATCCGAGCTTGATGAAGACTTTCACCCCGGTACGAAAAGCCAATTATGCAAATCCGTGGGACTGCTTATTGATGATTCTCAACTTTGTAAAATACATTGAAAGAAAAATACATAATCTGAGTTTTGGAAACTCTGCAAATCCATTTTTTGCACAATGCATTTAATTTTGTTACCTCTTTTCGTATATTCTCTCTATTACACATTCCAATGAAAGAATAAAAAATTAATTACAGTTTTGCCCTTCGTGTAAGCTTTCACAAAACTTCAGGAAAGTTGAATTAGGACAAAATTGATTAATGCTCACACGGCATGAGCACTGAAAGAGTCAAAATCCGGTGGGTTCAAGATAATAAGGTCGGGTGACGTATAGTATGGATGACGCTTAAAGCACCCTTGGCACTACAATATCTCTGCAACCTTCATAATCCTTGTAGTATCCGTTTTCGGTTATAGTCCATCGCCGCAAGCCATCCGTATATTATCAGCTGGGCTTGAGGTATGCGAAGCTTTCGCACCCCCTGCCTTAGCTCCTTCAGGCGAGAATTATTGTATCCTCTTGGCTGCGGTGACATGCTCTGTTCTATTCCATTGTGATCGCATAGAACCCTTGATTGGATCTGCTCTAAATCTGGGTACTGTGTAAGGGTAAAAGCGGAATTAAACTTTTTCTCAACAAATTTAGTATTCGATCAAAAAGTTTAATTAAAAGATTAAATGATCGGTATAGTCCAATATATTATCGTTCAATATAATCTAAAAAGCACATCTTGGGAAAGCTATACATTTTTACAAAAATTTCAACTCTTGAAGATTTTTACAAAAAAAAATTGTTCAGAAAAAAAACGTGTTCCAGTTTCCTTGAATTTGACAATTATCAGCTCTTGAGTGCGTCGATTATAATTGTGTGTGATAATTTAGCCGGTCTCAATTCCATCTAATATCATCCCCTCTTTGGAAGTGCCGTCACGTTCAAAACAACGGTAATTGGTGTCGATTAGAGGGTTCCTAAACGAGATCAATTTCATTCGTTACATCGTTTCACACAGCTGTGTCTGTATATTTCAAACTTGTAATCGATGCGCAAATTGGTGTTAATTGATACAGTGCGATTGAGATATGCTATATTGTATCTGATGAGAATTGGTGGGATGGTGCAAAAAGCTTTATAATATAAATTTTTCGAAAGTAATCATCACATATATCCATCATTTAGGTATGTGAAAATTTTTTCAACAGCAAATAAAATAGAACGAAATAACCATTATGTTTTAATAATAAACTGAGTCTGCGTCGAAGATTATGAATTGTTAACAAAAAGCTCTTGTTCATCATCACAAAAGCAAGTCTTGGAGTTTAATAAGCCTCCAGAAATATCTGATGTTACGCTTTTAACATTTTTCAACATTTCTCAAGGCTTTGGATGAAAGTTGTTTCACTTCTTTCGTATGCAAAGTAAATTGATATTCATTTATATATAATAGATTTCACTGAGTCAAAGACGTAAAACTCATAACTAGCTTTAATTACGATGAACATTAACGACATCGATCTTGTTAACATTTGGGACATAAGGCTTAATTTGTTTCGAGTGAAATAATCGTCAATGGTAGCTTGTAGGGTAGAAGCCACTTTTACCTTTCACATCCTTCGGGCCTGTTACCGCTAATTTTAGTGTTCGACGAGATGGAGCGGGCGGACGGTGTGGATATAGGTTTTTCAAGTGTGATTAAAATCGATTGGTTCGTTGTGTGTACTTCACCGGCGGGCGGTTGCTATAAATAACGTGATCTCACCAAGTTAAAAAATACTTCACACATGCACCTCAATTACTGTCCTACATTTTCGCCGTCAATCGTGACGTCATCTACTTGTAGTACAAGTAGGTATTAACGAATGAGCCGAGGTGATGCAAGTAATTAAATATGCTACTTGAACTTTGTTTCTCATGCAATCCTGAACAAGTTCATCGAAACAAAGGTTTGAAGGCTTTCTTAAAGCATCCAAATTTTTTCTGGCGGTTAGTTTGAATGTTTACCTATGTGCATAACGAAATCGGACACTTTGCCTCCAGCGGAATTGAACGCTCCAGGCTATTAAACGTGGGCTGCAGTGAAAAAAAAAGGTCTCCGCTTTTATCACCGGGAGTAGCAAAAAGTATAGAGGAGCTTTTTTATGTTCACTTTAGCTCTATGATTGGTTAATAATAAAACTGAATTTTACTGAACTGCGACAGTATTCAATCCTTAACCCTCCGGCAGGTACGCGCTTCTGGATGATTGTCGAATCATTACAAATATCTGTGGTTGTCAAATGACTTGAAACGATCTATCATTTACGTTTATCTCGACTGAAGTTGATGGTTTTTTGAAATTTCCCAGTTATTCGATAAAAAGTAGTCGCAATTCTTTTATCAAATGGATTTACTTGATCGGTGAAACTTTTTTCGCGTTTTTCGTGTACACAAACTAACACTTCTTTTTACTCTTTGTGTTTATCATTCCGTGTAACATTCATTCAGAGACCTTTCGCGCCATTGGTTTTCACCCGTAAAGGTAAATCTTCATTTAAAAGGATTTTCGCCCGAAGTAGATTCAGCAGAAAGGATTTTCTTGCTTTGAGTAAATTCAAGTCGATTGTAGCCTCCTGCTTTGTCAAATAAATTCTGCTGCTCAAGTCCTGACGTTTGAATTTTAAATTTTGTGTGCATGTCCAATTCAGTTCTGCCAGAAGCGACGCAGTTTCCCTGTTCGGTTCTTAACCCCGCACTTCATATTTACACGCAAAAAAAATTGGTTGAATGATCACAAAGAGCAGTTGAACGCCAAAAAATTCCGTGAATTGTCGAAAAAGTCACGATGAAAGGAGACTTTAATCACGGTGCTAATCGACCACGTCGACACTGTATTTGGGATTAATTTTATGTTTTTCACGCCACGTTTGGTGTCGGAAAATCGAAGAAAATTAAAATCAAACCCGAAACTCCATAACCTGCAGGTTGGAATTAGCCAAACCATGATTGAACCCGCAAAAGTCTGATTCCAAATAGCTCAAATCCCTGATTCTAATGTTTTAGTTTTGTGGGTAGTATAAGCTGCAGCAGCCCGCAGAGATTGAGGAATTGGATTCATGTCTGTCTGTGCCCTATTCCTATTTCCACGCTTCAATCATCTGTCAATTTACCGATTTCAGCGCAAATCCTTGGAAAAAAAAAAACAGGAATTGAGCTATACAGAGGTTTCAGTAAAGTGAACCGCAGAAGTAATCCCGTGTTATAGATGCGCGTTTATGGATATGGGAAGTCGTGTGTATATTCTATAAGCGTTTATCTTCCCTGCTCTTATACAAAAATATATTTTTAGTGGAGGGTATATTTATGCGACTACGCACAAATCCTCGACCTGAAATCTAAAGTAGTTCCAATTTGATGAGCGGTATAGCGCGCTGCGCTTGTTGCCTTCCATCTTGCTTCGACCAACTCGAAGTTAGGGGTATTAGTGAATACCAAAAATAGCTCAAAAAAAAATTAAACAACCTCACTGCAGACGTAAAATATCTTGATATGACTGCTGAAGAAAGATTTCAGTATAACTTCTAGCAGTGCAATCATCCATGTTTTTTCTTGGGAATGCGCGTTCGATTTATATGTATAAGTATTTTCTTATAAATTTCACGAATTTCACGACCAATCGGATCGAAGATTCGGCTTTTAATTAGAAAATATGACCTCATGAGTTATCCAAGTTTTTCGCGAGGCCTCCGGCAATGATATGCGCTTTTATTAAATTTCAATTCACAGCGTAACAGTATCCGCACATAAATTGCGGTTTATCCCATCCCGGTCGATGGGGACGAACCCTCTACAAGCTTTCGTTTCCTTTCGATTATCTAATTCGACGCTTTTTCCCCATTCTACTTCGTCAGTCAAGCCGAAGACCTCGCCACGCGTCACAGCATCAGAAAGCTCCTTCGAACGCTTACGAAGAATATCGGTCTGTGATATAAAATAAAATAAGGGGAACCGGAAACTACCTACGTGTGTAAGCGCCTGTGTGGGTCTGCGAGGGTGAGCAAAAGAAAGCTTGGCTGGCCATTTACATTTTACAATCGTAAACTTTGCCTTTCTCAACTCGAGAAGTATCGAGGTGGAAAATTCGCGTGTCGTTACTGCCTGAATTTAGTATTTCAATCAAAGCAACAGTTGAATGATCACCAACCTAAAGTGAAATATCATCATTGACAGGCAATTTCACATATTTCGCATAATATTGGAAAATTTCATGCAGGAATAGGCCATATAATTTACGGATTGATTTATTTCAACAGCTTTTTCACACACACGATATTTCAAACTTCAGCAAATTGAGTGCCTCTCCAGTTAGACTACTCCACAAATTGGACACAAAAATTCGCTCTTCAATTCTTGGATCTGGTATCAACCCCGAATTTGACGACATTCTGCGGTCAGTATAGTGAACCGAACTGCATGAAGTGCTCAGAACAAAAATACTTGAAGCATCCAATCACACTCACATGTCAATTCGTTAAAAGAGTACCTGAAGTAGTTTAAAGCATAATATATAGCTGCATTAAGGAATCAAACGAAATCAAACGAGTTAAAGAAGTCGGTTCACTACACTCAGCTTCAGTGATTCGATAGATTGATAGAAAAAAAAACTTCAATCTAAAGACATCAGAAAATGTCTTTTACGATAGTTCGAACATTTTTCAAGTGAGAAAATCCTAAGTTAATTAAACGACGAGTAATAATGAATAACGATGACAAGATTGCATCGTCAAAATCATCGCAAGAATCATCGGCGGTTAATAGCACTGAAAAATTCTTTGGAAAATTTTGCCACTTTTTTCGTGCAAGTGATTGAACTTCCGTGCCAGAAGAATACCTAAAAAAGTGGTCTCCATCATCCTCTGGCTTCCACTCTGAACGCCTCATATATAAAAATAAGCTACGATAAAATGCGAAATCGTGGGGTTGGCTTATTCTTTGTTCGATTAAACCCTGCGTCAACTTGTCATAAAATTGATTCCTGCCGCAAAATGGTTGCCAAAGTCTTTCTTATCCTTTCACCCCCACGGTTTTTCACGATTGAGAAATACTCTACTGTCATCCATGTGTATACGAATATCTGAATGACATGCCTGAATCCGTTTACCCGTACGAAAAACAAATATTCTCAGTAATTTTATACCTATACTGAGTGAGCATAGAAAAAAAACTCACCCTTGCTGGTCAGGCTGAAGCTACGAAGTCTGTAGCTGTCCTCATCCTCGCCCTCTTCGCGCTGAGGCTGTTGCGACGAGGTATCCGGTACATCCAAAAAAGCTGCGCTTTTCCTGTGATGCGCATGGTGCATACTCTGACCACGACGGCTACCGCGCCTCCTGAGTCCTGGACTAACTTCATTTTCAGATAAACGAGGTTCGCTGTTGCAGTGAGCTGATTTTACGCTGGCTTCCTGATGGTGATGTTGTGCAGCGGCTGGAAACCCGAAGTTACAATCACATTTACCATTTAGTGGGATCCAATTCTATGCTGCAGATATTTTTCCACACAGTGCAGCAGAAACTCGGAATTTGCGTATCCGGGAATTTATTAGCAAACCCGATTGGGATTCACTGACTATACTGAATCTATCTTTTCATACTAGTGTAGAAGCATGGGATAAAGAAAGACGAAAATACACTCACGATCAACGTAGTCTGTGCATCTCAATCGAAATCGGTATATTATACAGTTTGCTTGAGTTGCAGATTGAGTATGCATGGCTGAATTTCATTGTAAATACGTTGAAACGGATATTTCCACATTCTTCAATGAGTGTGCGAAGTGTGTAAGCGCTTACACGTGCGATACAACATCCAGAACGTTATTGAATCCGAATAAGTAATGGATAATGGAGCAATTTTAACCAGCGGGCGAATAGTATAACCGAACATACTTTCTGCACAGTATAACAGACAAATCCAATTCAAAGATTTTCTCAAATTTTTTTTAATTCTATAATAATTGCAAAATTCTATAGTGGCGGATATTTGGAAGTGGATAAGTCCGATGATCACGCACTGCAGTTTCGTGTACAAAAATCAACGTGATTTTCATTTTCAAAAGTAAAGATATCAAACTTTTTGCGTAAGGTCGAACTTTCTGGAAAATCCATATGGCATCATTATGATAAAAGCTCAGAAAGCGAGCTTTAAATAAGAGTTTTGAAAATACATATTTGTCATTTTTTGTTAACCTTTCGTGATATTGCTGACAGATATAGGTATACACAATGCTCTAACGCGGTGGGGCAGATGTAACTGGTGGACCAAATTCTGATTATACTGATGTCTGAGGGGTGTACGGAGACTTATTTTGATGAAGTTAGAATGAACAACTTCTTTTCTTCAATGTAAAATTTCAGCGTCCCAAGATTTCAGAGAATTCAAATTTCCTAAGCATCCAAGTTTTCAAGTCTGGAAGTTTTCAAAAAATCGAAATCATCGAGAAACCAAAGTTCCGCTACTTCAAATTTCTAAATTACGAAAATCTAATAATTGAGATTTCTACACATGAAATTGACAATTCTTGAAAAAATTACTTTTTTGAAAACTATAGTGCTTCGGAGCTCGAAATTATTTCTTATTGATTTTTTTGGATTCTCCCATAATTATCCATGGAGCTGACTTGCAGGTATATCAAATGCCTTAATAAAATATAATTTTTCTTTAATCTCAATGAAACTAGCCTGGATATGAATTTTTCAAATTGACAATATTTTCTCACAAACAAAGTTAAATTGACATACAACTAATCATCGTGATTGAATATAAATGAAAATTTGATGAAAAAATTACACTGCCAAATAAGTTATTCTCATCTTCAATGTTGTTCATATTTATATTCTTCGTATTCGCCTTTGACCAGGACTCTCAGCGTGAAAAATTCTACAGAATGCGTATCTATAATTCCATACCTTTCCTCGGCTCACAATCATTTATGCGCGAATGCTTTCTTATTTATCCGCGGACTTACATACCCTGGAGTAAAATCACGCCGTTCGGTTCAGTCTTATAGCTTATTGTTAGCCGGAAGGAAAGCCGAAATTTGTCCGCGAAATTATTCAGTGATTCAACGGGCAGTATTAAACCACCACCTAGAGAGAACCGGACAAGCCTCGAGAGAACAGTCAATAATGTCGACTTTTACGGTGCACGAAGAGAAATTATCGGAATTTTTTCGAGCTTGCAGATTCGTTTGGAAGATTTATTCTGGCTCGATTGTATATCAATTTCACATATGCTCGGATATTACCGATTCCCAGGAGGGCCAAGACATTGATTCTCTATAGTGCGAAGTGCTATCATTGAAAGTAGAAATTGTCGCTGATTGATTGGATAGAACAAAAGTAAGCTAAAACTTTGGCATTCGTAAATTTTTCGGCCTTTGTGTCAGGCTGACTTTTCAATAACGGATCAACAATTCTAAAAATTAACCATCTGGGAAAAACATAAAGAGAATCATTAACGAATTCGCAGCACTTGTCACGGTAAGCTTTGGCCTGAATTATTTCGCATGCTTTCTACAGAGGGCTTATTCTGCTTAGCAAAATGTATGCGCTTTCAAATTTGCACGTTAACAGCGTAGGATAGAAGAGAAGTATTGGCACTCTCGTGATTGAACTGTATTATATTGTAACTAGACTTCGATCGTTCGATAGACAGCTGAAAGGCAGCTAGGCACTTTTTTGACGATTTGAATATCGCCTTGAAACATAATCGATAAAACGCTTGCAAACAACTTGAGTATTCTTCATTAAAGCAAGTCGTTAGTCGAAGGAACTTTGAAACTTTCAGTTTCGAAACTCAGGGCTTTTATACAAGTTCCGAATCGTCGAAGAACAAAATATTCATTAACGTTATAATCCTTTCGTATACAAAATGCTGGATTTATAATAAAGTAAAGCACAGGACGTCTGAATAAGAGATGAGAAATGGTAAGTGGAATCATACTGGAGACACCTTACGTAGCGGAAAATACTCCTGAATTGGCTTATAACCGTTCAACCCAACCTAACCCAGGAAGCAAACAGTGAACAAGAATGAACTAACAATGAAAG
Source organism: Macrophya alboannulata (assembly GCA_949628255.1). Taxonomy (NCBI): domain Eukaryota; kingdom Metazoa; phylum Arthropoda; class Insecta; order Hymenoptera; family Tenthredinidae; genus Macrophya; species Macrophya alboannulata. The sequence continues at coordinate 17,595,508 of OX451209.1, forward strand.
ACTTTCATCAGCCCAGCCCGGATTTGATTGAAAAATTTTGTTCGCCGGCTGAACGTCTAATAATGGTTTTATTATTAATACAAATGCTTTAGAATTGGAATTGATCAATCGAAAAAATACCTATACCCCATTCTTTGTTCTAACTTTAATTCTTAAATTGCTATTTTCAAGTTCAATAACCGAGCTTTATGAGTACGTAACTTTCAGCTTTGGATCACCTTGATCGGTTCAGCCCGTTACAGGGATATAGCAAGGCAACTTATGAAGTTAGCAACTACAAAAATGCGTATTTTTTGGAAACCTAAATTTTCAAGAACCTGACTGGGTTCAGTAATGGTCTTTAATGACTTAAGATTATCTTGAAAAAAATGTTTCAATTTAATTCGGAGTAGGAGACGTGGAATCTTCCCTTATAAATAAAATATGAGACTGCATTTATCAAAGTCAAATCTTCACGATAGAAATATATTAGCAACGATCCTGCAATTGCGAAGTACTAGAAGACTACACAATTATTTTCATCGACAAGACGCGATCATTAATATTCAATCATTTGAGCGTAAAACTATGCGTGCATAAAAATTTGCAAATGTAACTTTGTTACCTTTTTCTGCCTATTTTCCATGTTACCGAAGCCTTTATTATTGACAAAAAAAGTAATCGGACATATAGTAGCCTATATGTTAACTGACTCATTACTAAAGCCACTGATGCTCGAGGCACTGTGTACGAAATAATTTTCAGCTGCAACCAACCAGAAATCGAACGTCACGCATCATATAGAATGGCTCTACAATTGTCATGCCGCATATTATATCCGGATATTTGATTTACCTTTATTTCAAAGCAAAACTGAAATTCTAGCATTGATATTAAACACCGGCAGTGTATTCGTATTTTGCTATCAAAAGCTTGTTGTAAACGGATATTCCGCATACATATATTTAAAATAATGATGATGAAGGGACCCTAGTTTTTGCATATAGAATGCTAATCCACATCAATTGATCGCGACTATTCGGACGTAATTCCGAGATTTGCGATAAAAAATTTTTGAGAATACTTGAGACTTCAGAGAATAGGCTATTCACGAGGAGAAAAGAATATAGGAAAAAAACGGTGTATCAGAATTTGTAAAATTTTCCATGATATTGAAATTTTTATTCTGTGAGGTGACTTTCGTAAGATTCATAACTTTGGGGCTACGCATTGATTGCCCTACAGCGTTCACGTGGTCAGCATCTTTTTGCATGAGTGAAGTTTTCATTATAAAAATTCCACCCGCACTAGCTATAGTACACTTATGTGCTGGCACATACCTTTACTGAAAATCTTTGTCTCACATGATTCATATAACCTCATGTATTATTAATATCTGCATGACTCTTGATTAACTACAGATAAGTACGTCTGCAAGCACTGAAGTTACTACTATGCAAACTCCTATGTACTCCCAATTTGGAAATACGATACCTGCGAAATAACCAGACATCGTGAACCTGTTGATAGTCAAAAATCACTTTATAGTTACAAATTCGAATTATTTTTTGTATCAACCAAAATTCGTTAGAACTGAGAAAAAATTAGCAGGAAAATATGGCGAAGTAACTGTTTTATCCTGCGTATCTGGATGTAGCTATGAAAATGGGGGCTGGCTTCGAAAATCGACTTAATCAATTATTTTGTCAAAAACTGTGACCTATCTCTGTACTTTTTGAAAGTGTCATTGCGAACAGAATACAACGAATGAAGTTAAACACGTCTATTTGTTGAAAGTTTTGGGACGTATCGATAAGTATTTTGATAAGATATTTCAGTGAATGTTCGTTTCAATTCGGCGGGACATCTATTATGTACGGAATATTTTTCCCGATAAAAGCACTGTACAATCATGTAGGTGGGTACTTAAACCCAATTTCATTGAAAGCAAAATATTTTTATCTGTTCTATAAAAGTGCTCCGGGACAAAATGGACAAAAGTCCAAGCACATCGATTAGAATGAAAATATCCCAGAAAATTAGGCAAAATAAGCGAGAGAAATGGTATACTTTATAGTTCAGAAAAGCAGGTAAGCTGGTGGTAAAGAAAAACCACAGCGATTAGGATTATGTATGTCTTTTATATGGGCGACAGTACACATTGAAATTCAAAGTAAGACCATTGCATATTGAATCGACCGCAATCTTTACAATCATCGAAGGGGACGAAGATGAACCAGTTTGCTTTTTTCCTCGACTTATCTCTCATATAGAAATCTGACACATAATATATGATGCGCTTGGTTTAGCCATCCCAAAGGTATGCAACAGGCTACTGACTCCGTTGGAACGATGGCAAGAGGTTAACGACTTTCCATAATTATGTGCTTACACCGGATCTCAAGACTTTAAGGATGTTCAAGAACTGGTACCAAGTGATTTTAAATAATTTACAAATTTTACAGGACTTTGAGCGTCTTTGTAAGGATTTTGTGAATCTCGCAAGGGATTTGAAGGGATTTCGCAGATTTCTTTAGATTTCGAAGGATTTTAGAAATTAGTCGAATTATCAAAAAAGATCGCAGATGTTTCGCAGGATTTTATGAACTATCAAAATAAATTCACGAAACTGCATGTGATTTGAGAGATTTGCTAGGAGCCTCAAAGATTCCTAATTGGTTTCATAGTTTTCGTTTTCACTGTCGTTATTTATTGACCTCTCAAGAATTTGACAGCTTTCCTGAGAGGGTAATATATATCATAGAACTGCCTGCAATTTCACATTCGTATGAGCGTGCACCAACTTTCAAGAGCAGCCAGCCTCTGAAAAGCTGTTATTAAATATTATGAACTCCTGTAACCAAATTACCAGCCCAAGTGAGGGTTCTTATGCTAGAATGTAAAGCCGCTACTTGCGTCACGTAATCAAAGTTTTCACGAAAATTAGTAAAACTTGTGTAAACCAATCTGTTTAGAATTCTGCATATGGAAAGTTCCGCGTATACCGTAGATTAAACCAGATTTCAGGTATTTCGTATCATTTCTATTTGCATATACATTCAACTATTCGCGCCAGCTAATCCTCTATTATTATCTCGAGAGCGGTAACACTGCCATGGTTTTTTGCCTATTGTATCCAGGATGTCAATGATGGATAAAAACCATCCGGTTTTGATCAAGTTTTCGGTCAAGTCTGAGCGATTTATCAATCGCATGACAGCAAGGCCGTTGCGTAATTGGCCAGCTCCTATCTCATTTTTAGGGCTGTCAGTGAACCGGGTGACAAAAAATAAAAAATAAAAGGTGCAAACATTTGCTGAAAATATTTCAAAAATTACTTTATTACAGTGCCTAAAAAAAGTGATGATAAGGCAACTCATTTTTACAAATTTTTTAGAGTACCTACAATAAGCCTTGTTCTGTCTCTCGTGAAATTTTTGTGCAAAGTTTTGCTGCCTAATGAATGTCGGTGAGACTGGCGAGAAAAGCTACCAAAAGTGAGAATAATCGCGAAATTTGGCTCAACGACCTGGCTTTGTAGATTCTACGTTGTTTAAATTTATTTTCTCACTCAAAGATGTATACAGCTGATCATGAATTGGTTCTTCGTAATATCGAGTTTCTGGTCGCCACCTATAATTGACAAGCGTTGTATTTTATTGATCTAAATGCCTAATGGGTTTGGTGGCGACACAAGATGACTAGAGCCATTGACTAGGTAATACATTAGGAAATAATTTGTATCATTCACGATAAATAATTCGTAACACCAGAAAGATTGGACAAATATATTTCTCGAAGCCCCCAGGACGAGATCAAGGAATTATTCAGTACATAGGCAGTCCCTTGACAAGGTGAAAAAAGATTTTTAAGGTCGAGAGAGTCACTAGAAACTTCTTGAAGTTACTGGAGATATTTTTCTATCGAATGGGTAGTCGCGAACTGCAGTCATATGGAATCATAGAAATGGAAGAAAACTAGTCAACCCACTCAGAGCCACTTCAAGTCATTTAGAGTTGTTGAAAGTCATTCGGAGTCAGAATTAGTGACTTACGCGTACCCCAACAGAGATGAAGTAGATTTCAAAATTGATTTTCTTTACACGCGAGACCGAGACTCTTCCGATTCAAACTACTTTTGACCAACACATGTCTAATACTGTGGATTCGAAATAGCCGTGGATACAGAAGAGTAAATACAGACGCGAATAGAATCAGAAATCGAACACTTCGGTCAACAATTTGTACGAGTGTCTTTCCAGCACAAGTTTACTTTGAACATACAGATGAGGTGTTTCCCCCTAGCTGGAAATGCGTGTCCAATTTCCGCGCTCGGCAAACCTCAAAGTTACGATCTGTAAAGCCTAAGTCCAAGATCAACATCCCAAAAGTTCATTACCCGGACTGTGGGTGGAGATAGTATTGTTTTTCATTAATGTGAGCCTTGTTCATCTCGTGAAAACGACAAAGTCCTATTACTATTTTAACCCTGAATCCATCAGGCCAGTGCAGTGCATCGACCCATAAAACGACCTGTGGCTTCCAGGTGAAACGCCGCCATCCAGTTGGCGAGGGTGCAGCTACTGCGGCGGGAACAGGATGTAAGCTGCAGATGTCATATATATCTCGTAGACTTTAATTTATTGCTTCCTAGACATTCCATGAATTTATATTGACTCAGGTCCAGCGACCTTAACCCGGAAGTCATCGAGGAAACTGTGTTTAAAATTAGCTATAAGACGAAACGAGGAGAAAGAATGATTAGATTCTAAACGACAAATCCAAAATTCTCTCAATAACGAATGGCCGATGTTTTTAAAATGAATTAAGCATAAAGCAATACCTCTGTAGGTTTTGTGGATTCAAATCATCAAGTTCTGTTGCAACAAAATTAGTTTTGCACTCTTCATATTCTTAAAAACATAAAAGTTAATACCAATCAGAATTACATCGACGAGACGAATCAATACCATCGCGGAAACAATCTCATGACAGAGATTGCTGCACTTGGGTCAAAGAAGCCATACTGTTCTATTTCATTGTGTCCTAATTTGATCTCAATTGATTACAAGGCCAACCACGTCCTTGTCTTTCGGTAGGTATGTATGTGTAGATACCAAATTACGTGAAAGAGGCTTCAGATGCTGCAGGAATTAATATAGAGCTTTTCGAGTCCTCTAAGCCAAGCGAGGACCTTTAGCAACGTAAAAAAAAATTCTGTAAAAGCAAGGATCAAATTAGTGGAAAATTAGTTTTCGTTTGCGACGCTTCACCTTCCATTAGACTAATGCCCCAACTGTTGACGTACCTAAAGTAAAATATCATTTCCAAGATTTTCGTGCTGGATACTCGATAAACTCGACGCGTATTAACATTCTTTCATAAACCACAGCGCAAACCGGTGAGGGAGAAATTCAAATTAAGATCGAACTGCGATCTGAAATTATATGTGTTCGTGAGTAACCTAAATGGTAAGCGTATGACGCGTATACCTAATGAGTAATTTGTGAATGAAAAATCGTAATCTACTGTATATGAAAAAGGCCTTCAAAAAATACCGCACGTTATCAAACTTCAATTCTCTAATACCTACGCGTCACGCGATATACCCAAAGTATATACCAGGCAAAATTTCCACTTAAACGATGAATATCTTCCGAATTTTCAAATGCCAAGAAAAGCACTAATTTTTAGCTACGTAATGGGCTCGTTTCTTGGGCCTCACTTAACGCGTTCATTTACTGAACACTTAAATTTCACCAGGCTGGCCGGCCAAGCACGCAATTGCATAACGATAGGTCAGATCCTATTTAAACGTCGAAGGTATTCGAATCGTGACATGATTTCGCACATTTCTTAGAACTTCCGGATTACACTGATGGAAAGCCCATGTATACAACGGCTAGAATTCTGTTCATTTTTTTTCCAATTCCTACACGTGTGCGAGAAATGTCAAAATCTCGATTCGGATTATTATATTGAAAAAGAGCGAACCGGATATCGAATATTGCAAACGAATCCATAAGCAACCCAGAACACGAGCTTTCACTTTACTTTTCGTTTTAATATCTGGATGTTTTTCTTCGAGAAAAACGAAACGCTCATTTTTTAAACCATACCACATGAACGAACAATCGTGCTGTAAGTATATTACCAATAGCACTCAACGTATGGTATACTTACACTCTCATCAGCTAGAGTTAGAGCTGTAAAAGCACCAGCTAAATGTCGTGGTCACAACTTCGAATGTAACAAAGATACTACACTGTACTCAACTCATTGCCAACTTCTACTAATGCAGCCGTAGTATTTCACTACTTGAAGTGTTTGCACAACTATAATTGATGTTACTGTAACGTCATATTTTTGACCGTGAATGGTTGTGCTAATAAATGCATGTCTGCAGCTATATTACACGTGGTGTATACCCCACGTAGGTCCTACATATACCGCACGCAATATGCGCTGTCAAATTACCAAAACGCGTAAATACGCGTACAGCATGCATGAACATAGCGTGACTGGCGGTAATTCAGTTTATTCAACAGTCAGGAAATTCATCTAGCTTTACTCTAGTGTTATATGGAATCAACCTTAAGGGCTTAATGAAAGTACTAATTGTGAGTCTAGGATTTTTCGTTTTCGAAAGAGCAGTCGTACGTGATTTAAATCGCAGTCATTACATTTACATTGTCATTATCATCGTTACTTACATTTTTGAAGCTAGGTACTCTGTTATAATATTTGGACAAATTTTAAGTGATTTTAATATCATACGAGAATAATTGAACGATATTTGAACATTCGACGTATTGCCGATAAACTACTCGACATTCTCGAAATTAGTGCCTTTTCAACTGCCACTAGAACTAATATATCGAGGATATGTGTAGTGCTGTACGTTTGTGCTGTAAAAGGATGAGTGGATGTATCCAAGTACGGTGAAATGGTTTTGTACCTATACAACACTGCATTGTCATAAAACAAATTCCATCAAGTAACGAGAATTTTTTTTTCTGCCTAGCAGAATCTATATGCCCCATCGTATAATCAACTCCACCGAATATTAATCTCTCACTTTACAAAATTCGTGAATTATTTTTTGAAAAAATATGTTCATTTTCAAAGGGAACCCAAGATGATTAGGACACACGTTTTGTGAATTTCTTTGTCCCTCTGCTTTCGAAATATCAGTGTCACTGGTTTTTTCAAGTTGCAACTCTATTAAGACTAGAACTAAAAATCTAGCCAAAGTCATTCGGGTACCCTGCAATATATAATTTCAATTATTCAATCACGAGTTAGTATACGCCAAAACGAAAGAGTAAATCCGTAGCACTGATGACGTTTCCTTTGCGAGAAAAACGCAAAGTTTAAATTTTATTCTCGTACCCTACGAAATACGACTTATATGACCGATGAATTGAGTCCAGTATAGACGCCAGTAGATTGACTTTGATCTACCACATGTTTCTACAACTTTCCTCCTGCGCTAAAATATTGTGAGTTATTTGGTTCTGCAGGCTTACAGGTTTATCGAAATTTTATGAACAGTGCAATCATTAATAAATAATGTTCCTAACGTATAAGAATGATCAATCGCTCTCTGACATTTGAGAAGCATTGAATAATCGATCGAAAAATTCATTCCCCAGGTTCACCAACCGTCTCTATTTTGCAATCGAACCGTTCGCGAAAATTTATATCCTGTAATTTATTGAACGATTATAATAGATGGGAAACAGCTGTTATTCACTTGTAAATGAGTAGTTGATCAGTCAAAAATGAAAAAAATAAAATAAAATGAATAAAAATAAAAATAAAAATCAAGGTAAGACGGAACTTATAAATTTTATAGAGTCAAAACTGGGTGGTGAAAAAACAATCATATAGTACGGTACATAATCCGCAAAAAAAACCAAACGATATTGGAGACGAATATCTCAAAGATGGGTAGGTATATATTACGAAGGAGAAAAAAAATGGTAAGAAGAAAAAATAAAAGAATAAAAATAAAAACCGAGAGAAAATTGAGAAAACTTAATCTTGCTTGGTATCTTTTAAACTTATTTATCACAGGGATAAGCCCATCCTTCGATAAAGTCACGTTTACGAGGGGTTAAGCGAAGACTGCTGACAGCAACCCAGTCGCGGATTTGTGTTGAAGAAATGACAGAATTTATCGTATATTGGATCGACGATGTTTTTTTATAATGAGAATTTGAACAGTCAAAACAATTGCTTCGATACCAAATATTCCCTCTTCTAAAGTGAATCTTTGCGATCATTCTGAACCAACATACATATATTTTTGTCAATGAAACCCTACTTCATGCGATTACCACGTGCAGATCATAGATCATACCTTGTGCTGCAGCTCTTCGTCTGATACTTTTATTGGCTCCAGAAACTCGTGCGCTTTGAGATCTTGTTGCAGGTCTGCGTCTTCTTGTCGGTGTACTATTCTCTGGTGTTCCACTACCTCCTCCACCCCCGTTTCCATTAGCGCTGCCACCACTATTGGTACCACCACCATTACCACCATAGCCATCCTTAACCCCTGAAGGAGGTATCGCACCCAGCATCTGTTCCATGCTGGAGAAACCGGGTGCACAGATCGAGGCTGACCGGCCCTTTCTTTGGAGGACGTCATCAGCCATGGCCAATTCGACGTTCTCCGCCTTAGAGCGGTGGTGCTTTACTGACGCGTTTCGCCTCACTTTGATCAAGGTTTTAAACAGTTTATTGAACCGCCGTTGTACTTTTAACCCGTGATTTATCTCGTCGAATCACGATTTTTTTTTTTTTTTTTTTATTAAATAAACGTGTCCCTGTATCGTGACACTGTTTCCTTACTCCGATTATATTTTCAGCTGCTGTTTGATACTGTTATACTGAAAAGTTAAACACATTTATTACTGTACTTCTTCTCATGCAATGACTTGTACTGATAATGAGGAATCTTCTTATTTGCACATTGTTGAACAGAGAGATTATGCTATCGAAATTTTAAACGAATTTAGAGTCATGTGTGCGATCGAAAGGGAAAAGAGGCTTCAACGATTTGGATATAAGCGCGAGATATATCATTTATTTAGATACTCGATATCCGTGACGTCATATTCTTCATAATTTTCGTGTTAAGGTTCGTTTGCTTTTCTGAATCAGAGGTTTATTTTCAAACCTAGACAGATTTGTTACGTACAGCAGGATGAAAAAAGAAGAAGAGAAAAAATAATTCTTGCCAACTTATTTACCGCCCCCCGTTGACACAAGGCTTAATTATTTTCGTTCGTATTCATTGAAAATAATCGAATACGTAAATAAGTTTTGAGTTTGATCAAATAACTTTATATGAACCATTTAAATCATTTCAATATTTAGTATCATACCCTCAACGTAGATGACGCTTATTGTTAGTTTTGACAACTCTCTATTCAAGTTTAGAATTAATTCTAGAGTCTCCCTAGCGTTACGTATGTTTGCTTTTACAGTAATAAAGTTTCCCGACTGTCTGCAATAACGTGTACATACACCCACGCTACAGTAACAGAGTCTACACCCTGCATATATATATACGTGCGAAAACTCTGTGACCATATAGCTACCGCAAGGTTCCTATGGGAGATAGTCGTAAAACAAGAAGGAAACTTCCCTTAAGGTCAAGTTTTAGGGATCATTTTGGGGGAGAAAAAAAAAGAAAGAATTTTCACGGTATTATAAGAAGGGATGGTGCGAAAATCTTTACTTAAAAATAACTCTCTACTATCGCGGAGCTCTAATTCTATCTCGATCATCTTCATCTATAGGCTCTTGTACTTCAATTGATGCGTCGAATAAATTTTTCGAAAATTTTCTATCAACATACTGCACCCAGGGAACTCACGCTGACCGATTGAATTTTGAAAAAGATTATTGGTAAAAGCATAATTAAACGTACGTTATTGAGTTATTGAGTAGTTAATTATACTGAGGGAATTATTAGGATTTCATCAAGCATATAAATGGAAATAAAAAAAATCGTGTATACTGGTATGAGTTTTTCGAATATCTGTCTCACATGTCACGATAAACTTGTGTAAATTTTTAATTTTTTTTTCTACTTTTTTTCTTTTTTTTTTTTTTTTTGTTTAGTCAATAAGTAAAACGGCGAACACCATTCCACGAGGAAGACCGCGTTACGTTTCGCGACATACTGAAATTGAACGACGCGGCGCAAGACCGAGATACACCGGCGTCGTGACGCCAGGCGTCGTGTTCCCTCGGCGCACTTCGTTCAACCCCTGGCAATCAGCCAGCCAAACACACATTGCCACGCTATATCCGGGATAGTCAACACACAGTTGATATCTGAGGCTGAACCGCGGTTTAGGAAGTGCATCCAGACGTTTGGTTTAAAGAAATGTGGAGGAATGAGACCGTGTCGAAACGCACGCTGCGAGCTTCGACTTAATCAAAAATATTTTCATATATTTTGTCTGTATGTATATATATTTTGATAAAATAAATTAATAACGCTCATGAACTCTGAAGCGCGCGATATCATGAAAATACAAGAATCCGAAGAAAATTCACAACTTTCATATATATCTGAAATGAAATTCCTCCCGCGATCCAAAACAATTTGCGCTCGCGGTTAGCCACTAATTATCGAACCCCGTAATTGCACGGTGATTGGATCGAACCGTCTAATAAAGTAGTGATATTTACTCAGCGATATAGTCGTTGACAGAGGAAACCCAATCGGTTCTACGGCAATTATATTTTTACCTGAGATATACCTCGGGAGATGAAAGAAATTTAAAACAAGCATAGACAGTATATTCGTGGTAAAATTTCATAGGCTAAGAGCCACTCTGCGTTTTGTCTTGACAGCCATTCCACAAGCAGAATAAATTTTTATACGAGTCAACAATGATTGCACTCTTTGGCGATTCCGTATAAATAGCCCAAAATTTTCTTTTGGATGAGAACAAAAATTGATCGGAGTCGAAAGATTTGTGGAAACTAAGGCAGAGCGTAGGAATTATTGATAAATATAGGCAAGATAACTATACAGTTTTTTCGCACGTCACTGATATTATTATATCCTTTAGAAAGCAGATTTCTGTTTTTATGAAAAAATAATTGTTAGTATTTTCGATTTTGCTTTGCGAAATTATTGATCTATTTTAATACGCCTCTTGAGAAAAAGCTTCCGACTTCATCGAGTAAGCCCATTGTTCAAATTTCACGACGGATCTTGTGGCTTTCGGTTATAGGCCTCTGACGGAGTCACTGAATCCATTAAATTTCGCTAAACTTTTTGATAGAATTCATAAGTAGATGTCTACTTAATTATTTCATTCAATCAAAGTTTCTGCCAAGATATTAAGGTACCTATTACTCTTTAAGGTAATTAAATGAAAACTCATTTAACCTTGGCTGCAGCTGTGTAGCTCAAGTAATAAAGACTATCAACCCGGAGACTTTATTAGCTACCACGTCCCTATTCATCATTCGTCAATAATTTATTCATTACATTCAATCCAGATTTAAGATAACATGATTGCAGCGTCGTGTAGGGTTGCTGAATTTTTTCACAATTCAAACTACACAGATCTTATAAAAAATGGACATAGCTCCTCCGAGTTAGTCTTGTTAGTATAATTAGGACATAAGAGAATACAATTCCTTCATCTAAACTTTGAGAATAGCTCAGGCCGTATGGGTATTTTTGACTTGTAGTGGTTGCAGTCTATTTCTGGCATCGAGATGAGGCATCGACTCTCGCGCCTTTTCTCTACTCTCATCTTCCCGGTCCCCACGAAAGCTCTCTTCTCCTTTTCCGTTTTTGTCTCTCTTACTCAGCCTATCTCCTGTCTTTTCCCATCCCCAAGAATTTTCCTCTTCTCTCAATGTTGAAGATGGGAAGTGTCTTACGAATGAACACGTTGCGAAGTTCTTCGTCAATCTTTTACGGATTTCATGTCAAGAAGGCGAGACACTAAACGACCCAGTAGTTGTCAGTGATGATTTGAGGGCATTTCAATCGTCAAATACCGCCCATATTGCTACTCAATTGAAATGACGAAACTGCGGAATTATCAACGGTCGTCAGATACTAAATGCCTTGGTACGTATGATCCAACAACCTCAGTTCAACATTCAGCTATAAACCATCATAATTTTCGCTCATTAATCAGGCAGAACATTCCGACTGTACTTAGGACCAATTTTATCGCAAATTAAGTACATACGTGTCTGATATAGCTAGGGGAGACCGACTGAGCCAGATGTCAAAGAGGCAAGTTGCCACAACACGAATTCCGTGTAAACTAGTAAATCTAAGATATATATTGCACCATATACCAAATATAGTTCGTTGATGGTATGAGAGTGATATGACAAAATTTTGGGGATATACGACGCGTCATGACGTATCAGTTACTCAAAGTTTACGCAAAACTAAATCTGCAGGTGAAAACAGATTATATATATTATTCTCAGTATAGAGTTAATAAGGTGTGCGATTTAGATGGAAATATCGTTTTTTACGGAGCCATATAGTTGTGATCACGAGAAAAAGCTACTCTATTTCGACAGAAAATTGACAGAAATTGGGGTTGGTTCGCTAGAAGGGTGGATCGATACAGGTGTCATAATTCCCAGAGCTACCGGTAAATTAGCTCGCAAATTATACTGTATTATAGTTATATAGTCCATCAGATAGTAAGACTATCTCACACCTTGTCAAAAAAATACAATACTCAAAGAAAAAGTCTAGGGGTAAGTAAAATGTACCAACTTTATATATGAATCATAATATTGAACTGTGTAGGTGGTGAGATCTTTCGATTTTTCGGTACTATTCATAAACGTACGGTGAGATCACATGCATTGACGATCAATAATATTTCGGAGAAAATCAAGTGGAAACAGGACAAAAAATGGTTGGTAAAATTTTGGACGGATTTGTTCTCTCCTGCATGCAGGCTGGGTACGATTTCATCACGGGATATACTATACCTCGCACCTTTAATCGGTATACCAAACAATCAGAAGATGTCCAGGATATTCGTAAATACGAAATAATAATCGTGTTTACACAAAAGGAATGAAAGAACCGACCAAGATCTTTTCGACTCTCGTATTTTTTTCCCCTTTATTTCGTCCGTCATTAGGGAGTAATTTAGAATCTTCTATATAGAGAGCTTTCCTATGTTTTCTCAGCAATACCTACAAGGACTCGTAATTTCCGCTCTTTCGTCATCATACTACATAGTAAAGGTCCCCTCGTGCGTTACAGTGAAAATAATAACGTGTCCGAATTTTCCCAAGCTCCTTATAGTTCCAAGAGACAAAAGGGTGGCAATGAAATGGCCAGATTTACTTAACGCGACTATCCATCGAAAATTTTTTCCCAGTTCTTGAAATTCATAGTACCTACACAATATAAAGTCTTCTGACCGATATGCAAATTTCTATATGATCCATGCTGAATCGTATGGCTCGATTTTCTAATCAACTGATTATTCTGTCCTCCTTTACGACGTATAGTGCGATAAGCAATATACCTGCACTCGGGCCTAATCAGCCATATAAGGTACTTCTCTGCTTACCTGTACTAGACTTAAGGGCACAATAATTGTGATCCGCATGGAATTCTCCAGTCTACGGAATTCAAATATGAAGGTCAAGTAGTTCTGGAACAATAAAGACAAAGCCACACAAAGGAGATGCTTAAGAAAATGCCTTTCGCTGTGCGTTTATACCTGGAAATAGGTATAATTTCTCTTGAAATTTAAGCCGCAACGCAACCCCCCCCAAACTTTGTCGGCCATTATTTACCGGCAATTAACCCGCTGAAGTTACTGACCGAATACATGGCTGGGCTATTCCTTGACCCATAATCACAAACACGCCCCTGGCAATACTTGACAACTTCTGCTGCAGACTATAACTCTATAAGCGGTCCATTTCGACTCACCTGAAATTCAGTTGCCCGAAATCCTCGTGAACCGTTAACGTTGGTTCCAACCGTTGTGTACATTTTGAATCTCCCGCCAGGGCTAACGGGTGCATTTGGCATAAGGAACAGGATAGACACCCACGCCCTGCGTTCAATATCAATGCACGCAACGCCTGAACGTATAGGTATATGCTTTTGATTGTGAGTGTAACTACCCAACAGCTAACATATTTTTCTACAAGTCCTCGCCATTGTCGATGATTGGAAAATTTTCACAAAATTCATTACAAGGATCAAAATGCGAAAAAATTTTCAATCCTAATCGATTCTTTGATCTTATGGATATGGTCTATTTTACGGGAGTTTTTTGTTTTTCTTGAATCTAAGATACGTGGAAATATATTGTTAGAAAATCGGTGATCCATCTTCGCACGGCTTACCTTAATTGATGCGGGAATCCTCTGATTGAAATTCCATTTATTTACATAGATTCTACGGATATATTGAGTGATCAATTGACATGGTACTTCATAGTTCAATTGCCCAAGGGAACAACATTACATGACCACAGCTATATGTAATTATTTTCTCGATTACAAGATCGAGAGATCAGAGTAATTAGTTGGGAGAACATGCAGTCGCGAAAGTAATTGAAGAAAAAACAATACTCCAATCATATTGTGACCATACCTATCATGGACTTAAAGTATTATTAAACTAAGAAATGTCCCTTGCTGTGCGTGGAAGATATGAGAACAATCAATGTCCATGTACACGTTGGACAATAAACCAACCTACCCGTTTGGGTGTTCAGTGTTTTCCCTCTCATTCCACTTAGATATTGAGCTAATAGAAATAACGACCGAGATATCGGAATTGTATCATTTTCTTTTAGACGATTTGAGATGATTGTTACTCGTTAGAGTGTAATCAAGAATACTACAAGTTCGTAATATGTTATTTCATTATAGGTATATGTTTGTGCCTAGGTTCAGTGTCTAGTCGTTCAACATACATGGACTTGTCTGGATACAAACGTCATATGATCGAAATTGATTATATGTCCTGCTGGTAGCTGAATAACAAATTTTGGAGATATCAGAAAGACATACAATTCTAATCCACTGCACATTCGTTTATCGATTGTTGCACTCCGAACTCAGAAAATTACCCTGTGCCTGACATCATAAAATGGTCACAGGATCGAAGCACTCTTATCTTGACAATCTTACGACCCCATGACTAGCAGTGGTTGGATTTTTTGATAATCCTATCGATGCTGATTTTGAACCCTGTCACTCGTCAGTCAGGAACACTCTACTCCTGTCACTTACTCTCACAGGATCGTTAGGCAAAAATTGTTTCCGCTCTTGATACGAGAATATAATTTTCCCTTTTGTGGTCGATAGATATATTGTCCTGAAGATGGAAAATGTAATACTAACTTCAATTAATGATATTTTTAAATGTCATAACGTGCAAGCTTTTGAGTCCAAGGTTCCCCCTTTGCCATCAAGATCAACAGACGACTGGTGATTAAAAATAAGCACCGTTTTATAAAAGATAAAAATTCCAGAGATAATTTTACAAGTTCAAACGATGTTGAAGTTATTTAATTACGATTAAAAACTAATAAAAATTCATTAGTAATAGTTCAAATTCTGAAGGCTAATTCTTACTGTATATTCTGAATTTTTTTAAAGAAGTTAATTTCTGAGGATATATGCGTGACACTTATCTTATACTTGCATCAAACTTTCTTTGTTGCTATAACGATCCGGTATCGACTTAAACCGCCATAGCTACGTGAAAATCGAAACTTTAACGTGGTTTCATTCCATAGCTGTTTGCAAGAGATATTAATTCCGGCCGAAATTGAAATTAAAAAAAAAAAAAAAAGAAAAACAATAATGCAGTAAATTCCAATATTCACTTTAATATCATATTTTAGGTAATTAGTGTACGCTGTTAATTACAGCTGCGAGGTGCATACATTTTCATAGACTTGATAACAATAGACAATCCTGTTAAATTTTAACGACCAACACTGCCCAACTCTGTAATTTGCGGCCATCCCAAGGTAACAGGTGAAATTATAATCATTATGAGTATAGGCATCAGGAGCCATGGCTAGTGAATTAGCATTTTAATGTTATAGGGTTTTCATCCCTTGGGGTAGGATAAATAACAAATTTTGATACAAGAGGTAGGTCCCATGGTGTAATGGTTAGCACTCTGGACTCTGAATCCAGCGATCCGAGTTCAAATCTCGGTGGGACCTAGTTTTTTTGTTGGTTTCCGTAAAACGCTTCTCAAAATTGACAAATATTCATCAAACACTGATGACACGAACTCACACAATGAATTTATTCTCATTCAAACGGGGTATGTAGCTATTATCGTCCGTACGAAGTTCGGCATGATCGTTAAACGTTTATTACATTTTCACTAAACATCGACTGAGTTAATTGAATAACTGGGTAATTAATTATTGTACAATTTCGTTGGACAATCAGAAGAAGAAACTTCAAAAAATAATATAGAGTACAACGTACAACGATGAAATAAATTGTAACTGAAAACCTGAAGTACAGTGAAATGTAGCTGTACTTCGAAACGCTATTTTTGAAAGATATTTCGGCATTTTGGAACGATGTTACACTTTCTTCAGAACAACTTTGCAATTATGTCAATTCGCATCACAAAAGGAATGACCACGATGGGCATGAGTCGCCTTGTTATAATATAGTTATAACAATGTTTTTGCGCTGGATAAGTTCTGGACTGAGAAAAGTATCAAACGATTTATTGATAGGTTCATCTACTATCGAGACGAATGTATCTAATTTTTCCATACGACACGTCATATATGATGTGAGTCAGTCTCTTCAATCTTATGGTATCCTAGTTTACATTGAAGTTTACTTACTTTATCGAACTTCCGTGCAATGACAGACGATTATTTTTATAAATATACCTATACCTTTAAGGGTGTGGCTCGTAACCTGCTACGAGTCATTTCCGCCGAAACGGAAACCGATGTCCCCATAGAGAATTTTACAGTTTATTCATCGTGATAAAGCCTGACATTTTACAGTACCTATAGAATGCGAATTTTCAACCTAATTTATTGTCAAAGACAGGAGCCATCGTCAAATGTTTAAACAGAGTCAAAGCTAAGGACGTATCCTGAAAGCTAATGAAATTTACTGGTAACTTGTTTCAATATAACGCATACACTTCACTAATATAATTGTGCTTTTGAGCACACCACTTTGTCAATCTATTATACGTACACAAGTTTCACATTTTATAATAATTAGCGAGATAGTCCCAACGAGCCGGTATTTAATTTTATGACAAGGAAAAAGTTTAATCGATATGGGCACCCGCGTAAAGGAAATTCTATCGAATAAGCTCCAGCTCTTAGATTTTACATACTTCTTTCGGGATTGGGGAATTGGCTATTATACTTTACAGTATTAAAAATCGAATAAATTTCTACTCGAGGATTTTAAGACATTTTTTAACTGATTTCAACAGAAGCAGACCGCTTGAACTCTCAAGCCCCAATTATGGCAGTTGCTTGTGTATTGGCTGTAATGAAACACTGCAGTACTAAAGTCTGAAACAACAGGATCCTATGCATATTAAAAAGTAAGACATGCATAATTGTCGCGAGAAAAAGTTTTATGCAAATTTAATTCATATTAATGATCATCTTTTCACCACCTCTTCCACTAAAACCTTCGTGATGGCCCCTCTACTTCGCAGATATTCAGTTGAAACTTTTTATCACAACTTTTAGTCGTAAAACGGCAAAGAACTGAAATTTAAAGTATTCCATCGTGTCGGAGAAAACGGTTCATTATTACAAGTTGTGAGCTCGACACAGAGATTTTGTTGAAATAATCGAAGGTATTGAGTCGGGAAAATCAGCTGCCTCAAAGTATTTCTCTTTAGATTTGAACGAACCATGGTTAACACAACGTTAATTGAGGGGATGAATGGAAAAGGGGGATGATTCGACCTATACCCTTTCTGTTGAGATTGCCTCAAACATTTGTTTTTCATGGATTTTCCGTTTTTACTGTATATTGTGCAATTACAGAAATTGTAACATGGAACGTTGAGGGTTGAATATGGGGTAAACGGATGTACCTGGAAAAGCGGATACGGTACGCTCACTGGTTTCGTATGAGGGTGTGGGAATAATGAAACAAATTATTGTTTCTTACAAAACTGTATTTTTCAGCTTATACCACTCCTTTTTCTATGCATTTCTCAATCATGGTGTATACTGCTATACTTTTGTGGATTAGCTCCCATTCTATTGAATCAGGATTCTGCCTATTCAAATGGATTTCGTTCGGTTCAACAAACCCTTGCGCTTTGTCCGTGTAATACGACGGACGACAGTCAAGCTCAAGCATAACTCTCTGAAATACTGTATACCCTGAACGATGAACAAATGGCTCATTACTTCGCAGGTTCAACTTCATTTCTCTCAAAAACGGAAGATGCATTGCCTAGTTCATTTTTCTCTTCAAGCTACTCCCCAATTACGCCGTTCTCTCCGTTGATTCACTTCCTTTATTGTAATTTCCGTGATCCCGCAATTTTCACCTGAATTACAAACGTATTCTCTCTCTCTCTCTCTGCGGCTAGGTATATAACTCTCTCAATTGATGTGTGTGTAATAGAGAGGATATTTTATACTTGTCCTCGTTCTCATCGTCTTGACTCTTGATTTATAAAAAAAAATTCTAAAAGTATAATAAGGAATTTGTTTGGTCCCAGACTGCCACTTTTTCCAATACTGCAATCTATAAGAAATGTTATTTGACCGGTATCTGCCTCTTATAGCTATCAAGAAGCCTACTGGAATGAATTTATTAGTGTATTGTTTGTTTATTACATACGTTGAATCGGTATGTAGCAACTACTGTCTTCACTCCCACATGCGTGTGCTCGAATAAATGTGATCCACGGGATTCAGTAGACGCTTTTGTGAAATTTGCAAATAATCTGATAACAAGCTTGATTGGCTTGTTCGAGGCATTCAACGTGCGCAATTTATTGTTAAAGGTTGGCAAAATTTGCCCTCTAATTGATTGCCGTTTGGCATAGATAATTAGCGCAGTTCAGAAGGCTCGTCTGATTGAAGCTGAGTTTTTTTTGCCAATCAGGGAATCTTGTGCTCTTACTGCAACGTCTGCCACCGATCTGGGTAAGCTCATGAGGATTTTGAAGAAATTTGTTTGGACACTTTCTAAGTCATCAGTGTTACAGATGAGCCCAAACCGCAGAGCATGCGTATATACATAAATTTACTGTGGAGGCTGCATAGTATCAAAAAGCTTAAATACGTCAGCGCTGAACTGAGAAGTGTAGGGAATCACCACCTGGGATTTTTAAACTTATGGGGAATTTCACCTTGAATTGGCCAAATTTAGATTTTTTATTCGACCTCGTATTTTTTTAATCTATTGACATTTTTTTTACGCGAGATTATATACAGGGTGATTTAATTTAATCGGGACATATTTTCAGAATGAATTTCCTAGAAAAATCTAAAATGAAATATCCTTTACTAGAAATATGGTACATACCTACACCCTAAGTTAGTGCATCTCCTTACCTGGCTAGTCGTACCGGCGGGGTGTCGAATGGTATCGCCATCTTTCGAACGAATTGACGAACCACTTTTGCCGTAAACATTTTAGCGCTTTATCATATGCAATAAGAAGTAAGAAGTAAAGTAAAGGGTCATACCTTTCGGTGCACCTGATGGCGCGATATTAACCGAACAAGTAAGAGCACTAATTCAGAGTAAGGGCACCTGTTGGGGGGTCATCCGGAAAACAAGAGTTGGAGGATTAAGAAAAAGGAAAATAATAAAGTGACAGCAGTATGCATACAATATTACCCATTGTCTACAATTTGTAATTATACGATATCCTAGAAATAAATACATAGGTATACACCTACCATTCTCTGTAGAATAGTTTTAATCTGCTTGTTCGAAAGTTCTAAAACAAAATGCATCGAAAATCCTCGGAAATTACGTTTTCTGGTTAGCCGATAGTTATCTTCAACCCTATGGGTACCCAGAGGCAACGCATGGTCATTCCAACGGATCGCATTATGATACAACATTGTTTGGCAAGTAACTTTCGAGCTACTTGAACCCAGGGGATAACTATCGTCTATACAACCGTGGAACAATGGGGAAGCCTTTTGTTATATATTTTTGGGGAGAAAGATAGCCATTCCCTATGTTACTCACTGTAAGTACGTAATTCGCCCGTGAATATTATACTCAGCGAAAGATTTTACGAAATAAACTATACATACATCGCTCGAAGTTTCCAAATCCTAAAATTTCCTGGGACTTTATCTTTAAATACCAACATTGCTCTTCATTTTCGCAGGAAAGAGACACTTAAATTAGCCGATTGACTTATTGGAAAAATATTTTACAACAGTTTGGAATCGGAAAAATTATCGCTTGCCAAAATAGTGTCCATGTGCGAATATGTAAGATTCCTGAAATTATCAATCGGAATCTTCTATCTCAAGTCGAACGTTAGTGCCAGAAGGCACATATACAGTCCTCAAGGAACAGTCAATTGCGGGCGGCAATGGTAGATATCGTATGCACACATTTTCCAGTCAATGGTTAAACTGTTTTCTGGAATCTTCAAAATTATAGTTTAGTACTGTAAAACGGTAAATTTTGAAAATTTTACCGCAACGTTACCGGCCGTAGAACGATCGACGTTCTTGGTAATATAGATTTGAGTTGTAGCAGTTCGTACTGTCGATAACTATCCGTGTGTCAACGAGGGAGGTCAGCAGTCGGCAAGTTAGATGATACATCGATCCTTTTTATTTTTTTGAGTGAATCGAAATTATAACAATAACTTTAACCTGGAGGTGACAGTTGAATAGAAGAGCTTTCGCACCGGAAATGAAAGTATGAGAAAACTAGGAAATGTTCCTAAGTTGGAAGACTTTGTCAGAAACTGACTGACACAAGTCTGAGATATATGTATAGTAATTTTTCCGTATTTATGGGAGAGGAAATTATTAATCATACTCGTCTAAGCGTAGACTGCAGACGTAAGATCCTAGAAGAGAAGAACAAAAATCTTTATTCGAATTCATATCATGAAATCAATAAAGAACTCCTACAAATTTGATCCTGAACGGTCGTTACGGCACAAATATACAAACGCGAAGTATGATCTGGTCGCGTATCAGTAAATACATGGAATTAGGGGAAAAAAAACAGCATTTGAATCTGCCCAGATATTCCGAGGCTTCGGTCTTCCGTCCGCACGGTCACGGTACAGACGTGCAGGTCATGCAGAGTGTCGAACGCGCTTGTAATCGAACAATGGATAGCTCGTCCAAGCCCCATTCGGTACATGAATTAATAATTAACATGTTTCTGATCCTCTGCGTATGTATAGAGATTACAAAAAAGCGACGAGCTGTACGAATGGAACGGAAACGAAAGTATAAGGCGAAATTTAATATATAATCAGATTATTAATAATTAAATCTCTACGAATCCGTAGATCGTGTGCGGTGCGGTTCTCAAATTATTTAGCGCACCTATGCAATGAGGTACTGTTACATCGAGCAACAGGTGTAAGTTGATATTTACCTATGTATGTGGATACAATACAAAGAACAAAAAGGAAGCGAACAAACGGATGTTTGCTCAGGTAAATCCAACGCGGAGATAGCAAGGAAATGTATATTTTACATGGCGAATGGTGAATTGTATAAACGCAGGTATTCTCTGTATAGTAAAATTTGCGAGCACTGCGGTAAGATCCGTGCAGGTAGATTTACCATAGTGTAAAAGAACAAGTGATATTCAGCATTCGAGATGTACGAGCAGGCTGCGTTTTGTATTTCCCGTTAAAAACCAATTTCTGTATAGAGAAAAGTGGGAAAATCTTCTTTATATACCTTATATACTGCAGCCCACATATGTATATATGTATGAAATGACTGCAGGTGTGTGGTCAGGTCATGTGGGAGATTTTCGTCTCCCACAGAGTCCCGCACACTTCTACGTCGTCCCAGGAGAGAGCAATCCTGGTTACTTTGCGCCAAACCACATTGGCAGTTCACCCATTAATCAATTCCCCGTTCCCCTGCAGATTGGGCGGTAGTTCGAATGGAGGAAAAGGGTGGAAGAGTGAGGCTCTTTCGTAATTCTGTTTCGTGGTCCCGCGCGAAACTCTACGAAAAAAGTTGTTTCCGCTACACTAAAATCCTTTCGTGCGGCATCGTATTGTTCGCGCTGTCCTCTTGCACGCCATCCCTTAACCTGCGACAAAGATTTCAAGGCACCTCGCCCGATGTACTTAAGTGGTGTTACACCAAAGCCTCCTTCCCGTCTCATACTCATTTTTTTTTTTTTTTTTTTTATTTGTTTTTTTCGTTTTTTATATACCAAGACGAAAATTCTGCCTCTGCGGACTAATGAGACTCTGAATAATTATAACCTTTCTAAACTCTAATTACGAGCTCTATTATTATTTTAGACATTATTTATGCTCCTAGTTACAGTCATTTATATACCTACCTTATACTCTCTAGCTAGGGGTTAATTTCCAAAGTGGGTATAATAATAATAATAATAATAATAACCCGGGTATATTCGTCGCTGTAATTATTAATAGAATACTCCCGTAACACGTTATTTAGTAGATAATGAAACATTAGTAAATAATAAAAATGATCGTAATGGTATGGTTAGATCGCGTGAGACGTGTGGTCAGTAACAGATGGAATATCATAGAACGTATATATTTCGTATTATTAATATGTTTTCTCAGAGTTGGATCGTATAGGGTGGTCGATAAGGAGAAAAAATTGACGATCTTTAACCCGAGTACCAAATCTCGTGCATATGCCAGCTTCAGAGGTTTTATGACGTCATTAGTAACGATTTTCACACAGCGACCGTTTCCTGAGATGTAAATTAGCAGTTCACCGCAGGGAGTCTGCCGCGTACCACTAATTAGTTAAACCTACTCCTTGATTATCTGCTATTGCGTGTCGCACACTTTGCTAATCTTAATTATATATTCACACGTCCAAAGTTGAAACTAATGACTAAATAATAAGACGTACTCATTCGTTCATACGTGTACGAAATTTATATTCGCATTCAATTTCGTAAAAATTTCAAACAAAAAGGAAAGAAAAAAATGAAGCATCACTCTTCTGATTTAATAAGGAAGTCAACTGAATCCTAAGGTTCTGTGAAATTGTAGTTTAACTTTTTGAAATCGAGACTCTTGAAGCAGTTGACTCTCTGTGGTTTCACAAACGATTCTTGCTACTCGATACTCACTCGAGGTTTCACATTCATCAGTGCCCCGAATCAAACGAGGCAACCATAAAAAAAAGTGTAAATTTTCTGGCCGTGATTCTATCGGGGCTTATTAAACAGGTTGCGTGTACGATAAGCACCAAGTATAATGGTGAAGTAATTCTCCATATCCCGGAAGGCAGGTAGAAGCGGCTTAATTTGCGAACCGTCAAACGAGATGAAATTATGTTTCTGAATAGGAAATGGTTGGTCTGGTGTTTTAGTCGAGTTAACTATTAGGCCACCTATGGCCGTATCCGTCAAAGCCTCAAAGACGACTAATTAATAATAAGCTCGATCGTTCGTCAGCCCGGACGTAAGTGCTACCTTTGAAGTTTCGAACCGAAACCCTTAACGCGGAAAGACCGCAGGGTGACAGAAGCCTATATATGAATCGCTCAGGGGAAGCTGAAGCTGGAGCAACAATATAAATAGAGCCGCCGCCCTCTAACAACTGCTTATAATTAACGTAGTCCTTGAATTTCTAACTTGGGCTTAATTACCTTGATTAAATTTCAAGGAAGTCGGGACTTTCGCGAAAGGAACGGGAAGGAGACGGTACAGCTGTACAGGGAGAAGGGCGGAGTAGCTATACGGTCAAGTAGCTTTTTTGGAACTACCCGTCTGACTGAACCTCGGCTACACAATGGAAAAGTAAAGAGTAAGAAATAAGGAATGGCACTGTCATTGACTGAGGAGAGGCGATCCACTCCGCTTTGCCAATCCTGAATCCTGGCTCTATTTCTGATATCTCTTATTCTTCAATTTTTCCATTGTGCGACGTCTTGGGTGAGCTCAATGGTAAGCCAAAACTGATATGACATTTTCTATTATATTTTATTAATCGTAGCTCACTTATTTGCCATCAACTATAATATTATCTAAATTAGTTATTATTCACTCGATATATTATTCCCAAAAGTTTATTTCTCCTTACTTATCGTGCTTAATTTTAACTTGAGTGCTGCAGCTCTTAAGGGATAAATTTTACAGCCTCTGCGGAGGATATTAATAAATCTATCTAATCTATCGATCTAAACAAAAACGTTTCGAAACTTTTGAAGGAGGCTATGGTACGCAAGTTATAAAGTTAATGTTATAATTTCAGCGCTGTTGTAAGCTAACTTGAAACTTTATGGAGTATAAAAGATTGCCTTATTCTTATATTCATGCATGTCTATATATCTATAGATATTTTAAATGTAACATGTATTTCTTTTAATTATTTATAAGCGAAATCTTACCGAACCAGATCCCGAAAGTACAAGATTAAAGTCAATTTGAAAAAATTGGGTGGAGCTGCCGGGGCACCAGGAAAAAGTTGAAGATTTGTTGGTTCAAAAAGTCCGTCGATAAATCGCAGAGTTTAGGTTTGGTTAGGTGGAGTTGGGTTACTCCTGCAGAAAGCGTAGACATATACCCTTTAAGTTGTGATGCTCTAAGTCGCAGCCACTCCGATGAGACATCCTTCATAATTTATCGTGCCGCATCGAGATCCATGTTTTCAGGAAAAGCAAAAGCAAAGGCAAAAGCAACAGCAACAGCCACACCAACAGAGAGAGCGAGAGTAACGGCGCTATGCCACAGCCTCGGTAATATCGAAAAAATAATTCTTGAAGGCAATTTTTCAAGTTGCCATTATGGAGGACAAGTAGGGCTGAGGTTCTCAAACTTAGATTTTCAGAAAACGACTTTAAAATGGCGCTTTGTGGGGATAGGGGAGAGATGTAATATATCTTTATTACCTTAGATTACTTTTCTTACTTCTATACAGTTGCGTTTCTCTACCGAAACGGTAGGTACGTGTTTCGTGAGACTACTATAGACGATATTTACCACCAACAAAGGCGAAACTACCATCATCAATCCGCACGTCATCTCTCAATTAAAAGCTTCCACGAAAAAAGGAATGACACAACACCCACCCAACTCCATTGCGTGTTTCTCTGAAAAAACAGCGTGTCTTGTCGATTGTATGATTCAGCGACAGCTGTGCAGTCGTCCAACGTGTCATATCATGTACAGTATCAGTACCCTCTGGTTTTTTCTTTTTTTTTCTAAGATACGGATACGAGGAATTTGTTAATTAAATTCAAACCTGAGATTCGATACTTGCTTTAATTTTTGGACGTCTATTGTTCTGAATATGATCAAGTTCAGGCAACGGAACGACTGTGAATAGGATCCTTTAAGGCAGAGTGAGTAAGACTTTCGAATCAGATCTGACCGGCGACACATTTGATATGAAAATGCATTGTAGCCTCTGTTTTTGTGGGAGAATGAAATTCTAGAATAGTTGTAAGGTATAAAGTTACTTGGCAAAGAAAGAATATGTACGTATGCACCTCAAGAGAAGAGACCAGTATATGTGTGCGCGTGTGGATTATATGAAGAGAGACAGAAAAGAGAGAAAGAGAAACAGAAAGAAGATACACGTTGAAATCTCGAGAGATCACAACGCATTTAAATCGTCAACGTTCTCCAAGATTGCGACGATTTGTAAGGAAAGAAGTATAGTGTAACGGTGAAAGAAAAGAAAAGTGAAAAACAAAAAGAAAAAACGAGAAGAAGAAAAAAATGAATAAGACCAGCAGCCCTGGTTCTCACTTATCCCCAATAAACGCCGTGGAAAAGAGTTATCTTGGTCATAAAATATGTCGACGTAAGGAAAATTGCGGCTAATGCCATTCCATAAAGGCATCATATAAAGGGGTACGCATCCGGAAAATGATTGGTTGGCTCATAGTTTGTGACGTGATCAAACGGAGACAAAGAAATCGTCGGGAATCATACCGGAAACCGGTATATTCCTCGGTCGCCAGTTCGCAAAAAAAAAAAAAAAAAAAAAAATATCACTAAGGAATCGTCCGTATTTTATACACGGATTTTTCTCCAAGATTTTTACTTTATTATACGTATAAAATGCATGAAATTCATGGAGGGAAAACCGTTACCACGGTGTTTCTTCAATGAATAATCTAATTAACTCGGTATACGAAGGCGTAAAATCGATGCTGATCAATTTAGGGGAATTATTAAGGCAATCTAAGAAAATAAAGTAAAACCGTCAACAATCATATTTGGTTCTACGGTCCGTTCAGCGCCATCACTGCTAGCCCAAGGGTCTCTCTGGCCGTTATGCCTCGGCTTTCTGACCTAACAGCAGCCCACGGAGCCTATAAAATGCCGCCTTATATCTTTATTACCACATTTTAGGAGCCCGAAACGTTTCCCTGCTCACATGTCGTATTCGGGTGTGGATATTTTCGCTGTTTATAGGGTATGTGAGTTTCGCCAACGTCGACTACCAACAACGAGATTTGCAAAGTGTTGCGATTGCAGTTTATCCGAAACCTTTAGTAGGTGTAGGGACATATTATCGAGGATGATTCATCCCGCAGGGTCCGAGGTTGTACGTCATTTTTAGTACCTCACCCTCACGTTCCGCCCCGAGAAACGGCGGTCGGTATTGAATTATATTTCATACTATGATTAAACGGTGTCGGACAACCCATCGTGTGTATTATTACGGTGTAGGGCTTGCCACAATTCGACAAGGATTCTTAACCGGATGTGAGACCACCCTGTACCCATATCTACGTATATTGCGCCCAAAATCCACCGCCTTATACGCCCTGCATTCATCCTCGGGTATATCACGGCGGTTTAGAGTTTTGGACAGGCCTTATAAGACACACATGAGTAGCAGCTGGGATTGCCAGAGGTACGTGGTGGTTTCTTAGCTAGAGGAAGGGTTTCCCTGAGGCCTGACTACGCAGTATATATATCGAGGGCGTTAATTAAATTTCAAACTCTCAGTACCCGCGTTACTCGGGTTGCAGTTACCCACCTGATGGTCAAATAGGCCCGAGTTATGGCCCATCGACGTGACATTGTCCAAAATTGCTTCGACGAGGGTTAAAAATGGGTTTTTTTTTCTCTTCCTTTTTTTTTTTTTAATCATCCATACAGGCCAAAGGAAACAGATTTAACGCAGCTTATACGCACAAAGTGTATCTATTTTTGAAGAATTTTTAAAGGATGAGAAACACGTTTTAGTGAGGAAATATTCTGGAAATAATTCAGAAGTCAATTTGACTACATTATAAAACCGACTCCGATGTTTAACAAAGATTTGTACATACACGTATGTACAACCTAAAAGGAAATCAGAAAATTAGTTGATTCAGGGTTGGTTCATCCTGAAATCAAATTGGAAACTGTTATATATTGCCAAAGGTAAATAGCAGGAAGATTCATCAAATATACGAGTATATACGTATATAATGCATTTTAGAATCATAGAGGCGTTGATTTGAATAATTTGAAAATATATACTTGAGTAATTAAACTAAAATAAGACCCAGGGGTCTTCTGTTTCACGCGGAAACCAGCTCGTTTGTTGGTCCCCTGAATTAATTATCGAATTCGCACTTCGACCTCGTGGGACATCCTCTGACGCGATGCGACCTGACGCCACGCAGGGCATCCATCACTGATTTCGTTGTTTGTTTTGGGCGGTGAGCCGCATCAAACAAGCGCAAATAAATTCTCAATTGATGAAATTCCCAGACGAGATTATGAACTCTGCTGATATATAGCACAGACAAGGTCGTCGTTTGACCATACGGCCCAGGCAAGAGCTTAATCCCCGGCCAAATCATATCTCTCATATTGTTGGATACATTAATTAAAGGTAAACTTAGATTCATATAATAATACTCAAAAACGCCGAAGGGGTATTTCAAAGATTTACCAATATAACGAGGTGCAGCAGCAACGAGACTTGTGAGTTTTGTTAATTAAAAAGATGTTTACCGCCAACGATGCGACGTGTCTTAAAGGCACGGTCTTCAAGAACGGTACGGGATTACCGTAATACTTTTTGACGCCCAAGGCGAATCAGCTCGACTCTCACCCCCATGAGGATGGTCATTAAAAAAAAATTTTTTTTGTTCTCGCAAAACGCAGGCAAAAATTATTTCTCTACTCTAAATAATAATGATAATAATGATGATAATAATAATAATGATAATAATAATACGGTTGAAGAAGCTGTAGGATTCGGTGAAGATCTGGTGTCATTCTTTTTTTTGATCTTCATTCTATACTCAGCGACTAAATATATCTATACCTATATACCTAGATAAATCAGAACACGAGGTCCCTCGTTAAAATAAATCCGTTAGAACGTATATATTTGATATCTTTCGGAAGGTGAAAATGTCGCGATTTGAACTAAATGAGGAGAACTGCCTACTCGTTCGATTTCCGAGAGTAAAGATTCCGGTAGGCGTTTTATTGATCGGTCTTCGAAAGACGAAAGGAAGCTTACTGATTATAACTATATAGAAGTGTGATTATCCTCGCGTTTCTATACTAAATTCGGTTGGACGAAAAAATATCACCATATCATCTGTGGGAAACGTTTATTCTTATATAGTTTCTAAAAATATTTTCTTCTGTACCTTAAGTCGTTGCGTATACGTCGGTCACGGTTGCGGTTATACACGGTCTTGTACACTTCCTGTCCTCTCCGTTATTTCCGGTCACCAATTTTAACTTGACTTTGAAAAGTTAAGAAGACCAAACTATACTGTACATATTTCGCGCAAGTAAAATAGTAAAATCGGTATTTATTTTTATGTAGAATAACGCGTAATCTCACGATCGTTCGTAATTAAAGCGTATACCATAAGAAATGTGCTGATGGGGTAAAGAGAAAAAAGACAAAAAATAAATAAGAATGGAGTATAAAAAGAAAAAAAAAAAAAAAAAAAAAACTCGGAATAACGACCCAACCGTCCAATACCTGGGGCATTCTCACGATCGGTCGATCGCCCGGATTTAACGAAGCCCGCGCTTGTCTCTTGAGCGGAATTTGGAAATGCAGCGCGGTCGCATCCTCTCGATTTAGACGGCTTCGTTTATTTTGGTAGCTAAAACAATCACGAATCCACTGCACTCGGCAAAGAGGGGTAGAAATATATAGACGAGCGTTGAGTACGTGTGTATATATATAAATCGTGACAATGGTATTTTCTCTATCTTCGTTTATCTCCCTTCCTCTTTCGGTCGCACTTACGGAGCTCCGTGTAGTTCTTCCGAGGAGAGTTCGCTCGAGCAGAGTTTAGCTCGTTTGTCTGGCAGCCAAATTAGATGGAGTAAATGTGAATTCACGCTAAATAATATGTCGAGTAGAGAATCGCCTGGCATTTAAGCTAGTAAGCCAAGAGCTATATACGAATACGAGATTACATTGCCCCCTCTCTTTATACTAATTTCGAATAATCTTCTCGTATTTCCTTCGTTTATCTCTAATTGTCAAATAGCAAAACTCCTGGGCTGCAGTCGTACGAAATTAACAAGCTAAACATATTTCGACAATCACTTACCAAGCGCCAGACAAAAAAAATGGATAACTTATCGAAATAACGGATTTCCGGCAATTTATCCAACAATATAAGCTAGGCTACAAAGTGGATTGATGTAACAGCAGTCGTCAGTCACCCGCTTAGTAGGCTTTGCGAAAACTAAGTTCAGGAAGTTCCGGTTAACGTTAGCGGTTCAAACTTCCTCGGAGTTAGATAAGAACTGGTGCATCGTACGTTTGATCACTGCACCAGCCGCCAAACGCAGACTAAACAACTATCAATTTGGGTTTACGTCTATCTTTGTCTCTTGTTCACCAAACTTTCAACGAATTTCACCTCGAGCATGAAATATTTCATAAAAGGCGATCCAAATTTCAGATGAAGATGGCTCATTTTTCTATCCGATCTTTTACACAAGATTCGACTAGCTGCATTCTTGTTCCAACTATCCGTAGATATGCGAGTGGAAAATTCTTGGTTTTCTATCATTATAACAAGTGCGAAAATGTCGGGCCAGTTCGGGGTCCTCGTTTCGTCTCGTCATAGGTTCCCAGAGGCAATCGAGCATTGAGTAGTTGGCGGATCCGCGGTGCGGCTTATAAATGTAGATCATTGGATAATGATAGGATGTTCCGCCTTTCCCCTCAGTCCAGTTCAGGGATCCCCGACATACGTTGCAAGTACGAGGCGCGGCTGTGATCACTTGTCACGTATCAAATTTACCACTGGTTTGTGAACAACTACTTGATCATCACGATTGCCGGTTAAACGTGTCATCGTATTGTTTCTGCGTCGACGATTACCTGAGTACCGGAGGTGGCAGGTTTCGAAAATCATTTTTTAACTCAGCGTATTTCACGCTGGGTTACTTGGCGGATTAAAAACGACGAATTATTTCCTCTGAGTCAATTAGTTCCAAAGAAATAATATTGCTTATTAAACGTACGATAAATACAATCCTCCTTTACATGAAAAGTTTTCATTAAATACTCGGGCAACTCAGGCCCGTGGGCCTGTGCAAACCAAACCAAACCAACAATGTAACAATGAAAACTTTTCGAGCCTCTATAATTAGCATGCGCACAAGAACTTGTTCATCAAAGAGGTAGTAAGTCGCGGAAGTTGTAACTTGTATAAAATTTTGTTCGCTTGATCGTTAAAGCTTTGATACCTATTTCCACTTCATCTTTGTCTTCTTGAAACAAAAAATTTTTATAATTTTATTTTACAAAAGCGAAACCGCGTCGTGTGAAAGGCGAAAATGATATTCTCTAAAGTTAGAATGGTACGAGACAATAAGACAAAGTCTTTCAAAGTTTTAACATTCTGTCGTTTACCTTTTGTTTTAATTATAGGGGGCTAGACTTGCGATTGTAAGATCTGGTTCTTTCCTGTTCCTTTTTTCTTTCCATTTTTTCCTCTCTCTCGCTCTCCTTCTTCAAAAGGAAATTAATCCCAGGAGTATCTCGGCGGGGCACCACGTGTAAGACCACACCCGTAGAGGATTGCGTTACCGCGTCAGGATATCTCATTACCGGATGGTGATCATATAGATATACGT